>VXBO01010082.1:3389-132803 GCA_013400135.1 Rhinoptilus africanus
GGCATTTTAAAGGTCATAATAAATCGTTAAGAGATGTTTAAAGCCATTTAGTGGCAGTTTAGAGCTGATTAGACGAGCTTTAGGGACCACTTAGAGCTGTGTAAATTACATCTGCAGGCAATTGCCTCATTGCAGCAATAGAGGTCCTTACGGCTCTTTAGAGCTGATTAAAGGACTTTTAGAGAAATTTAGAAGAGGTATGTAGTGGTTTAGAGCTGCCTAGAGGGTGTTAAAATGTTACAGTAGTGTAGAGACGCTCTGAGAAATGTTAGAGTTGCCCCAGCCCACCACCCCCCCCAGTTCAGGGCTGGGACTGCTTCCCCTGTCCTTCAAAGTCATGATCCCCGTTTCTGCCTCCCCTCACTGCCTCTGTTCCTCTTCCCCAGTCCTTGGGCAAGGGTTTTGTGTTTCAGGGCAGCCTTTGCTTACCTTTGGAAGGAATGCAATTAAGAAAATGATGGTAAAGTTTCTAAGAATCTCTTATAGTTACACTGATAAGGCCCTCTGTAATTACTAGAAGGAAAGTGAACTGTACTTTAGCCAAAACCAACACGCAAGTTATTACAGAGGTTTAAGGGATGGTGTAGGTCCAATTCAGCAGTACTATATAATACAGTGGATAATTACTAACTCTCTTCATTCCTCCTGCAGTTATCAGGAAATGAATACCTGCATGCCCCCTTATGCTAATCTCCGAAGTGCTAGCATACCACATGCGATCAGCAGTGCCAATGTATGTGTGTTCAGAGTCTTAAGGATGAGAGAAAAAAGAAGTGAGTTTACTGTCGCCATTTAAAATACTTCTCGGTTTCCAAACTCTGCGTTGTAAATTTTGGGCAAGGCAGAAGAAGAGCTGAGGCTGTCTGCAGCTGCAGCATGCTGTGCAGTGACCGGAGAAGTGTCTTTCCACTTACCACTGAAGTAAGCAGTAAAGTATCAGTGGTGCCAAAGCTCGGAGGATAATAAGAACACCAGTAAAAACAACAGCAAAAATCAGTTGCTGTTTTTCCAAAACAATTATAGGAATAAAAATACGGTTTTATAGATTTAAGCAATTTTTCTATAAGACAAAGAAATGAACATTAGTGTCAAAAGCTTATCTAAATAACTCCATAAGGTAATTTCAAATAGGGAAGTTATAAACACTTTTTTGTTGCCATGTACCAACATAGTGGATTCACGTATTTATTAAGAACTCTCTTAAATAACTGATTTGCTGAGGCAGGTTAAGTACTAGGGCCCTCCAAGTTTCCTCCAGACCTTGTTGTTGCTGTGTTAACACTTCAAATATTTTCTACACTGATTATAACTTACCACGCCTGTCCTTTACTTCTGCCTTCCACAAACCACGCTTCTCTCTGGATTTTCCCATTTCTCAAGCTACCACAAGTGCAGTTTTGGTTGGGCATAATTAAACTATAGTTTTGCTTGTTTCTCTCTGCAATAAATATATGTAGCCAGATACAATTTTCTTTCAAGTCAAACCCAAGTCTATTTTCAGACTGAATACAAAGTATCCAAGCTGAAATAATGAAATTAAACAAGACAACACCTGTGAAAGTGATGAATTTCTGTTAAATACGGTCTTGGCTGGCTGGTATTCAGCTGATGTGGTGTCATTATATGTACAGCATCTACCTCACTTGCTCTGCTCTAAATCTAAAGGTGCAAAAATCAAAAGAAATACTGACCTGTAAGATTTTGAGTTTTAAACTGTTAAGTCGGATATCAATTCTGCTTTGCAACCTTGCCGATTTAACTCTTCTAGAATTGAGCATAACCTGGAGGATTTTCCTAATTTGGGATTACACAGACATTCAGACTGGTGTGTTTGCTGCATAAAAGATACTTATCATGCCACAATGTTAATTTTTTAGATGTCAAGATGCTTAAATGTTTAATCTTCCCAATTCACTAATAGATACTAGAGTTTATTTAAATATAAGGCTACAGAAATAGAAAGAACTATCACAGTACACCGGATGCATTAGTGAGCTAAAGTGACCAACTGGCAACCAAGAGAATTTGAGGAACTTTTGAATCAAAGGAGTATTCACCTCTGAATGCAAACAACAGTGCCATCAGCTGCAGAATGCAGCATTGGCGCATCTTGAGAAAGGAAAGGAGGAGACCAGGTTCTTCAAGAATCCATCTCTAGAGGCCTTACTTGCATAATCTAAATATCAAAAATGCCCACCAAAATCCCACACCCACTACCAAAATCCCTACTGTTAGAAGATGGGAGAAGTTCTGATATGATCCTCACTCATGCAACTAAGATCGAGAAGCAGCTTAGGAAAAAAAAGCCTCAGCTAGGATAACTGATGGATTTGTGCTTAGGCGGTATTAGTTGGATCGACAGGCCAGAAAAAGAACGCTTTCCGATGTCCGCGCACCACTAATGCCCAGGTGCCAACAGATACATGCTTCACAATCACCCAGTATGTACCACAGTGGTCCTCAACTCACACTGTTGAAGAGCTACCACAAGAGACACCCCTTGCATGAAGCTCACCATTTTTCAGTTCTCTCCTCATGTCTATTTGGAGAATGGAAAATACTATTATTTTAGGAGACCATTTTCTTTAAAATTGTTTTGTAAGATAATAGTCCTTATGCTCTGTGCCTGTTTCCATCATCTGTGGACATGTTCTCAGGTCAGTGAGACTCCACAAGGAAACCCTGGCGTCTCTAGGGCCATTTCCGCATACCTGGGTCCTTTTCAGACTATTGGGGCTGTTCCCATCATCTCAAAATAAGCCTTCAGCAGAGTCAAGAGATTAATCCAGGCCCTGGGCAGAGAAGCAGCCTGTCTAGCAGGTGAGATGTGAGAGGCCTTGGGCTGCCGCTCTGGTTGATAGCCTCTTCTTTCTCTGTATTGCTTGAAAGCATTAGTTGTGGGACAGATTGTTGGCGACTTCAAGGACTGGACATTCCTATTGGTAAGAAACAGTCAGTATAATGCCCGTTCTCCAGTAAATGCCTAAGTTCTCCTTAAGGTTGTTTTTTGAGCCCCCCCTCTAAACAATGTTCTCAGATGATTGATGCCTGGCTCTTTCCTCTTCAGAACTGTGTTTGCAAAGACGGTGCATTCTCTCCCACCTTAGGCTATAGCTTAAATCATTGTTAAATACCATTTAACATTGCATCAAGGCTTTTTTCTAGCAAACATTGTTACCTGTGTGACCTTAATCCCGTTTCCCTGAATGAGATGTTCTTATCTTGAAGATAAAAATTCACCTTGTTTTGTGTTCTTGTTTCTGAGAAGAATCTGTCAATAGGAGAATGGGGACAAATTTGTAGGGAAACATGAATTAATTTTCTCTTTCTGGTGCTCAGAGAGGACTGCGAGTTTTCTGTGGATTTAGAGAAATAGTAATGCTGGCTAGAGAAGTTTACTGAGACAATTGCTTGTGGGGTTCAGATGATAGCTAGATCCCTAAACAAATCCATATTAAACATAACCCTTATTTGGAAAGAAGCCAACTGAATAGAGCAGTATATAAAGCTGAGAAAGCTTACAATTTCTCCCTGGTTTCTATGGACAGAAGACATGAAGGTTTAGGAAGGTTTTTCATTGCAGCTGGAAGGAAGGATTAATTTAGGATTAATTCTCCACACCTAGAATGATTCCAAAATGTGATCTTCAGCAGAGAAATCTTGGAAAACGCCACGTCAAGAGTGCTCTGGAGTGGTGTTGGATGTAAGCAGCTCTTTATTTGGCCAAGAACAGTCAGTTCCATGCAATCTCTGATGAAGTGAGCAAGCAGTCACTCATTTAGCAAGATTTTATGTAATACTGTCATTGAGTCAGCTGTTCAAGGTAGCAGGGAGATGCAATAGTTTCATGTGTCATTTGTAACAAATTACCTGGACTCAGGCAAAAAACAGATGGACAAAACCTACATATGCATTTCCAGAAAGCAGATGATTTTTGGCTGAAGGCCATTCTGATGGTAACAAATTGGTGCTCTGACATAAAATGCGTAGGTTAGAGCATAAGGTCTAAATACTATCATTAGAATTATGGCAGAGATTTAATTTTTGTAATTTGCAAAGGATAATATGGAATCTCCTTGGAACAGTACTATAGTACATTCAACTACTTCTTCAGAAGATGGTACACTTATGCGTCTTCATTTTCTTTGCTGGAAGTGAGAATAAGAGATAAAATACCACTTGCTAGAAGGCTTTCTCTTTCTTTAGAGTAAGAAAAGAAGCTTCTTTTGGAAAATGAATTTGCAGAAAACCATGGTTCATCTAACAACATAGAAAGACACTTTTGCTGCCCTGGGCTATTATTTACAGTAACTATAAACATCACATGCTCAACTTTTGTGGTCTGAAGTAAGGGCTTCTGCATCATCTGCTAAGCATGTGGTTGCAAAAGCAAATGCCATTTTTTACATGAAAAGTCTCAGTTCTTTTAAATCAAAATCATTATCAATCGCAAGGCTAAACTGATGCTCCAACAGGCTTAGGCAGACATGCAGAACTGCTTGAAGCATTTGGGTTGAGGCCACTTGTTAGAGCACGCGAGTGGCCATACCCAGGGACACATAGGTCCCTCTCTTCCTCACACATAAGTTTTGCTATGGATTTGTCAGTTGCAAGAACATGACTCAAAGTTATCATTAACCACATGGTAACAAAACATATTTTCCCAAGCTTCTCCACTCCTGACACAATTAGGTCACTGGAAAAGATCCACCTTTTTTGTGCAAGCAGTCTGTGCTTGCCTCTAGGGATAAAGGCAACTTACAACACACTCGCATGAATTTGACAGCAGCTATTGTAATGTTGCCACAGAGCAGATGTAAGCATTTTTTCTTTACAGCGTGTTGCTTAAGGTCTTGCCTGGGCTCGTTAGAGACAAGTGTATGTAGAGTCTACAGAGAGGAAAATAGAAATCGCAAGTGATCGTATCACAGGCTTGTCCTTATAATTCTCCAATAGAAGCTGCTAGCCTGAAAAGACATTACTTAAGTACAGGTTCATTATGGTGTTCTGCCCAGAAGTACCCGCTGAAAAAAGTAAAATGAAGCTACAAACTGCATGCTTTTATGTGCTTGTGCCCTCATCTCTACTCCTTGAGTTTAAGGCGACAGTATAGAGAAGCATTGCTTTCTCAGCTCTTCTAGAAAATACCAGCCAAGTCCCAGACGTATATACGAGACACTAAACAGAGGTGTCATAAGCTACCTTTGAGGCTTAATTACCACCTGTTTAATCAGTACATTTAGGGCTCCTCTGTGAGCAGCAACTCTTTGCATTAGAGGTACAGTGTACAAGAAGGTGATCTTTATATAAGCAGCACAAGCCTTTATTACTGTCATTTTTGTTTTTCCCCATGCAGGAGGGGCAGCCAGGCAAACTAGCAGTACACTTATGCTGCTGAACTTCCCCATCATATGTTCTGCAAACTACTGGGACCTCAAGGTGCTAAAACAGTTCCTTCATGTTATTTTCCTGTGTAAAGGGCAGGGGGTACAGAATTACTGTACTCATTTTCCCTTTTTGGAGGTACTGTGTGTCAGCTTCCCTCATAATCCCTTCCCCATCCCCCTAATTATATATGGTTTGGATATGTATATACTTATGTACAGAATACATGTCCTCATGCCCGCCCTGATGTCTCCTCCAACTGTTGACATGTTCTCTCAATTTATATGTGAAAAACAAGAGTGCTGGAAAACAGCCCCTCGGGAAAACACTGATGATTGTTCTCCGACCTCAGCCTACTCCACTAGGAACAGTTAGCTCTTTGTTGGGGACAGAAACATCAGCTGGACACGTACAAAGTGACTGGGAATTTGTTCTGGGTCTCTGCTCCAGAAACACAATGAGAATTCACAGGGGGGTTGTGTTTACCTAGGGATTAACTGCCCCCCCTTTCAAAGCAATACTTCTCAGCACTTGTGATTGGGGTAGATTTGTTGAGATTTGCCAAACTGTTGTGGCTAGCTGTCATTTTTTACATGGCCTTCCCTACTCTGGAGAGAATAACTACTAGTACACACTTGACAGGAATGTTAAGGTGACAGAGTAAAGTAACGGCTGACCTTACACAAGCACGTGCCTCTTCTTGCCTGCAGCTCCTGAGCAAAGACCACGAAGTAGCACCTTCTGCTGTTCCAAACTGCCCTGCCAATTTTCCTGTTTGACCCAAGCAGAACAGGTAAAACTGGCAGACAGTTAACTCCGCAAAATAAAAGTACAAAGCCTGCAGAGAACTGCTTCTGCATTTCAGGCCTTGGCGTGCTGGAATAGGCTCCATTAGTAAGCCACTCTTTACACCACCCCACTTCTGTGGCTTTAGAGATAGCTTTGCAATTGCTATTTGGCCTGGCTTGAGTTTTTTTTATTTCCCCCTTTCAGAATACAAGTGTATCACACAGCATCCTGATGAAGCTCTCTGCAAACTGTGTTCCCTGTTAAAAGTCACTCTCAGCTATTGATCTAAAACGTCCCAGAGAGCTTAGCTGAATTTGGCTGCAGGGAATTTGCACAAACCATTACAAACAAAGGAGGTGTTCTCAGAACTCAAACTGGGAAATTTAATCTGCCCTATTGTGCTGGTACCTAAATATGTCTGGAGCTGCAGCTGGTTAAATGAAGAGTCCAGCTTCACTTTGTGTATTGTAAGCAGGATAGAATTTCACAATAGCTTTGTATAACCCCTTTGTGCAGATATCCAAGGGCATGGGGGGGCTGATTAGCCCCAAATACCGCTAAAACCGGCCAGTCATTATAGAACACTGTCTGTCTTTCATAATGTGCCAGCAGAAATCTCATGAGGATGGCCTTAGCTTAGTTTGCACCCAGATTTCTACCTACTGTTTTACCCCAGGGGTAAAAAGGAAAAGCTGACATCCCATAACACCACTCTCATGTAATCCGAGTCAGAGGGCTGATCGTTATTTACATGAAATTCTTTCTCTGGAGACCACAAAACCTGCTGCTGACCCTGACATAAACAGGCACAAAGCCATGGAAACCAGGGGAACTTACACAAGGGTGCGACACTGTTTATGGAGCCAGATCACACACTGGGCCTAAAGTTGCCTCGTGGGCAGGAGGTGGGGCTTTCAGCATTTGCGTGGGAGGTCTCCAATGAGACCCAGAGGAGAAGGCCACAACCTCCTGGTTTTCATAAGGGCATCCCCCTCCAGGAGGGCTGAGGCGTGGGCGGAGTTTGGTGAAACTAAAACACCAACAGGCAGCATCCTGTGAGTTATGTGCAGCCTCAGAAGGATAGACTGCAATAGCTAGAAGCCTAAGTACAGCTTAAAATGTAAGTATGTCTACTTTCTCCACTTTCTTAATATAATTAGCAGCTTGAGGAAGGGCATGTTCTGGCTACGCTTACTTGCTGCGTCAGTGTAACCTGTGAAAATGCCTGCTATGCTTTCTGTCCCTTTGGCCCATGTGTTAACAGATGCAGAAAAAGCCCAGACACCCGACAGTGATATCTGCGTGAACAGATGGAAATTGCAAAGCTAAGCTTTCCTGTAGATCTAAAAATTAATTTGACTCCAAATATTTGAAGGATTCTTCTCAGTTTGCCTTCTTTCTCNAAAAATATTTTGTCCATGCAGTCATCAACAGTACTGGCCAGAGAGTTATAAAAGACAGAGCTGAGAGATCTAAGCAGCAGTTAAGAAAAGGTGTGTCAAGGAGGGGCTGGAATTGGCAAGTAGAGAGACAAACCAGCTCCTACAGCAGCTACTACCTCAGCATGTGTTGGAACGCAGGAACGTTTATTTCTCTCCTTTTAATGCACCCAGGGAGCGCATGAAGAGAAACATGGTTGCTATCAAGTTGTAGCAAGGAGAAAGTGAAGTGACAGAAAAGCGGCATCATCTTTGCCTTCGAAATGGCGATAAAATAAATTACTGTAGGAACTTTTCAGTATAGTTGCCCACATTTACTTCTAATAAAATGATTGGATCCCTACTTTATCACTACGCTTTGTTGACCTGTAAATATTACTGACAAAAAGTGCATGACAGTACAACTGTCCAGCTCGGGACAGCAGTCCCTGGTGAGCAGCCATTCTGGTAAAGACTGCTGAAGATGATGCATCTTCAGGCTGGGACAGGGAGGGGGACTCCCTGCTTTGAACCACTGGCAGCAAGTCTCCTGCTGCGTGGTTCTCTCATCTTCCCTTGCTCTGTGGTGACAACTGAAGGAGCTGGTAGAAAATGCTCAACACACAACTACTCTGTGCATCACTACTGTTAAGGATTGTAAGTGAAATCAGTGCCAGCAGGGGGTTTTGGGGTGTTTTTTGTTTTTTCATAAAAGCTTTTCAACCTCATAGATCCCCAAGAGAAAACTCCTTGTAGCCACTTTAAAACCAGGGTACAGAAGGGGATTAATAGTATTCAACAGTATTTTACATGCCATAAGAATACTGAAACAGGTAAGAAAGTAGTCAGGTAATAAAAGGTAGTTCTTCATTTCACAAAAGTAGTCATGGTACAAAAATAGCAATTCACAAATGAAAGACCTTACCACTGGAGGTGGGACGTGCTGTGAATTACATTGCTGCACCTTTAATACTAAATGCCCACAAAAAAAAGTAGAGCCACAAGTGACAGAGCAGTGCCTTCTCCCGTGGGCTGCTTTAAACAGTTGAGCAAGGCACAGAAATGAAAATAACCTGTTTGTTCTTACCCAAGAAACACGCGGTTAAGTTATACTCTGAGAAGACAACGTACTATGACCCAAGAATCAAGATAATCGATGAATTAACTTCACACTGTCTTTGTAGCATGAAATGCAAAGGACATCATAACGTAATAGAAAGCAGAGACCTTCTCAGGATGTAGCTAATGCGCTACGATCTGCCTGGTATTCACAAAAGTCATAAGTCAAGGCTCCTAAAATCTCAAGAATGTTAACCAGATGTGATTATTTCAATAGTGATCTTGATTATTTTCACTTGCTTTACTTTGGGACAGTGAGAGGAAGTTGAGTGTTTTCACGTTTTCAGCTTTTTCCATTTTTGTGTAGTGAGGAAAGTAGCTACATACTCAGAGGATATTATCTATTCACAGGACTCCAAGGCTAAAGGCCTTAAGGCATCAGCTATTATGAGAGGCCCAATAAAGATATGGGCACATTCAATACCAGAGTAACCATCAACACCATCACCTTTTCATCCAGGTGTAAAGTAGTTGAACTTACTAAGTCAGTTTTACTTACAGATTTCCACATACCTGCCGCTTGCAGAATCTCAACCTTCTGTTTTGCAGACAGGAAGTTCCTTAATTACACAGAGAAGCAAAGGCAGCACATCCTGACAGATACACGCTCTCACATCAGCCTAGAGGTAGTTTCTTGGTCCCGGTTCTGAAAACGCCTTCCTGTTGAATCATTCGGGATAAGCTGTGGAAGCCAGGACTTTCGCAACTTTCTAGAAAGCACCTGTGTTTTGCCTGAACTTTTGCAGTTGCTTCTCAGTGTAGCATTACAATATGTTGAAGACCAGAGGCTGAGGAAAAGCTCAACATTTAGTAGAAAAGCCCTAGTGCTTTCTTCTGTCCCATTTATACTGCATTGATTGAAGAGAGGCCAATGAACTCTGTCTGCCTTTCAGCTTTGACAAGATGATCAAATCCTTCAAGCAAACGTTTCTGTCCCTGGACCTGCAGTCCCCTCGGTGGAGCTCAGCAGAGACAATGGTAACCACTAACGGCCAGGGGAACAGAGCTCTCTGCAGCCAGGGTGCTGCAGAGCAAAGGTAGATTTGGGATTGTCTGTTGAACACAGAGGAGCTGGGAAGCATGGTTTTGCAAGGGAGGCATCAAGCAATTTCAGATGCCTAGTCTGCAGCTAAGAGGCTGCCTGGTGTTATCTGATGTACACAACACTTTCATGCTGATTCAGAAGGAATAGCTATTTATTTCTATCACCTTTAGTATTTGTCTTATGGTTACTGTGACTTTTGCTACCTTTCAGGCAAAGGATTATGAACTGCGTCAGTATGAGACGGCAAAGTGGGTCAGCACAGTCATTAGGGGAGAAACCCAGAAGGAGGCGATGCGCCAAGGCTTCTGGAAACTCTTCCACTACATCCAAGGGAAGAATGAGAAAGGTACAATGAGCTGGTTTTGAACTGCAAGAGGCACAAACAGGAGATGAAGCTAAACAGTATAAAAACAATAGATAAGCAGGTTCCCTTTCCTAATCTAACACCCCTATGACTTTATTAGGCCATTCTACCCATGAGACTGCTTTAGTATCTGCTTTTAGGATAAGCCTGCATCACATTTTACAGACACATTCAGGCACTGTCTTTGCTTGCAGCTTAGACCTTTTCCCCCCCTTTCCTGTCCTCTAGAAATGAAGATTGATATGACCGTACCCGTGACATGCCTGATAAAATCTGGCTGCACGGACTTCAAGATCTCTTTCTTTGTGGCATTTGAACACCAGGACTCCCCACCACAGCCCACCGACTCAGAGGTGTTTATTGAAGAGCGGAAAGCAGCAGCCATCTTTGTCCGGTAAGCAGCATCAGCATGGCTCACAAATGAGGGTAGCTACTGAAATAGGTTTGTCTACCAAGAACCTGGACTACCTTTTCTTACAGCTGATTTTTAAAACTGCTGTTCAGAGCCTTGACTGGCAAAACTGAGCATCTGGATATCTTATGCTTGGGTGTCTTACGAAGAACAAAGAGAAGTGACCAAGTTTTGAAACATTAATTTTTCGGTAGGCTCTTGAATATTGCATTGAATGGGTTTTCTGGAAAAGTAGCCTACAAAATTCTTTTCTCTTGGGCAGGTTCAGTGCTACAGAACATCTAAAACACTCTTCCAGCCCCCTTTATGTCCCACAAAACCTGCATGGCAGATCTCCATTACAGGAGAATCACCTAAAGCTGCATTTGCCCTCTCTGCATTAAAGCCACAGACAACAATTTATGTCAGGTTAATGCTCTCAGAATTTGAAGCAACTTATTTTTCTAAATCCTACCTTTTAAAATAACATACATAGGCACATACTTCCTGACAGTTAGTTCTGCATAGTTTACCTAATAACTACAAACTGCATCACAAGTGCTCAAGTTGAAAGCCTGAAGTTTCCTTCTGTGTAAATAAAAAGCAGACTCAAACCCTTAACAAACCTCTCTTTTCATTTCTACCAGGTCCTTTGGTGGATTTGCCTCCCCAGAGAAATATGCTGAGGAAGCTGCAGTCTTGGCCAGAATCTTAAGAAGCAGAGGCCAACCATTCCATGAAGACTTCTTCTATACTGCAGGCTATGACAGTCCCTTCAAGCTCTTTAACAGGCACAATGAAGTGTGGTATTTTAAGAAGTAGCGGGGGGTGAGGGGCGGGGCCAGAATATTAAGAGACTACTAATCAGCTCTGGATGGAAACAGACCTTATTAATGGCTTTTGCTTTAGTGCAGAAGAGATTTAATTTGCACATGGACACAGGATCATGCCTAATTCATTTTCTCTAGGATGGAATACTATTCTGGCTAAAAAGACTTCAGTCCTTTCTACAAGACGTAATTAAAATTCAAGTCAACAGTACCAGCCAGAGTGGGAGGGAGACATGGCAAACCTATTCCTCTTAATGAAAGGTTCTAGGGAACACTAATAATCTGAAAATATTCCTGCATAACAGTTTGGATGTCTAGTTTTACTTCTCATTAGAAGTGCCACGGCAACAGTTTAAGTGTTATGGAGAATGAGTTCTTCATATAGCTGACTCTCCCCATATTGATATCACTCCTGAGGCAACAGAAAACTGGGGGGAAATTCAATTTTTTCAGAGAAGCAGCCTACTATTAGTGAATTTTGAGAAGCAGCAATACTTTAGCAGGCCCTAGTGACTCATAAACAATAACATTTTTCTTTAAATAGCATTAATAAAGTCCCCCACCTCTCTGCTCAATTATTTTTTTTTCCCCTCCTGCAAGCTGGATGCTGTCTTGCTCCAGACTAATGCTAGTGACCAGATTAGACCAAGAGTCCACTGGAAAAGGGTTAACAGTGTCCAAAGCTGTATGATTATTCTGTTTATTATCCATGCCTGAACACACAATATCAGACTTACCGCTGGACTGTAATTTTAGGAGCAAATACACAAGCATTAGTATTTAGCTCTCGCCTACAAAACACTAATTATACTATGATTACTTAGCTTTGTCCAAATGTTAGTATTGGTCAGGTCAACTGCAGTCTGCACACTAGCAATATCAGACACTTAAGACTTTTGCAGAACTACCATTTAAATTACCCTGCTCTTCATCAAGTGTTTGAAGTTTTTATAAGGTAGCCTAGAGCTGTTTCAAGCTGTTCAAGTCAGAAAACAGTGTACAACAACAGGTAGAGTTCACAAATTTTTATTGGCTCCAAACCAATACCAGGCAAAGCAGTGTGGTAAAAAACCCCACAACTTGGCTTTTTTAATGCTGTTCATTCAAGTGTAACCCATTATTCTGCAATCTTCCACCTATTAAGACAGACATAAGAACGATTATAAGGCACCAAACCAGCACAAGAAGCTTGCTGGAACAACTCAGACCTTAGATTTTCATCTCTGTTCAGAGAGAGAGTTCAAGCTAAGGTTTATCATCATTTGTTCCAGCAAATAAACTTCATTATTACTACAGTTATACTCACCTTCTCTGTTCTTCATACAGTAGTTTCAAAGTTGCCTCCTCACCTGAAGCAAGAAAATACAATTAACATATGCAGTATCACAACTGTTAAAAGCTCCACAGCAGCTTTGTAACCTCAGAGAAAAAGTGGAACGGAAATTGCAATATCACAGCAAGTCATTTGGCAGAATCAAGTTTCATCAGTGGCTACAAATACTCCCAGTTTTTAACAGAATTCATCTGATATATGGTCTTACCCAAGCAAGCTGCAGAAGTTGCAGTGCAGTCCTTCCCTAATAAAGAAAAAAGTTTCAGAATAACAGCTATTGCTATATGCCAGTTTATTCATCTATGAAATTCTATTCACAAAACTAATTTTACCTAAGAGGCTGCATTTCAGCTGGCAACTGACAAGAACTTCAACACCCAAATAGGATACACAAAGCTGACAAATCCTAACTGAATTGGAAAAACAGAATTACTAATATTGGAAGAATCAGGTCAAAGTACAAAGTTACTACTTGCTTTGTAACACTGTCCCTCTCCAACAGGAAGTTGTATTCAGTGAGTTTCAATACCCAAAATACAAGTCCCATGGAAATCACCTCAAAAAAAAAATCGATGCTTAGGAGTGAAAACCAGTCTGCTGGAGGAAACTAACTCGTACAGCATTCATCTAGAACTTGATCGTAAATTTGTGTACAGACAACATAACCAAGATTACTGAGTAGTGGCAACCACAGCATATGGGGTTTGTGTTTGGTTTAATTCAAGAATGCAGTGTTACAGTGCCAGTTCATAGAATAGACAGATCCATCAGATATTAGTTATGACAGGAGTTACACTTGCTGTTGTGCATTCTGCTGTACCACATTATCAACACTGTATTGGCTAAGTGTTCTCCACCAATTCAGCTCCTTTACTATTTCCACTGTGTGAAAACATCAAGCAATAAACCCCCAGTTTTTAAAGAATCACTGAGGCGACATCTTCTGTTCATACAAACGGATCTCTACATAACATTTACCATTGACTACAGTTCAGAAATTGTCAGGGTATCTGTTCAGAAAGAGCCCTTCCTTTTCAAGTCCAATTCAGAACTACATAGAAGTGCATTCTTGCCTCAAGCACATCATGTTTAGTCCCACAGTAGCTCAGTGGGAGAATCAAAATACAAAGAAACACAAACCAGATCTATTATAGGACTAATTTTAGGCACCACTATCTAGGCATTTAGCACAAAGACAATATTTCAGTAATTATCAAACCCCAGGTACACTACACTTACCTCAGATATAAGTTAGCCCTGTTTCTCACACGAACTCCCCATGAGCTTCACCCTGCAACAAGTGAAATTTTATTAACACACTCTCCTTGGCAGTGCTTCAAGAGTCAGTTTGAATTAATGTACTGTTTCAGTGCAAGAGTCCTCCTCAGCCTCTTTCAGAGAGATTCCCATTGCTTAGAATTAATCATCACAAACAGTACATGCTTAGAGAAGCTTAGTATTTTGTTACTTTTGTTCCTCCTTTGAGTAGGACCTGACCTCAGCATTTCAGACCTTACCCCCAACCACATCTTCATTCACATCACGTAAAAGCTCTAGTCTAGCCACTGAGACAAATAATTTACCACTTCAACTATTTAAGATCAGTGCTACTCCCTGTAAAAGCCCACTACTTAATTTAACTCGTAAAAAGATAAATAGCAAGTAACAGCCCTGGTTTTGTTTAGCACAAGCTCTGCACTGACAGGTTACCACATTCTTCCTTATCAACTAGAAACTCAAGCAGTCCATAGCAGTTACATTATTTCAACTGGTCTATGCTGTTTCTTTTCAAGTTACAGAAAGCAGCTAACATTCACAAGCAGTAAAAAAGTCTTACGGCAGCTGAAAAGCAAGCAGCTTACCAAGTAAGCATCTGTCACAAAGTATCCAGCAGTCCTCTTATTAAGGCTTCTAGAAGCATCTTTGTTAGAACCATTACTGTCTCTTATCATTGTCTTTGGCCCCAAAATGTGAGATTCAGTCTCTAGCACTCTAAAGGAACCCTGCAGACTGCTGGTAACCCGTGATCTACTTGGTAGAGGCAAGAAAGTCCCCAAGGAACCTTCTGCCTAACACTGCAGCTACTCTGTGAGTAGAGGCCAGTATCTAGTAACTTCCCCATCACCTGCCACGCAGTTCTGACCAGCCAAAAGATTTTGCTGGTGACATACCTTTGCTGGTAGCCCTACAAACTGCATCACTTCACAGCTCCACCACACCAGCTCTGGAACAAAGCAGAGTGTCAGGGCAGCGCACAAGCAAGTACGTAAGGATGAGATCTAGTCAGGTGCCTGAAGTCAGATAGAGCTAATTGCAGACCTCCATGGTTGAAGTCAAGGTAGACACATCTCATCATGCAGGCAGCTCACATTGTCAGTCACTGGACAACTATCTGCTTTAGGCTAAGGTTGCTATGGGGAAGAGGGCAAGTACACAAAAAATGTTACGCAAGCAACTTCATCAGCTCACATCCACACAGTGAAGAGTTTTGCACAAACCAGCCTGTCGAGGCTAGGCCTTAGCCAGCAGTTCTCTCCTGTCTGTCAAAGATGCAAGCAGTAGCCAACACTAGTCCCTTGCACCTCCTCCCCAGCTCAGATACAGTTAAATACCTCATTTCCTAGGCATATATTTTTTAGGCTAATACTTGAAAAATTAAAATTGAAAAATTCAATACTTACATCATCATGAGAAACACTTTGTAAACCTGCAAAGGAAGAGCTGCTATCAGACAGGTCCAGCAGAAAGTTTTAGCATGGCTGAAGCTCCAGTGGAACACTGTATCAGCATTTATTCAAGTTTTATCCTCATTGGGATCAGAGACCTGATTCAACATCATGTACAGTAGACCACAACACTTCCATCCCCTTCCACAAGGGCAGATGCAAAACCCTTGCCAAGCACACCTCCCAACACCCTTGAGATGTTAATTCAACTCCAAAGACAGGTGAAAGCGCAGAAAAGAGCGAACCTCCAAACGGCAGAGTTCAGCAACGTGAACTCTGCATAAACATCTAAGTTGACCTTAACTGAAAAAAGCAGTTCAGATACTAAATTTATAGTACTCCCAAGTTCAAATGCAGCACAGCCAAGCACAGTACCCATCTAAAAAGTGTTTTGCAACCTTCAATTGGCAAGGCCTTGTCTTCAGAATATCAGTAACACGTCAAAGAGCTTCTCACACTGGAAGCACAGGTATCCTCCATCTAAAGCAGCCTGCAAAGCAACAAGACACTTACAGGACTTGGAGCACTATTACCAAATCAATCAAGATTTTGTGTTATTGCAACAGCAAGTTTTGTCAGCTGTATTTGCGCTTAATTTCACAAGCACAGCCTATGCCTTATCCTTCCATTCGTCCTACAAAATTTTTAACACTAAGCCTATTTACTGATCTTCCGAGACAAATTTTCAACACACATTCACTGAGCAAAAAAAGGAAGTAGTGTTTCACCCTCAGCCTTCCACAGAAATTGTCTGTCAAACTCAGCCTAAGGTACAGGAGGCTGCAGCTTACAGGATTGAAAGACAGTAACAGCGTGATCACCACGGGTCATCTGCTGAACCATGCCATCATCACACACAGCCTTTTCACACATCAGCAATGTAAGTTACTTTTCACAGATATGGACAATACAATATTTACCTTGCACAGCTTATAGCCTGCACATCGTCCAGTGCCTGCAACAAAAGAAGTAAAACCAAAATAATCAGATTACCTCAGGCTCCATGGCCAAGCCTACACCTCCTAGCAAGAGATCACAAGAGGCAGATACATCAGATAGGAGCGAAAGACAAAGTTGTTCGTCACAGGATGTTCTGCTGAACTATGCCATCATCACTGTATCTGCCTTGGAACAACAGTACCAAGCAATCGCCTCTTGCAACAGCTTTGAAAATTTAAGCTCTCCAAATAAAACACAGTAAGAAATATTCAAGAGTTTCTGAATACTAGCAAGCATCAGTTACTGGAAATTGAACCCAAAGCAGTTCCCTCCTGCACACCCTACCCTTCCCACTGCACTGCTTCAGCAGCTCCAAGCAAGAAACCCCTACACAGGACTACACAGTTCTTACCAGGTGATGTTTCTTCTGCAGGTCTTCCGAGTGCACAATTCAAAGCCTGGAAGAAAAAAAAAAAAAGCTTATCAACACTATATTCAGAAGTCAAACCATCAAGAGGAATTCTAAGGTGTCGTGCCTCAGAGGAAAGTTATGGTGGTAAAAGTTCTCATCACTCTCTTGGTCAAGAGTAGCAAATAAGCATCATCATTGTGGCACCAGAGGGAAAACTTAGCTCCAGGCATGAAGTCTGCCTACTAATGCTATTAGAACAAAAGATACTATCTAGGCAAACACTAAGCACCATTTTATGTTAAAATTTTCAAGAATATTTCTTACCTTGCAAAGTAGCATCAAGTCTCCACACATGTGGTTGCAGACCTAGAAGAGATACAACAATTTCAGATGCTTGTAGAGCTAGGGAAAGAGCCTCCAGCAGTGACACTAAGCACAGAAAAAAGCCTCAGCACAGAGCTTTCAGAAATCACTTCTGTCCACTACTCTTTATACTGAAACCATCATAGGCTCTCTGATTTAGTTTTAACATCAATCCTGACAGCTACGGGTGTCTCAAAACATGCATCAGTCTGTTTTCTCTAAACAACAAACTACTTATTGCTGTGGACAGTGCAACAGCAGTAATGAAGGATAAGGGATATCTAGGGTGCAATGGTGGTCTGGTTGGAGGCTGGACTAGTGATTCAGAAACAGGAGCCTCACATCCACTTTCCAGTACAAAGGCATGGATTTCCCAGTAGAAGAGTGAAGACTGCCTGAGGAGACACCACAGGCCATCACTGGATTACATATGCTGGTCCTGTAATTTCCTGAGATACAAGAGTACCCCAGGCGAGTTGCTAGAAGTGTGCCTATGTAAGAAGCAGCACCTACCTGTTTTGAAGCCATACCAGGAAAGCATCGTTGGCACACCTTAAACTGAAAATGAAACAGTATCCATTAGTTTTTCTTCTTTGAAGAATTAAGATGTTCACACATTGTCTTGAAAAATGTGAAAAAAATTCAAGACAATACTAACTCTGACAGCAAAGCTCGCTCTGATGCAATCTACCTTCAGCTCTTTTGAAATATAAGGTCATGAAAATAATTGTTAGCCCATATTTTTAAACAGGACACAACCATTTAAGTTTTTTATGTGCTATAGCTTCAATTCTAGTGTATACCACCAGCAGCCACGAATTTCGTTTGGCTGCTCAGAAAGGACCGTGCAGCATTTCAGCCATCCCAGACACACCATTACATGCTATTCCATGCCCAGCTCAGATATGTTGGCATTCATCATCCTCTCAGATGTCCCTACCAACATAGTTTTCATCACGTGCAGGCACATGGCACTCCAAGTGAGCCATCATACTGCTTTAACATGGGGTACTTAATCGTAACACTTAGGACCTCCACCTTCTCCACAACAAAACGGCTCTCCCCAGCCTACCATCTGCGTCCAAGCAGTAATTTACAAAGGTGCAGGCAAACCTTAAACCTGCCACAACGCTACTCATTTTGCACACCACTTTTCATTTATCGGTCAAAGTTACCTCATTAAAGCCTAGTATGGAGTTCAAAAATAAAAGAGAAGCGAAATCCACCGCTGATCTTTGCAGGAGGCACGTGGCATCTAGCCCTCTTCCAGAGGCACTCCCCACGGGAAAAGGGCTCCTAGGCCAGACCCCGCAAGGCAAGCAGCGCCTCACTGGTCAGCAAACACCCCCGAACTCTTACCCCTTCCAACCCCGAGAGGCGAGCCCAGGCCCCAGGCTCGGCCTCTCCGCAGCGATCACGCCCAGGGCACTCCCCATAAGGCCGAAGCTCCACGGGCCCGCCACCTCTGCGGCGCCTGCGCTGGCCTCTCATTTCCGCAGCCGGGGCTCCACGGCATCCCCTCTCCCACACGAACACCTGCTGCAGTCCCCGCTACCTTCCGCCCCCTCAGGGTAGCCATGAGGTGGGAGTCCTCTCACCGCGCCCCAGGCCACAGGCCGGGCTGGGCCGCGCCGACACAATCCACCTCCATCCTCCCCCTCCAGCGCCCATCGAGGACCAAGCCCCACTCGCAGGGCCTCCACACCCTCCCCCAGAGCGGTGCGGGCCCACACCGGGCGGGAGAGCCCTACAACTCACCGCCACGGCCGCTTCCACCGCCCCTGCCCACCCCGCACCGCAGGCCAAAAAGGCCGAATCCGGCCCTGCGCGTCCTTTATATAGTCCCGGCGCCGGTCACGTGAGCGAGCCGCGGTGTGCGTAGCGCGGCCCCTCCCCTCTCTGCGTCACGCGTGGGCGTGGCGCGGCGGGGCGGGGCGGGGGCCGTGGCGAGGGGAGCGATGCGTGCCGCNCCGCCGCCGCGCAGCCCCGCGCTGGGGTGCCGCGGCGCCCCGGTGCGGCTGTCAGGGGTGAAAATGAACGACGACCGCCGCGCGCCGGCAGCGAAGGCCCGGAGTCGGCGCTCAGGAGCCTTTCAGCGGGGGAAGAGCAAGCACTGTTAAATTCACTCGTGCAGCCGAGGCGGGGCGGGACGAGAAAGGCAGCATCTCTCATCTCGGTTCGGAATTACTATTGGTTTTGCCTTTACTAAGGTCCCATCGTAATTTGAAAGTGGTCAGGTTGGCCAGGCGAGGTAAATCTCATCCCCAAAAGCTGAGACTTTTCAGCTCCAACTCCTCTGTACAGCTCCCCAGCTTGACAGCTTCCCGACAAAGGGTACCCCCAGCGTGAGCATCGCTTGCTGCAGGTGCTGTGTCCCAGCTTGTTACCAGGGCCTGACGGATCGAGAATTTCTCCAGGTCTCCATAGTTGCACTTGCCTCACAGGGTGAGAGGCGTTTTCTGAGACAAGCAAGTCCAAGTCTCAGCTGGTGACACTTTAAGTTGTAATAAAAATAGATAAGTTTCTCAGTGTGTTCTCTGTGAAGAGCGTTGTTCAGCAGGAGATTCTGTTCATCCTGCACGTAAAGGATGAGCAGTCCAGCACTGGGAAAGACAAAAATTAAGATGTCATTGTGCTGCCAGCTCAGGTGCATAGCTTATGATAGACCCCTTAGCTGGGAGGACAGAAATTATCTTCTGACAAGGGTATTTTGAACCAAAAAGATAGAAACTCCCTCACCAATCTCTGGCTGAGGTTGTCCCCAAAGCTCATCATAAAATGCCACTGCCTCGATACTGAGCTAACGAAGCTACATGGGTCCTTTCCTCCCACCATCAGCGTCAGATGGATTTTTCCCTGCCTCTGGTGCAAAAGCTCGCAAACAGTTTTTTGGGCTCCCTTGGGAGCAGCTGACTTCTGACCGGAGCTATGGACAGCCGCGCTCAGCAGTTAGAGTCTGAGTGTACTTTTTTTCCCCTTCTCTTTCCATCCACCCCCAGCTGTGACCCCCTGAGAAGCAAACGGTCGGGCTGTGCCCCAGCCCGACCTCCCCCTGTGAGCCTCCCTGGCCACTCGTTGCCTCTGCAGGAGTGTGTGGCCTCGCAGAGGAGGCCTGCCCGCCTTGCCTTTGCTTGCCTTCCTTAGAGAATGCTTTGGAGTTTATTGCTTTAGAAACTTCCTTCCCAAAGGAAGACTGTGAGATTACAGGCTCCCCAATCCTGTAAATATTTGCACATACTCGATGTGATTTCAGCTGTGTGAGTGTTCCTGACGGTGTAAGTGAGACGGCTTGTTTGAGGAAAACCCTGCGTGTGCTTAAACGCTGCAGGGTTAGTGCTAGAGATACCATCCCCGCAAGAGAGGAAATGACTTATTCAGGTTATTTGCACTTCCGTTTTTCATTTTAATGACCATCAGTACAGTATAAATACTGAATAGACAGTGGGGAAAAATCAAATTGATAAGATGCAGTGCTTCTCTGTGGTTTAGGGTGGGACATCATGTAATAGTTAGCTAATCCTGGTGGTGTATCCTCCAGCAAAACAAAGAATGACAAAGCTTGATGGTTTTGATTGTGCTTGGGAGAACCCAATTCCTCTGTGCTACATTTTTTCTTTCTTTTCTTTTTTCCTTCTAAAGGGGAAGGGGGCAAAAAGTTTTCAGACCATCTTGCTACATCAGAAGACAAAAGTAAAACAAGAAGATACCGCCCCCATTTCCTCCCCTTTCCATGTTACTCGTAACGTTACAGGTAGGACCTTGGGTTTCTCATTTCACCACGTTTCTTGTGTTTGAAGTTCTGCTCTTAACGTTGTGTCGATATGGACCTGTGTGCTATAGTTGCTTCCTCTGTTTTTGTGGGGTTTTTTTGCTTTCTTCTAAAAATAGGGGAAGGGAAGAAGAAGCCTTCAGACACGGCGCTGTTAAGTTGCACCTTGTGAAGTTTTGTGCACCCCTGATCTCGGCAACCCCAGAGACATGCAGCCGCCCAGCCATTTAGTAATCTCTTTGCACGACTTCACAAGATTGACAGGCTGTCCTGCAGCTTCAGGTTTAGTAACATATTTTGCCAAGTTTGCACAAAGTCTGCTTTGGCATCCGAACATGCGCTATCCTGCAACCTTCACAGATTAAACAGAAAAAAGTCCTTCGAAGGCACACATGCTTTACTGTGTGCTAGTCACTTCGATTCCGAGATTTCTTGGAGTAGGCACTGTGAGCCTCAGTATTCCCAGCCTGCCTGGAATTGTTTTGATATGTGCAGTGCTTTGCTTAATTGACACTTCAGATGCCATCCAGCTTGGGAGCTGTTTGTGCCACGAGTGGTCTTTACCATATTTCCTTTCCTTTTTTTCCTTTTTTTTTTTTGCATGAGTTTACATCTAATTTTGGATCATTCCAAATTTTTACCATATATGGTCAGGGCTCCTTTTCAAACTTTGCCAAAACGAAACGTGATGATTATAGAAAAATGAATTATGGAAGGAAAACTAGGAGAACTAGTTTGTTAATCCCAATTGTTCCTAAGTTATATTCTGCTGTATGCAATATCTGAAACTGCACAAATGTCAGCTTCTTTTGCCAGAGAGCCACTCGTGCCCAGTGGATGGTCTGATAAGATGGTGTTTAGAATTGGATTCTGTTCTTTTTCTTTCACTGGCATGTTATATATTTTCTGCCACGTGTCAGAAACGCCACTTATGAATAACTTGGGTTTAATGATGCACTTAAAATGCTTTGAGGTCAAACGTTTCAAAAGTCTCTGAGGAGGATTCACAGAATCATTTAGGTCCTGGTGTCTCCTTCCTGATTCCTATTCTACAGAGGAGGGATAGCAATATTACTTTCCCTTTTCAAAGTGCTTAGAAGGTACAAGGGCTAAGTATTTTGATCCGTTATGCAATCAGTTGCCTATTTTTAGTGCCTGAAACATTTTTAATGTTCTTTGTACAATGCAAATGTGCTTTTATTGAGGCTGACAGAACGAGCTGTTTCAAGCACTTAAGCCACAGGGAATGAGGATCTATCGGGAACTGGTTTAACATAACTCTTGTGAAAGGTGATGTAAAGCACGTGAAGATCAGAGGACTGCTGTGAGGCACCTCTAAACTAGACGGTGAGAGACTTCTCTAAAAATCCCAGTATTTCAAACTGAATTAAAGTAGGTGAAAAATGTTTTAAATGCAAATGATAGACTCGCTCTGTTAATGTTGGTATTTTTTGCCCCCTTCCAGTAGGGTCGTGCACCTGCAACTGGGACAGCCATGGAGAAGAGTGGGAATATTCAGCTGGAGATTCCTGACTTCAGTAACTCTGTCCTGAGCCACCTGAATCAGTTACGCATGCAGGGTCGCCTGTGTGACATTGTGGTCAACGTCCAGGGGCAAGCTTTCCGTGCTCACAAGGTGGTGCTGGCTGCCAGCTCGCCCTACTTCCGTGACCACATGTCCTTGAATGAAATGAGCACCGTTTCCATTTCTGTCATCAAGAACCCTTCTGTTTTTGAGCAGCTCCTTTCCTTTTGTTACACCGGTAGGATATGTCTGCAGCTGGCTGACATCATCAGTTACCTAACGGCCGCCAGTTTCTTGCAGATGCAGCACATCATAGACAAATGCACACAGATTCTTGAGGGAATTCATTTCAAAATTAACGTGGCAGAGGTGGAAGCAGAATTGAGCCAGACCAGGACAAAGCATCAGGAGCGACCGCCCGAGTCTCACCGGGTCACACCAAATCTAAGCCGTTCTCTCAGCCCACGTCACAACACCCCAAAGGGGAGTCGCCTGGGGCAGGTTAGCACAGTGCTGGACATTCGGGAGCTCAGCCCACCTGAGGAGTCCACCAGCCCCCAGATAATTGAGCAGAGTTCAGATGTGGAAAGCAGGGAGCCCATACTACGGATTAACAGAGCAGGACAGTGGTACGTTGAGACAGGAATGGGAGACCGCGGGGGACGGAATGATGACGAGGTCCGGGTGCTGGGAGGAGTACGCATTAAAACAGAGAACCTGGAGGAGTGGCTTGGGGCAGATCATCAGCCGTCGGGAGAAGATGGGAGCAGCGCAGAGGAGGTCACTGCTATGGTGATCGACACCACGGGCCACGGATCGATGGGCCAAGAGGCATACACGTTAGGGTCCTCCGGGGCCAAAGTGGTCAGGCCAACCAGCAGTGAGATTGACAGGTGAGTTTTCTTTAACTTAATTACTGACCTTGGCTCGGTAAGAGGAGATTGTGCAAGATTTTCACTTGGCTGGGTTGGTCGCTTTGGAACATTTCGTCCTTCTATTTCCTGTGGCCACCTTAAGGATAAGCACTGAAGGAATTTTTTCCTGGTGTTAGGAAGTGTATCCATCCGGTTTGGGTTGTAGTATTTTGGCTGGGTAGTGATCGGCCCAGGATCTCCAGGTACAGGCTAGCTTGGGAAATTAATTAACACTTAGAGATGCATAGGTTGGATTCTCTACCTCTCGGTGTTTCAACTGAGGTGTGATTTTTGTCTAAAGTAGATGTTCAGTTCATCCTCTGTAGATACCAGGCTCAGCATCGGAATTAATGAGGTCACGTGCGATATGTGTTACACAAAGTGTCATTGCAATGATGCCTTCTGGCCTGAAAATCTGGGGGTGGTTCTCTCTGAGAAACACGCCGGTCGCCAGCTGTAGATCAAGAGGAAATTTTCTTCCTTATGCTCCAGGACAGCAGTGGGTCGTGGGCTTCTATCTTCTGAAGCAGTTGAAGCAGGGAGTCCGTCGGCCTCTGTTGTTGTTTTGATTTATATGAAAGAGCAGAAAGCCTTTATTGAAAATAGGTGGTGACATCTGCTGTGTTTTGATTCTCCATCCATCTGCTTCCCCTCCTCTCCAGCATTTGTTTTCTTGCCCTTAGCTCAGCCCAAAGAACAGATCTGGTAAAGGGCAGATCTGTTGTGTTTGTGAGTTTGGATTTGTGGGGTTTCCCTTCACATATGCCTCTCTTCTCTTCTAGCTCAATCCCTCTGATCCCATGGGGGAACAGCTACCTGGAAGCAGTGGATATTCTGTCACTTGTCGCTTAATAAATCAATGTGTGGGAATGATCTTGAGCTGGCCCTTGGGAGAACAGTCCTTTCCTAGTTCCTTAACTCTTTTCCATGGATCAGCTCGCCTCGAGCATCTCTTTTTGCACTGCGCTCCATATCCAGTGTTTCCTACCTGGAGTCCACCACATCACTTTTGTTTCACACTTAGAAGGGGGAGGAAGACGAGGGTGGTGAATGAGAGGTGCCCTTAGAGAAATAGTTTCTTCTTCTCTTGTGCAGTTCCAGAGTCACTGGGCCAATATCAGTTTACTTGCGATAGCAACCGGAAAGCTCTTCTGTTACTAAACTGGAAGCCAAATGACTCAGTTTTATCTTTCAGATGTTAAGACTGAAACCACAGACCAGTATGACTTGGTTTTTCCTTTATACTTGCGCTGTTCCACCTCCTGTGTGTTAGCTGGTGAGGATGAAGAGATGCTATACAGGTGCCTCTATTGCTCACCCATTGTTCTAAACACCATAGTGCCCATTAAAAACGCCATTTACACTCTTCCCCCACCCCACAGATTTAGCCCTTCTGGCAGCATGGTTGCTGTGACTGAGCGGTACAGATCAAAAAGCGAGTCTCCCGGGCGGATGGATGAGCCCAAGCAGCCCAGTTCCCAGGTAGGCAGATCAAGAAGTTTGCAAGTAAATGTTGGCATTGAAGGTGAAGGGGCTATGTTGTGCTGAAGTGTATAATATTATATATTTGCAAGCAATACTGTTTGTGAAACAAGAACCTTTTACTGTTGCGAAGGGTTTAGTTGCTCACACTGAGAATATATGCCATCAGTACGCGATTTAAAACTGATTTTGTCTGTTGTTTGGGATTTTGTCCGTTGTTTGGGATTTTGTCCAGATACCTGGAAAACATGAGGAGTTTCTCTCATTTTCTGAGGACATAAATATCAACCCTCGTTCTGGGCAAGCCACCAGCTCCTGAGGAGAAACCCCATTTGCCTGCAGAGTTGGCTCTGCCCTAAAACACTGATGGCAAATGTCTGAGCTGAGGGAGGAGGTGCTAGTTGGCTTCTGTGGAAGACTGAGGGGTGACAACAGCTGAACCTTTCCACGCTAGTATCAAAACCATTCCAAAAAGCCGTCCAGGCACTACAGCAGTAAACTTTTAGGGTGGAGTGTCAAAGGACTGTGGATTTGTACAGAGGTGTCTGTCTCATCCTTAAGGGACTGTGTTGCATAGCAGAATTTACGATGTAAAGTAACTGAATTCTCTGCTTTCTTGAGCTATGGGCACATTTTGGGTGTAGGAAAGAGAGATATGCAGAAATGTGGGAGGGCAATGGGCTATAGGGTGCAGCAGAGTAGGACACGATGGTAATACCAGTGCCTAATCATTTTGATCTAATTTTTTTATTGCATGCAGTCAGTATCACAGTGCCACTGTAGTGCAAGTGTATCACCCAGCACTGTGTAGAACGGCTCTTGTGTGCCTGGCAGATAGGTCATGTGTCAGTTCGTAATCAGATGACTTTGCTGGAGGCAGGTGAGGAGTTATCAGGCTGCTTTGCCCTTGAGTAAGACCAAGTGAAGCAAGGGGTAAAACCATCATGATTGCTGTCTCCTAACTTCATAATACACTTCCATAAAACAAAAGATACTTTTTTGCTCCTATTTAACCGAAGCTTTGTTTTGTGTCCTCAGAATACATCTAGAAAATTTCAGGTCAAACTAACCCTCCAGGGGACTTGTGACATACAAAGCAGTTTTAGCTGTACGTACAGAAAAGCTTCTAGTATTTCTCCATTGTGAGATGGCCTCAAACATAAAATGGTAGGCTACCACCTACACGGGAAGTATCATCACCTTCCGATCTCTGGTATTGCCATACCTGTGCTAAAAATAGTCGGCCCATTTCCTCTGCCCAGTGGCAGTGGCAGAGTGGAAAGGAAGTACCACAGCTTCCTGCATCTCCTGTAGTCCTGAGCAGATTACCACTGCTTGTGCAGTCAGATTCAACAGGGCCTGGCACAGTTGCACTGCCGCTTGCACGTGCACAGCCCTGCTTGCCAGAGTAGAGGCTCTCCTGCTGTTGCACTGTTTGCTTGTTTGCATACGGCATCGTCGTGAAACAGTGTAAGAGTTGGGAGTGCAACTACTGCATCCTCCAGCACAAAGGCTGGCTGTTTGTGCTCCTTCTTCATATGATAGCCAGAAGCTGTCCTAGAGCTGAAGTGTGCAGTTCAGAGTTACCCTTGGCTGTTTGTCTTTCTGGCTTCAGAAAATCATGAGGAGCCAGCTAGTCCTTGCTGTGTGACTCGGGCCAGGCTGTGCTGCAGAGCCTCCCCTGCAATGCTGCGGGGCTGGGACAGGTTACACAGCCATTGCCGAAAGTGTGATTCATTATAAAACAAATCCCAAATGACACCTGAATAAATACCTGTGTAAAGTGACACCTGAAGAGTTTCAGATGCAATTTGTAGTTTATTCCACCTTCGTTTTACTGCAAGCTCATCAATTGCTTTCTTGTTTTAACGTTTAGTAAGTAAAGAAAGCATGGTATACATTATTTTAATCAAACTGGCCCAAGTTTTTTAGAAAACAACATGTTTATAAGTGACACATTTGGTCTGCAACTTAATCAGTGGCTAAGCACCCTCCTGACAAGGGCTGTCTCTTGCTCCCCAGATCTAGCAAATGACTTGGCGGAAGGGGCTGCCATAGCAGAGGTTTCTAATTGATTGCTCATTTGTCTTCAGCCCCAAGGCTCCAGTTAAGCACTTAAATGTGTGCTTGAGGTTGAAGACATTAGTGCTGCCGATTTCGAGGTTTGGCACATGCTTCAGTGCTTTACTGGCTGGGCTGGAGCCTGATCTTCTTTCCTGCAGTTTGTTTTAGGCTGCTTGTTATTTAAATCTCTGTTGCTACCTTTGCAGGGGGAGGAATCGGCCATGCTTGGTGTGAGTGGTTATGTGGAATATCTCCGGGAGCAGGAGGTTTCAGAGCGCTGGTTCCGGTACAACCCACGGCTCACTTGCATTTACTGCGCCAAATCCTTCAACCAGAAAGGCAGCCTGGACCGGCACATGCGTCTCCACATGGGCATCACGCCTTTTGTCTGCCGCATGTGTGGGAAGAAGTACACCCGCAAGGATCAGCTGGAGTATCACATCCGCAAGCACACGGGCAACAAGCCTTTTCATTGTCACGTCTGCGGCAAAAGCTTCCCTTTCCAGGCCATCCTCAACCAGCACTTTCGCAAGAACCACCCTGGCTGTATGCCTCTGGAGGGGCCCCACAGCATCTCCCCCGAGACCACCGTCACATCTCGGGGGCAGGCAGAGGAAGAATCTCCTCCACAGGAGGAGGCTGTCGCTGTGGGGGAGACGGCACAGGGATCTGTGTCCACAACTGGGCCGGATTGAAACATGGCTGCAGAGTCTGGGGAGAAAGGACCATCTTCCCATTTTTGGCTCTAAAGAGTCAGCACCAACCTGTCAGGCTGGTACTGTAATTAGTGCAATGCCACCACTGGACAGAAAGAAGCTCCCAAGATGTTGCCAAAATTGCAAAATCTTTCTCTCAACCTTCCACACACACACACATAGAGTGTTAAAAGTTTTTTCTCCCTTATTCCTCCTCCTCTCGGAAAAAAGCAAAACAACTATGTCAATCAACTTCTTATTCAGGGATCGACAGGATTTTACATTTTTTTAATGTTCTGTAGTGATCTGGGATAAGCAGTCATTTCAGTCACTTGTATTTCTCGACAGCATTTTGGCCCAGCAGCTGGGTCCCACCATCCGCCAGCTGTGCAGACCCAGTGAACCTGGCGTCGGGGCTGCTCCTCACTATGCCTGCTGGTCCAGCTCAAGGGGCAAGCAGGGGCAAAGTGCCATTGCCTTCCTCCACTCCCCCAGGCAGTTGCCACGTTAAAAAAAGACTGTCCTGGTGGAACCTGCTTTGCCCAAGTGTATTTATCCCTGTCTTATTTTTGGTGTGTCTCTTTTTACCTTTCTACTTAAACCGTTATTTTAGGGCTTTTTTGGCTTGCCCATTCCAGGCATGAGGCCTCAGTGCCCTTTGTTACAAGCTGGCACAGCTATAAAGCGATATTTTAGAGGTCAGCAAAATTTGAAGCGCTTCAGCTACTGAAAGTGAAATTTAGCAGCTGGTAGGTTTGCATGAGGCTCTGATGCGTTGGGAGAAGGTTTGGAGTGGTCTTTCAGAGGACATTGGCCTTTGCTGTTGCTGATGGGGGGAGTTCAGAGCACTCTGATGTCCTGACCGGTGCGCTGCCATGCTTCAGGTGTTGCTGAGCATTAGGAAGAGTTTTTCTGGACAGGCTGAATTGCAGAGTTAGAGGCTGGCTACCAAAGTTGTCCTTCACCCCTGCTTCCCCCTCGACACACACTTGATCTTTTACAACAGCAATATGGTATACTGAAATACTGTTATCCCAGCCAAGCAATCGTGGGTAGTTGCTTTTAAACATGTTTCTACAAACTACTTTGATAACTTTTTTATCAATGAAATGCAAAAAGGAAAGAAATCCTACTTTATTTCCTTGTAACAGTTCAGGAAACTTAAAAGTGAACGGTTCCTAGAGCAATCGCAACTCTGTCCCCTTGCATGGACTTAAACTTTTGTATTCTAAGCAGCTCTGATATTTAGAGGAAGGTAAGCAAACCTGGAGAGACATGCCTGCATTGTGTTTTGTAGGTGTTTGCACGTGCTTACGTGTTTCATAAACAGAAAAGCATGGGACAGGTAGATAAGTGCAAATATCTTGACATCTTTTGAAGAAGTCTTTTTAAAAAATATGCAATACTTTAAAAGTTTTCTCTAGCTCTGATGCCGAGTTGTTCATGACAGAGGGGGAAAACAAACGACAGGTTGTGCAGATTGGGCTTGGGAGAGGACGGTTGGTTGAAGGAGTTCTCTTGAGGATGTATAACGCATACAATAAGGAAGGATGAAGTTCTGATCCCTAAGGTTATGTGAGGAACAGTGAGACACTGACAAAGGAATACACTTCATCTTGCTTTGGCAAAGCAAGCTGGGCAAGCGGTTAGAGTGCAGGCTTGGCGGGCAGGAGACTTGCCAAGAGAAAATAAAGCTTGCCCCGCAGTCTGACTGCACAATTTTAGGCACGTGGAAATATCTCCAGCCCTTGCTTTCCCCACCTGCAAACTGGGACTCGGGATCCTTTTCCTGCCTGTTTAGAGGGAAGAATTTGGAGAAGGGTGATGTATTCCTGCCTTGCTTTATATATTTTTCCCTTGTATAAGTGAGGGGTCTCACTGTTCCTCCCATGTCTCTCAAAAAGCAAACATGGCTCTAATGTTTTTTGTGTGTGTGTGGTGAAAGGCAAGGCTTGGTGCCAGGATCACACCTAAGAGGTGTGTGCTTCTAAGAGAGGAAATTTGGCAGGTGTTGTGAGCCCAGCACCTGCAGAGTACAATTTCATTGACCATTTCAAACAGGAAAACTGACATTTCACCTCCGTTTTCCTCCTGTCCCTTCTTCCTCCTCTCCTGTCAAGTGCATCGTCACACAGTGAATGATTTTCTAAGCGGCCACCCAAGGGACCACCCCCGTTGGGTTTCCTGTCGAAGGTCAGACCGGCTTGTACCAAAAGAGAAAGGTTGCCAGAGAGCAGTCGTGGAAGATGAGAGATAAGAGGGTGGCTAAGCTAGGTTTTGTTGCAATGGAGGTGCGGGGAGGAGCGGAGACGCGCAGAGTATGCTGCTTTAGTCATAGCTTTTGAAGTTACCAAAAATCAAAAAGAAAAATGTTAAAAACTTTGAAATCCTATCCTGTTCACACTAGAGAGCATCAAAAGTTACTTTTAGTTGCTTAAAAGATTTTTAAGTGTTTTAAAATAGAACTTCTAAAAGAATACTACCAAACTATAAAAACATAAAATTATTTATATACATATATATTATATAAATATAGTGGGAAAGTTTCCCTGCTAAGCTTGCTGTGAAGAGAAGGGTGAAGGTGCAGTAACTGCTATACAAGCAACATTTTCCTGAAACAGATGGCAACCGATCCATCAAAGTATAGTGATGAAGTGCTGACATAAAATGGTGAATGCCTTTATTCCTATGGCATAGCTGTGAGTTTCGTGAGCAGGTTTTTGTTTTACTGTGATGATACTGTGAAGAGAGGAGCATCCTAAGAGGCCAGGATGCCAGCAGTGCGTCCTGTCTTGCTGATTCACTACTTTCAATTGGCCTGGTGAAAACCATGATGTTGGTCCTTCATATTGTACTAGGCTAGTCTGAAAACAAAGCTTGTGAAAGGTTTTCATTTTTTCCTCTTTTTTGTTGGGTTTTTTTTTGTTTTGTTGTGTTTTTTTTCTTGGTGCAGAGGTTGCCACTGTATAAACTATCATTTCTGATTGCATGCAAAAGAGCCAATATTCTTGCCCGGGCCTCACTGAGGTGAAGATTATAGCTTGTAGCTAGAGTCAGTATAAGGTATGGTAGTGGGAATCATTTTAATATTATTTCTGTACATTTAATGGATGTGTATGTGTACGTATGTGTGAGAATCATGGTGTCTCTAATGTTTTCTTGAACAGTGCAGAAAGCAGTTTAGGCCCATCCGCACTAGAAGATGGAACCAGTTCAGAGGAATCGTTTATTAAACTTTTCTTTCAGTAGTTGACTTCCTCAGTGCAGATAAGGCCAAGGTTCGAGAAAAAAGGGGTTGGAGGTCATATATGGTATGGAACAACCTCATGTGAATTTTCCGGCAGTGGTGTAGCTACTTGGAGCTGCTTTCCATGTCAGCATGACACCGTCTTTCGTTGCCTCTCCATTGGCAAACCGTGTAGCTCTGTGGTTGCCCTGAAGCCACGGAGAATCAGATGCCAACTTGCCAAGTGCGAATGCTTCTGTGATGGGTTGAGGCACAGCTTTGCATTTCCATGTCTAGCTGCAGCTTTTTCCCCTCTGCCAAAACTGTGATTTCAACTGTGATTTAAGGAGGATGTGAAGAGAACTCTGTTGTATTTCAATACCTCTGTACGTAACATTTCTGTCCGCTTCAGAGTTAGGGCTTACTAAACCTTGTGTTCACTTGCCTCAGGCAACAGGGGGAACGCACTCTGTTTCTGCAGTTTTCTTTCTTGGAAGGAGAACACAGTTCTTTGCTGCGGCAGAGAAGCCTTCCAAACGTGAAGTGTTGTGGTTTTCTCCTTCTTGAGCCTGCAGAAAGCCCCAGTGCCAAGTCACAGCAGAGTGACATGATGGTTGCCATGGCCGTTCCCAGCTGCTGCCTGGTTCCCTGTGAATAGCTGTGAAAATAACAAGAATTATATTAATACTGTGTTGCTGCTTTGGGCAAAAGCCGAACCTCTTCCTCTCTGGAGGATGACCTACGTGAAGCTGGGGAAGGGAAAAAGCAGAAGGTCTTTTTGCTCTCTTGCAATGGGAGTAAGTAAAAGCAAACTGTGCTGCTTATTTGCAGCAGCCAGAGAGAGAGACATGAAGGAGGAGGCTTTATGAAATGTGAATTTATACCAGGAGGCTGAGAACATGCTTAGAGCTGCTCAGTGAGATCCAGGGGTATCAGCCTGGTACAAGTCAGAGCAGCCGATGCAGATGGGCAGTTCCTCGCTTGTCCTCCCAGCATTGTCTGCCCATCAAGTCCAGTCCTTTGACTTACCTACATCTTCTCTACTAAATTTTCAAGCTGTGATCTGTATAATTTAACTTGGAAATTTGGGTGGCTGAAAGGCAGGAAGAACAGAAAGCATTTTGTGTCTCTGCTGCTCTTTTAAATCCAGCCGAGGTCAGTAGCAACTGAGGTTGTTCCCATCTGAGAGCTGTTCAGAGCTGGAATGGCAGTTGGAGTAAGCTGCAGTCTCGCTGAAGAGCATCGCGGGGCAGGCTCTGCGGGGAGGGCTCGGAGCCAGGATTTCAACCCTCTGTGAGATTAAGGTTGAGATAAAATGACAGGACAGATCTCCCTGCTTGTCCTGCTCCTCCTTTGTGACAGCAGGGTGACTTTGGTTTCCAGGGCAGGCTCTCCCACGCCTCTGCGCAGTAGTAATTTCACTTAAAAGTGCGATACCCACTGTAAATGACTGTAAGCAGTGTGGTCTTTGATCAGAGTCTTTCTGCCGCCTTCAGGTGATTCAACCCTAGGGATCCATTTCCAAGAGCAGAGTTGTAGCTTTTATTTGCTGCTGCCTTCATCTCTTCTGCAAAACCCAACCTATAAATAGAACGACAGTGGAAAAGGTGCAGCTTATTTGGGTGGAAGGTAGCTTGTGAGGTAGAGTGAGTCATACATCTTTAAAACAAACAAAAATTAGCACCCTTTAAACATATTATTTAAAATGTATAAAATTCTGCTCTGTTCTCCATGACATGCCTGACAATTTAGCCATACCAGCACCCAAGTGTTTGTGCAGATTAGTGACACCAAATGCTGTTCTTGCTCTAGCAGAAATATTTTGGGGATGGGAGAAGTCAAGGATCTGTAATTCAGGAAACTTCTGGTTTTTGTCAGGGTTTGGGCTCTAAGTTTCCCCTGGGAGCTGAGCCCGGAGAGAGGACTGTGGATGGAGCTGCTGCTGGCCGCCAGTGCAGCCTCACCTGGCCATAGACATGTTCTCAGAGGGAAGCATCACTCCTGTCACAAGGTGAGATCCAGGCGCAGAGGTTTGATGTCTTCAGTTGGAAGGTCCTACAGAGGAGCTAAGTATCTTTGTTTTAATCATTGCCATTCAAAGGGTATTTTAATACAGAATACATACATATATATGTATGTACTTTTATACATATATATATATATTTGTAACCAAATAGAAGGTAGAACTATGCAAACACTACTGGCTGCTGCTTGAAAATAATGTCTACCAGAACATTTTGGAATACAATAGATTTGGAGCAGATTTGTTGAGGTTTTTTTGTTTTTAAATAAAGTGCAGCTGATCCAAGTTTTGCTGCAGTTAGTCTTAGTTGAAGCTTAGGTTATTCCTATTCTGGAACCCACTCAAGTGGGTTATAAAATTATCTGAAGAGTCTACCATCTCTAAAATATTTCTGTCTGCCTTGGTATTACTGCTGAAAGGCTTTCTTTTGTGAAACATAGGAAAACACAGAGGCTGGGACTCAGAGAGACTGAAGGTGCTGCTTGGGGTGATCGTTAGAAGTAGGATCAAGAAAGGCCTGGGAGCATTTTCTTTTGGATGTAGGATTGCATTGGCTTCAAGGAATCTTCCTGCTTGTGAAACTGTCCATCGCTGAGACTGAGACAGCGATCGAAGCGTCACCAGGCTGAACTCTGGGCCCGGTGGAGCTATCGGGAACCTTCCCGCTGAATCTGATGGTACCGGGGTTTAGTCTGCTGTGAGAAATTTCATGTGGTTCCTACCATTTCTTTGTGTCAGATACGATCTTTGCTTTTAGGATTAACTATGGTATATCCAGCTGTAATCTTCAGTAACCCTTGACTTTTTATTCCTGGGGACTGTAGAAAATTCAGGTTTCCTATAACATTATCCTCATCCCAACTGTGAACAAGTTACTACTGCTTCTTATAATTTATTGTCTTTCTGTTCCTGAGCGTCTGTGTGACCCAGCTGTTCGCCAGCACCACCTTCCAGTGCTTCATGAGCTTTTATGCATAGGGAATTGTTGCAATGGATTAGTTGACCACGCTAGTTGGAAGAGTAGAAGCCTTTGGAGAGTGACTGTTGCTTCCTCTAGCTGTCATTACAGAGTGCACACACACACATACCTGTATATACATATATATGTATGCGTATATAAAGTGTTTCAATATAAACTCATTTAGCATTAATCTTATTTAATTTATATTTTAATCCAGTCGTAAGCCAAAGCATTATAGCTTGTGAAATGATGTGTCTTGGAAATAGGAGGAATCTTTTTAGATGGTAGCTCTGAAAGATCTCTGCTGACAAAAATGCAGATATGAACGAGACTTACGAGCTTGTGCTGGTGAATCCGAGAGCTTTGCAGCCTTGGAAGGATTTAAGACTTGCTGAGTCAAGTTTGACGGTGGGTAGGCCAGTGTGGGTTATCATTTTTAAATACTGTTGGTTTGGTGTTTTTTTCTCATTCAGTATAAGTTGGTATTGGAGGAATTGCTACAAGAGCGGTATGGCGAGGTGTCTGACGGAGGTGAGGTGTGTAGTTGAAGCTAAGAGGGCCATGTCAGGTAGCGCCGTTTGCTTCTGGTGTCTTCTGTTCGCAGGCTGAGGTGTGCTGTGGGCATCGTGGTACCAGCTCGTGGAAGGACCCTGCAGGCAGCTGCTTGGTCGGTGGTTTGAAGAAGCGCTTTAAAAGCGTACCTCAGCGGTGTTTCTGCTGCTGGGCTTTTCCATCAGAATCACTTTGGACACTCTGCCACCCTGCTGTGCCTGCTGGGCAGAGAACCCTGCGCTTCTGCCCTGCCTCTGAGTTGTGAGGCTTTAAGGAAGCAGGACGACTTGCCTGCTGTAATGCCTCAAGGAAATCCCCTGCAAGGGAAAGTGAGGCAGGAATTTAGGTGTGGGTTTGCTGTGTATGCTGTAGCGTGGATCTAAAGTGATTCCATATGGTTCCCCTCCTGACTCCTTCCTTATTGATGCAGGGTTTGGATGGACTTTTGTGAACAGGCACGTGGAAAAGGTGGGACGGGCTGTCCCAGTGCTGGCACTGGTTCTGTCCGTGTCCCCTTGGGTCTGCTGTTCCTCGCCGTGGTATCCAGCAGGGCTGGGAGCCGAGTGTGTTTGAGGAGATGGAGAGCAGCTGGCGCCGCACCAGCTGCTCCTGGGCTTCAGCTCATCGGCGCAGGCAGAGCTATTAAAGCAACCCACGTGGTGGGGTTCAGGGCCTTCTGAAGGCTTGGAAATTGCTGAGTTTTTCATGGTATTTAACGGTTTTGTAGGAAAACAAGTGTCTTCTGGCAAGCCTAGAAATAAAAAGGTAGAAGCTAGCAAATCAGACTGTAGTCTGGCACAACTGGCAGCCGGAGAGAGAAGGTCACAAAAACAACCGCTAGTGTATTTAGTGTCTGATTTACAGTTTTAGAACACAGGCTTTTGCTATTTACTGATGTCTAGAGGTGCTTTTTTTGTATTATTATTATTTTAGTAACCTCTGTGGAGGTGCATGTTCTGCTGTGGCTGATGGAAAGAAGAAATGGGTTCAAAGATAAAATCTTGCTGATTCTTCTGTGCCGGGGAGCAATTGCCTTTCCAATGAATTAGCAAGCACTGTGAGCAAACTCACCTCTAACAATCTCCCACAGGCTCGGCAGCGGCTGTGCTTCCTCTCGCCCCTCTGCTCGGCCCGCACGCGAGAGTCCCCGCGTCCCTTGTATTGAGCACGGTAATGGTCCACCTACCTTTGATAGCGAGTAAGGTCGTGTAATACTCCCCAGCAGGGAGGCAGGGCTGGGCCCCAAAGGCCTCCCTCCCACCCCCCCTTATTCCGGGCTTCTCTGACACTCCCCTGGAGTAGGGAATATTGCCCCACGGCAGGCTGCATTGAACAGCACACAGCAAGGGGTAGAGAGTTCTATCCTACCAGTGCAGTTCCAGTTACCGTTCTTTTCATCTCTCTCCAGTCTATGGAGAAGTCCCGCTGCTCCCCGTGCCTGAGCGCAGCCTCCAGGTTCCTGTTCCCGTTAGACTATGCCAAGCTGTATTTTTGTTACCTTTTTTTTAGTATTATCATGTAAAATTGGGCAGCTTTAATGGGCTTCCTATTTCTTATCAGTTAAGCTTCTGAAACATATTCAGGTATATTTTAAATACTGCTGTGTAAGTTCCTTGTTTAATCTGACATATTCTGATTTATTATTTTACTGCAGTTATCTAAGGCAGTACTTTAAAAAAAAATAAGTGCATTAATTTTTTTGCAGGCTGTCAGCTATGTTAAGCCTCCAGCTTTACTTAGTTTTTGTCAATGTACTTAACCCCCCTCACCCTCAGATCTGTGGTTAAACGTCTTCATTATTTTTATATTGCAGTGAAGCTTATTTATTTGAACCTTCCTGTTCCCTTTGCAGTCAGACCCAACGCCATTGGCTACGGAACTGGGAAAGTGATGCGAAAGGAGAACTGGGGCTAGATCGGTTTGTTTTACTGCTGGCTGTAAAGTACAGAAAGTAGCAGCATAAAAGGAGAAAAGTACAATTGAAACTACGCAGTCTGGGGTGGGGGGAGGAGTCACAAAACCAGGGCTGAGAACCTTCCTGGAAATGAGCGTTAACCTGATGAGGACACTTCTCCGGTTCCCTGCTTGATCAAGTTCAAAAGCTGTGTTGTGAGGTGGGTTTGGGCTCTGTTCGGTCAGCTACGCGTGTAGGGCATTGCTCGCATAGGGGAGGCTGTGCTCCCATGATGCTCTTTTCTTAGCGTTTACACGTCTAAGGAAACTATGGATTACTGTGAAGCTTCTCTTTACTATTTCATTGCATGTGAATGGGTAACTGAACACAGCGCCTGGTGTAGAGGCAAGGGCTGGCGGGAGGAGGAAGGTGCCCTTTTGTTGCGGAGGCTGTGGGTTACTCTAACAAAAGGTGGACAGTGCAATTCTCCTGATGACAGCTTTGGTTTTGGCAAGGGGAGTGAAGCCTCGTCACCTACCGGGAGGTGAATTCCTCCTGCCTTTGCCCTGTAGGACCCCCAGGATGGGGTTCTGTTGGTACCGGCTGTTGTTGGTGCGCAGGTTTGCTGTCTGAGGGCAAACTGGGTCTCAGATGGAGGTCAGGAACGATGGTGTACGTGGTGCACAGGTACTTTTCTCCAGTGTTAGAAGGCTTCCAAAGCCAGGGTTATGCTGTTGGGGCAAGCAGCCCTTCTGGGTTGTGGGTGAATTTGGGAGGGAGACCAGAATTTTGTCATACCCTTTGCTAACATCTTGTTCCTTTCGGCTCCCGTGAAATTCCTGCCTGGGCCGAAAGCTGATGTGTGACAGCTTCTAGGGCTACGTTGTCACAGAGGAAGTGACTGTGAGGAGTGATTTGAGGTGAAGGGGAGTGCTGTCATGCAGATAATGTATGTTCCTTTTGTGTTGGTGTAGTCATTCTTGGTGGCAAAATGGGGACTTTCCTGAATAAGCTCTTTAAAAGGCCAAGTTAGGAAGATAATAACATGCAGCTGTATGTTCTTGCGGTAACATGCCCCTGCCCTCGTGCCCCACGCTTAGCAGGGTGGAGCAAAGGACAAGAGAATGTATGAGAGGTTAGCTCACAGAAATGAAAGCAAGCTATCCCAAGTACTGCTTTTGTCTGAAAAGGGAAGGGAACGGATGCTGTTTTCCCCTGAGCCTCTGCTATCTCAAACATGAGCTGGAGCTCCCCGAGCCAGGCCCCAGTTGTCCCCAGAGCTGCCCTCTGCCCCTCCTTCCCCTCGTGTCACCCCCGTAGTTCCTGTACAACACTGTGAATGTGACACCGGTGGCTCTTCTCACCGTTTCCATTAGAGCTGCTGGGAGCAGGAAAGGCTGTCCCGCGCAGTCAGGTGGTGACGCTGTAGCAGAGGAGCTGTGCCCAAGACCCCTGTTCAGCTGAACAGTGACCCCCGAAGAAGGACCCCGTGGTGGAGCCCTTCCCTGCAGAGCAGTGGAAGCGCATCGGAACAGGAGTTAAGAAGGCGAGTGGCTCAGTGGAGCAACTTGCTCATCAGATTTGATTTCATAATAAACTAAACTGACAATCAGTTGCTAAAATCTAAAAGCCTCTTAGAGGGAATAGTCAAGTATATCTTCAACAGAAAGATTTAACTGGGATAACTTCTAATAAAGAGCACAGGATTTTTTTCCTTTTCTTTTTTTTTTTGAGCGATCACTCCAGAAACTGAGTTGCGTTAAGCAGCAGCAGATTCACAGGACAGTAACTACCTCTCTCTCTCGGAGCGCGGAGGTTACCACACTACACACTCTGTCGGCAAAGCTTTCACTTATCTGTTTTCCTTACCTCTGTGTTTCAGAAATGCAGGTCTGCTCTGTAAAGTGACTCTATGAAAATGGCATCTGGCAGGAAGCGGGGCGAAGCCCTTTGGGGTCCGTTTCCTTCTTTGTGCCGCCAGTTTCTCACCGTCATCCTGGCAGGTTCGCTCGGGGGCTGTGACACTTCAGGGGGGGTTCGTTACTTTGCGAATTCTGCCGAATAGCAAACTGTCACACAGGCCAGAGGCTGCTGCCAGGACGGCGAGGCTGCCACGCCGCTTCCTGCGATGGGAAATTAGCCAACAGCCTGGAAGGCAAGAGGAGAACCCATCTCTCCCCTGCCTCCAAGGGAGCAGGCAGCAGTAAAAATAGCAATAAAATAAAAAAACAAAACACTTTTATATGTTGGTCATTAGTCAGCAGATCTGACTCTGCAAATTTATATATATATATACATATACATACAGAGAGCAGATCTCTCTTGAAAAGGTGCCATTTTTTTTCCTAAACAGAGTCCCTTTCCAAACTAGAACAGCACTTTAAATAGGTTCCTCTGGAAAAAAAAAAAAAAAAAAAAAGAAAAAAAAAAAAAGAAAAACCCTTTACTGAAGAAATGCACTTTAACTGGTGAGTACAGCTGTTGCAGCTGTGGACGCGGCTGTTCAGGTTGGTGGGTGGCTTCTGTCAGCCGGAGCCCGGGGGGGAGCGATGTTGCCAGACCATGGGCTGCTGCGGGCAGCCAAAAGCGCCGGCAGCTCTACCTCCCGCTGCCCCCACCGCGCTGCCCCCCCGCCCCGCCCGAGCACTGACAGGGCTGCCTCGCGCTGGGACCTTGGAATACTTCGGTAATCGCTGGAGAAAAACCCACCCTCACCTGTAAAGGCCACGCAGACCCCTTTTTTAGCAGGTCAGAAGTTACACCCAGGTACAAGCCGCAGTGGGCCCATGGCGTGTGGGGGCTGAGCTCAGCTGAGCGAGCAAAGCCACGACAAAGTTGTTACTGGGGTTGTAGGGGTTTTTTTCCATAATGTGGATATGGAGCCCCAGTCAGTTCAGTATTTTTACTTTTGTTTTTAAATCCAAGTTTGTCCGTCCCACAGTGATTCTGCTCCAAGCTGGTTTGCAGAGTAACCACCTATAACAAAAATTGTGCTGTCGCCTTCAACTGTTGGCCTATAAATCAAACTTTTTAGGACAGATGTCCTAACACTCAAGACTTACTTTCACAGTGAAGAAATTTCCTGCTGTACTAATTGTTCTTTTTTTAACTATTATTATTATAATAATTTTATTTTGGGTTGCAATCCTTATTTCAAGGAAAGAAAAAAAAGTAGTCTGTGTTCACAGCAGCGTGCGGTAGGTTGAAGCATGAGCCTGCTGTCTGGGACTTGTGGATAGCAGACTCTTCTTAAACGATCTTTACAAGCTGTTCCCAAGTTGGTCCTCGGCCCTGCTCCCCTCTGCCCCTCCCAGCGCTGGCTGACAGCAGCTTTGCGGGGCCAGGGGTGCAGGGGGACAGGCGAGGGGGGAAGGAGAACGGGCTGGAGAAGGGGGGAATCAAACAAAGGCAGAGGGGACAGTACAATTGCATTGAAAGCAGTTTCGCAAAAGGCGCTCTCGTTGGACAGCTTTAAGAACAATGTGAATGAAAACTTAGCAACTTGGGTAGGAATCTTTGAAAATTTTATAAATGTATACTTGAAATTCTGTTTGTATTAAAACAAAAACAAACAAATTGCATTTTCTTCTTTCTTTTAACACTGTGTAAAAGAACATTATGCATGTGAGTGGTTTGAGAATTAAATGGTTTAATACTCAGCTCCTCGTCTGTCTTGTAGCCTACTGACCTGACCTTGATTTTCTCTTTGCTGCTGCTTCCCATGAGCTGCGGGGCGAGAGCCCGGTCCCTGCCTCGGGCTCGGCGACGCAGGAGAGGCTGGGCTGTGCCAGGCAGTTTTTCCTGCCCTCTGAGATGGAACCTGTCCTTTTCGTATGAGCTTTGTCTCATCAGTCCCCACTGTGTGGAGGAAGCACTGCACTCTCGCTGCCAACCAAACACCCCATTCCTGTTGCCGCCTGTGGTTCAGCGCCACGCTGGGGAGAGCCAGCCATCGCCTCAAGGCCCCTCTTTCTCCCGCCTCCGCCTCCATAGCTCCACCCAAATCAGAGGTTACAGGGGAAGATTGTTTCTGGAGCTGCACAGGGAGGAAAGGGAGCAGAAGACAGGATCCAGCAAGAAAAGACACAGGGGGGGCTGCCAGAGCAGGGCAGGGAGAGGAAGAGCTGCTTTCTGAATTCTTAGTTATTTCCAAAATGCTCCCCTTCTCCTTCAAGGGCCCCAGCTTCTGCATTAAACGCACAGCTGGTTTCCCAGGTATTGCTCCAGGCAAGCACGGCAGCACAAACGGGACAAATGCATTACGGGGCTCCCGCGTGTGCAGGGGGCGATTGCTGCAGCGCTGTGGTACAAGAGGAGGTGACTCTCCCTGTCCGAATCATGCGCCACTCGCAACAAACACGCAGATACTCAAACCTTCCTACTGCAGAAGAGAGGGGGCTACAAAACCTTCCCGAACTACAGAGACGTTCCCAGATACCTGCAGAGATGCTTCCAGATACGACCGAACACCTTTCCGTCCCAGTTCTTCCATGGGGCGGCACATCAAACTCAACTCCCCCTGTGCCTGGCTCACTGTGGCCACTGCTGCCGAGATGAAGCCTTCATAAAGGCCAGGACACCTCAGCTCCGGGAGTAAGCTTGCAGGGGAAACAAGGGATTTGTAATGGAGTTGCAAATGTTGGTATGTTGGTTATCTCACCTGGGCATTGGCATGGTTCACAGACACTCCCACTTCTGGCACGGGGCTAGTTTAAAGCTGACTACCCAAAAAGAGAAACTCACAGCCTTGGCTAGGCGAGGCTTTCGCTAGCGACTGCTCAGCACTTGCAGATGTCCGACACGCCAGAGCTGTTGGCAAATAGGGCTCCGGTGTGTGGCAGCTCTTCCACCCGGCCGCTGCTCCGCGCAGAGCCGTGCAGAGGTGTTTCTGGCCCAGCCAGCACAAGCCATTTGGCTGCTGCTGCCCCACGGGCCTCTCCAGCCTGGGGCTATTCTGCCAAGACCAGGGCCTGCAGGGAAGGGCCTGTTTGTTGGAAAGGGGAAGTTTAAATAAGTCTAGGAAGTGACTTAGTGAGGAGCGTCCACTCAGAGATCAGTTCGTTACACACAGATCTACAGGTTTTTAATGTACCAGGGGATACGAGTTACAGTTTGAAGCCTGAAGGGGGGGAGGGGATGATACAAGAATGACAGCAACGCTGGACTCAGGTTTAGGTGCCACAAAAATATCAGCGCTGGAAAAAATTCCGCTTCCCTTTGAGTGAGGGATGGAGCGGGTGAGGTGCCCGCTGCCCAGAGGAGCGGTGACAGCCCAGCTGGGTACAGTCCCGCCTGGCAGCTCGCGCCAAACAGCGAGACCAGCCGCCCCAGGAGCAGCCTGGCCTCGGTGGCAATACCCTACTGCCCCTCTCCAGAGGCAGCAAAGGGAGAAGCGGGGCCCTGGCGGCCCCTTTAGGAGCAGGGATCAGCTATTCTGCCCATGAAGATAATGGTGTTGAGGGCGGCTTCCCGGATGAAAAGCAGGAAGGGCCTGTTGGCATTGAAGATGATTCTGTTCATGGGGAAGGAACGGCCGGAGACGGTGACTGCTGTAGCAGCTGATGCCTCGCTGCCTTCTTCATTCACCTACCAACCAAAAGAGAAGATGGGATTAAAATATGGGCATTGCGTAAGCAGAGGGCTCGCCCTCCTTCTCAACGGAAGGTGGGTGCCAAGCTCACACCTTCCCCCAAAGCCCCAGATGGCTGAGGAAGGGAACACCATCAATCCAAAGCTTTTTTCTTTTCCCCAAACATTTAATGTTTTTAAAAATAAAGAGGAAGACACCCCTGGGACAAGACAAGGCTTACCTCGAGGAAGGCTTTGTGGAAAGCCTCAGATACGTACAGGTCTGTACGGCCCTCTGCAATGATACCTGAAACACAAAACGGAGAAAGTTGAAACTATGTTTTTAGACAACATCTGAAGAGAGAACACACTTCCACCCTTCGTGGCCTGTGTCCAAGCAGAGGGTGTGCCTGCCCTAAAACAAAATTATCCTCCACGAACTGCAATTGATTGCTTAACTCTCGTGTCATTAGTGCAGAGCAAGGCTGCGTGTCCGCGGTGAGACTTGACCACAGAGTTCATCATTGACTGCAACAACATATAAATGCTTTCACATTCTTGTTCCTCAGGTGCTGCTGCCCTTACTGCCCCAGCATCTGTGCAGGAATGGTGACCCTCCACCCCGCCCCACCTCATCTCCACGTCTGACCTGGGAGTCTGGCATTTTCTGGACTGAAGAGATCTTCCAGCCCCATTTTTCTCAGTTTCTCCTTGACACTGAAGCTGTCCTCAACACGGAAGCGAGGGAGGTAGACAAAGAGAGACACCTCCTTCATGGAGTCTATCCAGCCCTGCAGCTTCTCCGATGTCAGGTCTCCCTCCACCTCCACCAGCGGCGTCCCAGCATTGGGCAGGACCAGCACCATCGTGATATCGTCCCCTTTGTAAGGCAGCTCCAGCACCTGAACTTTGTCCTGGGGGATGGACGCGTGGTGGAATTTGGACTCTTGGTACATAATTGGGACTTTGCAGGTCTCACCATTGGCTTTATGGAATAAATCCAGTTTTGTGTTTGGAGCTGGGAACTGCGATTTCCAGTGCCCCTAGGAGGCAGATAGGGAGGACAGAGACAAACACGAGCATGGTGTGTTTTTCCCCAGGGAAACGGGCTGCTCCCCCAGTTTTGTTAGCCATACCTTAAAATAAATGGTGTTGACCAGGACCAAAACAGTGAGATCATCAATACCTCCTTCTGGGATCACTTCTGTAATGCGCTTCTCTGTCTTATTAGCTACCCACTCATTAATGATCATCCTGGAAAGTTCTGGCTTCTCCTGAAGGAAGAGACCAAAACCAGGCTGAGTCAAGGGTTCCACACACCTCTTCATATCCCTTCTGCAGGGGACGATTAACAGGGTGTGTGCTTGGGGAGGACGCTGCTCCCCGCAAAGTGCTGCAGCATTTAGAAATGAGAAGCTGGAAGTGGCCGTGGTTAAAGTGAGCTGGGACAGGAGGAGCTGCTCCTCCTGCCTTCACTGATGTCTCATGTGTCCACTCCCTGTGGACAAAAGATAGGGACGCAGCAAAAGCAGGATAGGGTGGGGAAAAACAAAAAAAAAAAAAAGAAAAATCCCAAATAGTTCAAACTCACTTTGAAGTTCAAGGGCCAGAGTTTTGCTCCATAAACTATTTCACTGATGTTCTGGTAAGTCTCATTAAAGACCAAAGATTTCTCCCCAAAGAGGCGGTTGGCTGACACCAGCTCTGAAGACTTGTTGGCTTTCTTGTAAAGCCGGCAGTTCAGCTTGGCAAAGAAGAAGTGGATCTGATCGGACGTCTTCTCTGAAATAGTGTCAAATCGAAAGACCTGGAGGGGCCAAAGAGTGAGAAGGAACCCGTGAGCAGGCTCCTGTGCTCCCACTGCTCCTGGGCCCCACAACAAGGGGTGATGGAACCTTTGCCTGCTGCTCAACAGCCTCAATCATGCGGCAGAGAAATTCGAAGGCCCTCAGAGCTTCAGCCACCCTCCATGTTTATTTTGGAACCCAAATCTATGTAAAAGCAACACATCACCAGCCTGAGACCCTGGTTTGGAGTCCAAAATGGAGGATTCAACACCGCTCAGCATGCAGAGGTACTGCTCCTCTAACTCTGGCTTCCTTCCCTCTCCATACTCTGCCTTTGACTGGTCCCAGCTTCTGACAGTCCTTAACCCAGCAAGAAGGCTCCAGCTCTTGCTGACTGAAGTTTCTCCCCTAGAGCTGTTGGCCGGGCCCCTGCACGGATCTGCCTCTGTCCCCCACCCGCTGTTGCTGCCCCAGCTGTCTGGGGAAGATGCACTGTTTTGTACATGTCCATCTCAAACGTGGGCATGACTTAGCTGGACAGTTTATGTGGTTGTCCAGAAGACACATGAAGGTCTCGGAGACGTTTTTCTCTGTGCACTCTGACCCCTCCTTCTGAACCATGAGGCTCTCCCCAGTGCTGTTAAAATTAACAAAGTTCATGCACAGTGTTCACAAAGGCCCTCCCACACCCCAGCGAGAGCCTCACAGGAGATCAGCATCACACAGACGGGGCCTGGCAGCAGCGCTCAGGTCAGTGCAGGTCAGGGAGGACATAAGGTTTGTGCTAAACCCTCCTGTGACGGTGCCAAAGGCTGCTCCTTCCCAGGAGCGATTCTCACAGCCTGTTGAGTAATTCTGGTACATCTTATCTATTTTCACCGGAACTGGGACTAAGTAGCAATCGCTTTGAGGGTAGATTTCTACAGCACAGTGATTTATTTATTTTTTCTCCTAGCTGCCAGCTGGAAGGAGTGTTCTGATTTGTCTACTGCTATCCAGCCCCAGGGCTTTAAGGCACAGAAAATCCCCCATCACACTGCTTCACACATACACACTCAGATCCAGGATCTCTGGCGCTGTTTCCTACGAGGCAAAGGTAGCGTTACTGCACTTTTCTAGGGAGAAGGGGGGGAGTTAGGAGTGTAGCTCCACATCCTGGGTGACTTAGTGAGAAAAGGGTCCCCTTCCAGCAGGGAGGGCTGCCCACAAGGGAAGATTCTGAGAGATGTGGTTCACTGCTCTGCCCTGCCCCAGACTGCGTGGATGATGGGACCCCAACGTTACCCACTCCAGAGGCAGGATCTGTGAGGACAAGTGGAGCGGTTTAATTCACACCTTCTCATTGCAGGGAGAAAGACCCCTCCAGGTTGAAGTCTCCCATCTGCGAGGAAGGCACAGGTAGTACCCAACCTCTCGCGGCAGACGAGTGCCCTCGCAGCTGTCGGGGAAGCGGGTCTGACAGCAAGAAGGGTACTGGGACAGGCAGGGAGTTAACAGGTCCCATGGGGGAGCCAGGACTCAGGACTACCTCTCAGTCCAGGACTGCAGCTCCCCTCTGAGTTTAAGAGCCACGGCTGGTAGGAGAGGCTCCCTGCATCCAGGCTCCCGTGCTTCAGAAGCTTAGGCCCTTGCTGTGCCGCTGCCCAACATAGGTAGAGAGAAGCTGTTCAGTCCTGGCTGAGTGCTTACTGCGCTTACGTTTACTACAAGGAGGCCCTTGAGAAGTAACTGATGTTCCTGTGCTCCTGCAGCGTGTCAGAGCCCTGGAAGCCAGGAGGACTGCAGGGTGCCCATGCGTCTTTATTTTTGCCCCAAGGGAGTTAGGGGGAATGTGAAAAAGAGCCTCTCCCAATGGGACTTTATGTCATGGTTTATCATGCTTTGTGCATAAGAAAGGGCTTAGCTACCTGCTCTGCTACCTGCTTGCCCAATCTGCAAGAAACAAAGTGTTCCCATTCCCTTACCTAATCTCCCGAATGGGCTTCCTCTCCTCCAGGTGAAAACTAACGTCTCAAACCCAGGAAAGCCACCCTGAACGCTAGATCCCAACAGGGAGTCAGAGGAAAGAGCCGGGATCTAAACAAACCCAGAGACAAGTGGCCCATGTGTGTCCTTCCCAGGGGCTTGTTTAAATAAAGGTCTCCCTTCCCAAGCCAGGCAGCCATCCTGACCCAGAGAGCCCTTTAGCAGCAGTCAGCTGTTATCACCTCTGCTGTCTTTCAGACCCTGGTGACAGCTACAGGAGAAGGCTGAGGAAATGCCACCCACCTCCATGAGCTGCTGGAGGGTGCTACCACAAGCTCCAAGCTTGGTCATGGCGAAGGCTGTAGAAATGCTGAGGGGCGACATGAAGATGTTCTCCCCATCCTCCTTTGAGTCAGCCAGGTACTTGTAGAAAACAACAGCAAAGTGCGAGTTGGCCTTCGACAGCTCCCAGACCCGAGGGTTGGTGGACTCTGGGAGCTTGCCCTTCCCTGACTCTTGTCCCTCGCCCTCCTGGGGCTTCTTCTCAGGGTTGCGATAGATGCAGATGGGATTCACTGGGATGTCTCGTGGCTTCGCGGTGCAAATGTCTTCCACAACGTAGTGCTGAGGAACAGCTAGACCCCAGACGCTGAAGAGACACACCACAAAAACACGCATTGTCCTGGAACCAGAAAGAGAGAACTTACACACACTCACCTGCCCAGAAAGCCCGTGCTGTCACCGCAGCCCATGGGCCCTGTTTCAGCCAACATCAGAGTGACAGGAGCCCCACGGTCCTCTCCAGTTGTCCTTTTGTCCCACCGCTGCAGGATAAACAGGGAGGACAGACACCACCAGCAGGACAAGCATGCCTCTGAGCACACACTGCTTTTAGAACAACACACTGAAAGCGGTGCTTTCCCAGAGCCCTAGGCGCCCTCTTTTTAAGCAGTGGGCTCAGCCCTGATGAGTTTGTACAAAAACACATGAACCGAACTGAGTGCCCCCCACTGTCCAGCCAGGGTGGCTCCCATGAAAGGGCCCTGCCCGTGCTGCCTTTCCCCAGGTCCGCCAGTGACAGGAGCCAGCACGGTGCCACCAAAGCCACCCGTCTGCCTCCATCTGCAGAAGCATTTATGCTTCTATACAGATCCTACCCCTCTTCCTCACAGGGAGGACCATAGAATAGTTAGAGTTGGAAAGGTCCTTAAAGATCATCTAGTTACAACCCCCCTCCCATGGGCATGGACACCTCCCACTAGACCAGGCTGCTCTAAAGAACGCCCAGGTACCCCCCCAAGCTCCACAGACCAGCTGGCCTGAGACAGAATGTTTTTGACTGTTTCCTTCCCCTTTTCCCTGGGGGAATCTCCTGGTTTTCCTGGTCTCTCTTATCCCTTCACCTGAGCTCCTCTGTCCCCTTTCAGTTGCTGTCTGTGCTTTCAGGCTCACCTCAGCTCTACGCTATTTAAGTTACTGACACAGGAAATGCTACAGCAGAGAAGAGGTGGGAGAGTTCTCCGGGGAGCAGGTCCCCTCCATGCATCAAGCAACTTTAATCCCTAAAAGTGTATTTCATAAGAGTGTGAATGGTGTAGATGGTACATCACAGCTATTCCTGTCCAAGTTCTCAACACCTCAATGCAAAGAGGCCATCCCTCGTACCTGAGGAGGGTAGGCTAATGTTAATAACCACATTCCAGGAAAAGCAGGTTTCTGACAATCTCCCAGCAAGGCAGAGATAATTTATATTTTCCACCTTTGCTGAAACAGGGGATCTGCACACATCAGCTCTGGCAGCAAGGCCTCATCAGCCATCCTAGAGCTGATTAAGTGTCATGGAAGATTTCCTATGCACTGTGGTTTTGGAGATGCCCTTTACATGACTCCGTGTCGGGCTTGTTCACATACCCCCTGGGAGGAAGCTCACAGACCGCAGCTGCAACAGCTCAGGAAACAACTACTGGGAAGCACTGGCAGCCCGCCCGGGACTTGCCTACTGGAGGAGACTTCTTCAAATAGATGTCTAACTGGGGGAGGTCTCTGCCTGACCCCACATACTCACTTGCCGCAGCTACCAAGCATGGCCTCCTAAACAACTACATTGAAGATCAGTTGCATCTATCACTGATGGCCTCCGTGCCTGTGGTCTTGCCAGCGCTGGTGGGCCAGCACCACAGGAGCAGCTCAAGGACTGGCCTGGGATGCAGGAGACCTCTTTCAAAACCCTCTCCCCAGGCTCTTAAGCAATGACTTCATCTCGGCTCCAGTTCCTCCACAAAAGCAGAAATTACCTCATTTGGCTCAAAGAGCATATTGAGCCCCAGGGGGGCCTCTCCAGCCTACACTAACAGCGTAGCGACACGTACTGTGAGAAAACACACAAAACAAGACGTACTTGCTCAGGCCACGGCCGCTGCTCTTGCTGGTAACAACAAACAGATAAGCTTTCAAAAGGTACAGGATAGATGCAACAGCACAAAGGGCAAAAAAATCTAAAAGGAGAGGGAAGTCAACCAAATACAGAAACAAAAAACACTCCGCAGGGCAGAAGGAGGAGAGAAAGGAAAACTATTGAGACAATTGAAAGCACTCCAGGAAGCGCTGCTCTTCTGAAGCTTGCACTCCTACAGGAAGAAATGAGCCAGCAAGCAACAAGACAGGCCCATTTCTGTGCTCGGCAGCCCTAGGGCCAGGACTGGGGCAACACTTCGCCACCTGTCAGCAGCCCTCCCTCCATCCCACTTAATTCCCGCCAGCTCTTGCAGTCCCGTCGCAGAAAGGACAACCTCACCGCAGTCCCTGCTCTGTCACCCTGCTTGCCTCCAGGGACAGGCATGTCTGCAAGCGTGTCCCAACCTGCCTGTACGGGCACAACTGCCCGCTTCCGCCAGCACAGAGCGCTGCTAATCTCACATTTAAAACCCAAAGCACAAGAGCGGGGCGAGCACCTCATCTTCATCCTGTCCTGGTTAAATGGGAAACACTCCCTGTTTATACTTCACAGTAAACTCCTGGCTCCATCAAATTAGAGGAGATACAGGACTTCACGCTAATGCCTTAAGTCTGATCTATCAGCCACCAAGGCTGACTCGGCCCCTGACATGTCCAATCTCGTCTCTTACAGGCAGGACCCCTTGCTATTTCTTAGGCCAGCTTTTCGCTGTAGTACTTGGCCAAAAAACACTTCTCCTCCTTCCACAGCTCTTTGATACTCCCTTTTCCCCTGCAGCACTGCCATGCACTCCATATGTCAACTGCTTGGAAGGACCCCAAAAGTATTACCACAACATCACTGCCTGAAAAGGGATCCTGGGCAGGAAGAATGAAATAATTAGGAAGGGCTCTTTTTCCTCTGCTTCCCCCCATAAGAAGCATAGAAAGCCAAGAAACAAGTTTCTGATTCAGCTCAAAATCAGAAGGCTCCAGGCAAGCGTACAGGAACTCCCCCCACCCCACCCAGCCGGGCTCCAGCCAGTGTAGGACATTTCCATCCCACTGCTTCTCACCGCTGTGTGGAAGGACCAACTGGGCTTGTAGAGCCACAGCTCGTCCTCCAGCACCCACCCGCTGCTGCTACGCACAGCGGTGTGAGTGCCCCACAGCACCCAGAGTGTGCTAAAGAGCCCAGCAAACATCAAGTAGCTCAAGTCATTTTGAGACTGACTTCAGCTCTTGAGAAGAAAAGCCTTTCCCATCCCTCTCCACCCCAAAACACAGAGAGCAAAGCAAATCAGCAGTGCTCTTTTACAGCCGGGCAAGACATGAGCGATTACTCAGGGCAACCTGACCTTATGAATTGCTCTCCACACCATGAAGCATTGCTACAGGTTGGGGACAAAAGTCAAGCACAGCACTTTAGTGAGCTGTACAGAAGCGAGACTTTGTGACTTTGTGAGAGCTGGGATGGAAGGGCCCTCTCAAAACTGATCCTCAGGGCCATGCCCAGAGCAAAAAAACACCCTGGAAGCAGTCAGAAATTCATAGGCTCCTACAAAGGGAAAAGAAACTGTTACAAGGAATTAATTAACAACAAAAAATTAGTGGAATCTGTTTCTCTTACCTGCCCCTGTACCTCCAGCCTTCTGCCTTTCGGATGTAAATGCGAATCGTTAAGAGGGCAGGCAGCTCCTGCTTGAGCCCAAACCAGTCCAAAGCAGTTTCCCCACTAGATTTCTGTGCTCCAGCAGAGCTGACACGAAAACAGGGGAGGGAGGGAGGGCAGAGGATGCTGAGACCAAAGGCTGATGACCAGCTGCAGAAGGTTAAGCAAAGAGCAAAAAAAAAATCCAATGTTTAGTTTGAAAGAGGTTTTAAAGTTCAATCTGACAAGGGAAAGTTTGACCACCTACCCCACACGAGTGCCAGATGACTTCAGTTCTTGCCAACAGAAAACTGCTCATACCATAAAAAACCAAAAAACTTTCAAGAGTTCAAATAAAAATGTGATAAGGTTTTTGTAAATCCCACTTTAATATCATGTAGCTCAGCAAAACGTTTCCCTCTGCCCCAAGTCCCATCGTCCCCATTTCCAAACAGACAGACCTGAGTTGGAAGAACCTGCCCCACTTCACAGTGTGCAGTTTCAAATGCGTCCCCTCTTACCTGCACTCACCTTTTCGCTTGCCCAGCTGGAAAGCTGAGGATGAACAGCATCTCCCCCCATCCCCAGCCCATATGTGGCCATGCTGGGAGAGCAGGACTGAGCAACACGATTTCATACCAAGGATGCAGCTGCTCTACAAATGCAACAGCATCGCCTCCTGAACATCCAAACCCGGGGGCAGGTTGGCTCAGCGGGTGCTAAAGCTACCCTGTTACTGGCCTCCAGTAAGAGCCCAGGTCTTAATGGGAAATGCAGCTGCAAACTTTGAGGGAAAGTAAAAGCCCTTACTATACCAGTACGGGACACAGATTGCAGAAATAAAGGGCAGGGCAACATGCTCTGGACCCAACTTTGCTTTTGTGGGTTCCCCTCCACAGCCTGGGGCCACAAGGACCCCTCTTAAAAGCTGCCTCTGCCCAACGTAGCATCACTCCTGCTCTCTCATCAGTGCTATAATCAGAGGTATCTTCATCAAAAGCAGGCACAGAAGCGACACGATCCCCACTCAACGCTGCCCAGCAACACACAGACTGCCTTCTGCCTGACCTGCAATGCTTGTGGGCCAGTCATCTGCAGTCCGGTATTGGTCACCTGCTGCAGGAGGTAAAGCGTCCTCTGTGAAAAAGGACTCTCACACCATACCTCATTGGTCCAAGTGGCTGGTGGTTTAATTTTCCAAGGTAAGTCCCACGCTTGCAGTCTTTGTGAGGGGAACTGGGGACTCTCCACAGCCAGCAGAGAGCACCAGGCAGACTTGCAGGCATAGATTTCCATTCACCCAATGGTTAGGGGTAGGTTAATGCAGTAAAATCAAGAGCAAACACCTGTGGTATTTTGCACATTGCACAGAGCTCCAGTTAATGTGGAACTCTCATCGGCGTGACAGAGTACACAGGCTGCATGCCTGCTTCCCTGTAAGAGAGGCCCAGCGCCTGAAGCTGAGCACAGGAATGCTGTCTTTAGTGATGGGGGCCCCATTGGCAGGGACTCCAGAATTTTAACTGTAGGGCTGAAGGGGTCTGTAAGTTGGCCAAGCCATACCCCTTAGGGTGTCTGATAAATATTTGAGTGCAGTACATAACTGACACTTTATTGCCAGTTCAGCTCAAAGCAACAACCCAGCCCTAGCGCCCGAGCAGAGCTATACCTCAGAAACATCCCAAATGCCAAGCGTGTCAATACAAATCATTAGCTGCCTGGTTTGCTCTAGCGGAGGGACTGTTTGTCTCCCAGAGCTGCTGTCCCCAGAGCCGAAGCAGGGACCAGCCGCTCAAAATCACCAAGCACCCATGCTCTAAGTCTGGTGCCTGGAGGGAGCTGGCATTGTGTTGCAGTTGTAGTCTCTGCCACACAGGGAGTCAGTGTTCACACCACAGGGAAGGAGGTTACAGAGACATCCCAGCCAGGACAGGGCACCCCTTCACTTCAGGAGGTGTGAAAGAGAGCCCAGAGCAGCTCACAGCAGCAGGGAGACCCATGTTTTCTCAACATGCTCACCCTGTCCTCTGAATTGCCCCTTTTTTTGAGAAGCTGGTAACAGCCCTTAAACATACCCAAGTGGTGAGCAGGGACGCGAATTTGCCTAGATTTTGGTTTGTGCTTTGGGTGCTCACTGTTGTTTTATGGTGTCACACAGGGAGGAAGCCTCATGCACACACAGAGGGAGATGGGATCCAGAAATCCCACGTTCTGGGCTGGCCTTTTCAAGCTCCCTTCTATCCTGGCATCCATACCCAAAGGGAGAAAAAGTTTCCAGTAGATGCCATCCACTTGAACCCAGCTTCCCCTCTTTTCCATATACAAAACCCTTCAAGTTTCCCCAAAGCTGTCCCGATGCAGAGCTGCCACTGCTCCCTTCCACAGGGATCTGACTCTCCACAGCACTTCAGATCTTCTTTAAAAGCCAGTCACTTCGTAAGTACACTTTATTTTTAAATTCCTAAGTGAGCGAGTACCTGAGCATCCTGAACCCTGAGGCTAGTGGGAAAAAGGGAAGGAAAACAATCACCAACTGAAACATGCAGTTTTCTGCTGGACTACCTACTAAATACAGTTCCCTTAATAGGAACTGCATTCTTCAAGCAAGAAAATACAGCTGTGTGGAAGTGCGAGGGGTCCCAACAGTCAGCAGCGATGGGCTAGAGTCCAGCAAACACACACCTCAGATGGGATCCACAGTGCCTGGGCTCAAACGGAAAGACAGAAGTTATAAACCTATGCACAAACTCATGGAGCAGAAGGCTCGGCTTGCCCTGGAATAGGAGAAGGAATAGTTTTTCAGCAAAGCAGCAGCTTATTCCGTATCAGACTATGTTCAGCCACTCTCAGACTCATAGCTAGCTACTGATGTGTTAAAGCCCACAAAATGGAGGGAAAGGAGATTGAAATCCACAAAGATGACTGTGGGGCAAATCTTATTCTCTTTGAGACAAGTTCCAAACAGGCTCAACACTGCAGGCACATCACTTGCTCCTTGCTCTGGAGGGTTTGGGTTTTTTTACATACACAGACCCTCTTCGAGCATAATAATCCACACTGCTAAGTGAGTATCCTTTCTCGTTCACCTCTGCTCAGCACATGAAGAAGCCACTTCACTTAGAGGCAGAGTCCGAGGAGAACAGACGAGACCAGACCGCCAGCACATGGCTTCTCTTCTATGCGGCATCCCCTGTGCTCCATCCCAGCGCAGAACCAACACACCCTCACCTGGAGTCTTACACCTCACACAAAATCTAGAAGGACATACGCTCATCCCAGACAGAAAGAGAGAGATATTTCCAAGTGTTCTCCATTAATTTATCATTTAATACAAATGCTGACAGAAAAGCAGGTAAGACCTTGTAGACACTTCCATCTATTTACAAACCAATTAGTGAGTCACCTTATTTCCACTCAGTACTTTTTTTGTTGAATCTGCAACTTAAAGGTCCCTTAGACACTATGTGGAAGCAAGGTGAGGCTGAGTCAGCTTTAAGAGGGAGAAAAGCAAGGTGAAAGGGGAAGAAGAAACAGCATTTAAACATATGGCTTTTTCTATATAACCACCATGCACACACAATAGGTCTCCACTTCCTTGCTTAAAATACAAAAGTGACACTGTTGGCTCCATAGTTCTAAAAAAAAAAAAAATATAAAGGAGACAAATACTGACTTTTGAATCTCTGGATCTTTCTGCCTTTTGCCTCCTTCAATCCACCCCCATCCCAGTTTAGCATAACATCTAGAAGGCTTTTCTTTCAAGTTTAAAAAGTATGTTGCAGGAGTAGACACAGCGAGCTGGACATAGTGAACTCTTTCTTCTACTCCTTTTGTCATCTCACATTTTTTCCAAAAGGTCATAAAGCATCTAACCTTTCAAGGGAAGTGATCCCAATGCCTGGTGTGCCTCTGAATTGCTCCCCCATAACCAGGCCTGGAGGTACAAGACTTCAAAATTCCCCTGAACTTGCAAAGAATTCAGTTTATAGAATTCTTCTCATACATTCTACTTAATCTCTACTCCTATTAAAAATGTTTTGACAGTTACAAACAATAAATATTCACAATATCAACCCAGAGTCAGCCATTCCCATAAAAGCTCAAGGTTTGGGGTTTTTTGTTGGTGTTTTGGGTTTTTTTGATGGAGAAGAGAAGCAGGAAAGGAAGAAAACAGCAGAAGGGGAAGAAAAGCAAGAAAAAGAACCAGTTCAAACAGAGAGAATTCATGGGATTTTGTTTAGCACTGATTTATGAGAACAGCAGACAGGGAATGTCACTTATCCGGGATCCTACATAAATTCAAGAAATAGTTCATAACCTGACTCAACAAATTTCATGGTCTCCTTTATTACCTAGACTATCTTTTTTATTTTTTGTTAAATATACCTCTGCAGGGCACAATCACATACAATCAATACGATTGGAAAATTACATGAGCTCTATCCCAAGCATATATGCATCAATGTTAAAAAGTTATTTAAAAAAAACAAACCAAAAAATAAAATAAACTCCACCCAAAAAGGTGATAATGACTGCAGAATGTCTCGGGGAGACTTGTACAGAACTAACAAAATCAAAGAAAACTAGACTTACAAAAAACAGGAAAAGAGAGTCATCTATAGAGAAATCCCACAACTGGAAGTAGATGATTTCAAAGAGGGGGTGGGAGCTGCCATAGAACAGGTCCCACAACTCTTCCTCCCTCCTCCCACACAGGCCTTGCCTCACCTCTTCCTCCCCACAGCAACAAAGACAAAGGGGAAGGAGCCTGAAAATATGCTACCAGTTATAGAAAATGGGGAAAAATAATCAAGCTACAGCACAGTTGCTAAGCTGACTTCAAGGAAAGCTCCTCTTAGCATAGAAGCTGCTTATGCAGCAAGCAGGGGCCAAAGGGCCTTAAAATCAGAAAATACTGAAAGTCATTTGATGTGCTAGATTTGCCCCTGTCAGAGCAGCTTCACTTCGGAGAGGCTGCAGATTAAAGGTACCAATTGTAAAATGTGCAGCAGCTGTGACATGAACAGGGTTTCTTCTCTTCCATCTCAGGTTGCTTTATACATTTATAAAATGCTGCTACCAAGGTTCTTGTTAAAAAGCTAGAAATAAAGAGGTCAGTGCACACATCCAGTTGTGGGATCCATCCAATACACAATCTGGTTTGGATGCCAAAGACTTGTGAGTACTGTCTGCCACAGAACTATTAAAAAAATCTTTTTAACATTACAAAGAAGCAAATAATTTCTTAAACATTAAATACTCCACAAGATTTTCTTTTTTTTGCTTACAGATATATTTTCCCCATATACATTTCATATGTAATTCCATCATGTCTAATGTTTTTTTTTTTTGAGACACTGCACCATCACCTTACATCATACCCAAGACCGTATTTTTCAAATTGAAGTTGGTAACTGTGTTTTCCTTAAAACTTTCAGATCTTAGAACCAGTTGTTTCCTGGAATATGAAGACATCCAACCTGTATATCCAAAGACACCACCTTGCTGGCTGAACCTAGGCACATAACCTTTCCCAAATGCTGACCTGGCAATCTGCACTAAAATCACACACAAACTCACTGGAACTGCAAAGATTGCCTGGGAAAGATCAGTTCATTATTTAGATTACTAAACTACAGGCATCAATTTTGGTTATTATGGTCACATATTTCAAACTGCAACTGACTGGGATGTTCCTGATGCAGACAAATCCACATTCCCACCTGCTCTTTTTACTGGTACATTTCAGAAAAAGCTGCACCCTCTTTGCTTACCATAGTGTTCAAAGAGTTTCCACAGCACGATACTACACTTGCCATGGGGAAATAAAATGATAAAGAAAAAAATCAATACAAAGTTTGTTCTCCTTTCCCTGCTAATCAAGGCTCTGCCTGCATCACAAGAAGTGCCTTGAAGACTGTGACGACACTAAGCAGTTACATTCTTGTTCCTACACGAGAATAAAGACCACTTCAACTGTATAAGTACAGTGTGGGATAACATTCCCCAAAATCGCTTACTTATATAATACAACTTGAACTAACCTGCTCTAGTCTCTTTCACCCCCTGACCTTTCAACAGAAAATAACGCAGTTGAGTATGGAAAGAGAGAATCCCCAGTGAAGTTTTTGACCTTTCAGATTGTATTTGGTCTGAGAACAACTCAATTTGCACTACACAGTGTGTCTGCTCATGTACCACAGGTAACAAGCACCCAACTGTCTGCACCCAAGGCTGTAGCTAAAAGGTGGCTCAGAAGGGCTGCTTCACTTTCCTCATAAATCCAGAGTTACATTTACTCAGGCAAGGCAGATGGTTTTCCAGTTGGCATCTAAATTACCCTTTAGACAAATCAAGAACTTTTGCTGCTTCTTTTTTTTTTTTGTTCCAAGGGGAACTGATTTACTGTGATACAAAAAAATGAGTTGATGACCTTTTTTTGGTTGTTTTTAAATCAGTGCTACCAACATTAGGAGACAGGAATAGAAAGTGTGTGTTTTGGAAAGTAAACGATGACATAATTTGAATAAGAAGGTAACATCATGCCCCAGTCTTGCTCTGTGTTTTCTATCTATTGTGGGACTGAAAAAACTTCTTCATACACACACAGACAAGCACAAAACTTGCACACCGCTTATATGCTTTTCCCCCCCATTTTAGAACAGAGAAGATGAGTTGGCACTCCTGTTGAACCTCCTGATTACTGGCACTGAATTTCTTGGAATTTGAAACACCCAAAGATACTTTATATTGGGGTTTTTCAGGTAACTATCCTGTAAGTCTGCTTCATTACAGTTCAGATTTATAAATGGAAGTGACAATGAAAAAGAGGGTTTATGCTACTCTGACTTACAAATTTCACTCTGAATCTAAAAACCTTAACAATAGTCTGCAAGAGTTTAAGTTAGATCAAGGAAGGGAAATGCGAGTGGCTTTCTTGTATTAACAATGAAAAGCCTTACTCCTAGCCTCTTCTAATAAGGAATTTGCCCCACCTTACTCAATTCATGCTGTCAAGAGACAATATCATCATACAAGTTTGCTTCTTCCACATCTAATTTAATGTAATGCTACAGTTTGGTAAGTCTTCTCAGTTCCAACGGGCTTAAGAGTCAGTCACATTTGCAACACAGATCTATCTTTGTAACTGAAGAAATTTAAAATCAGTATTCAATTTAAGCACTTAAAAGACAAGGCTTCTTTGATTAAAATAATTTCCTATGTTCCTTCTCCCTCTCTAAATTAATCATTACATCAGCTGAGAGAGCGCATGAGAGACTGAAAACATGTCAAAACACCTCAGATACATCTCAGTACATTGCAAATTTTATGACTAAATGGAATTATTTTCCACAATTCAATGCATGGATAAGGTTCAACAATCATTAATGTTTGTAAATTGTTATTAGGATAATACAGTCAACTCACAAAACCCTACAAAGATTTGACAATCAAAATGGCTACACCAGGAAAGAAAAAAAAGTGTAAAGCACAAGTCTTTGGCTCTCCTTTAAAGAAAAACAGCAGTTTACCATGTTTGTACAGATCCCCCGTTTGCCTACCAGTAGGGGCAATATCACATTTGTGCATCACTGAGTAATAACACCATTAGAAAAGGCAACTTCACAGAAGTTATTGGCTAAGCGAATTCATTTGAATGCTCTGTTTTGAGGCAGCAAGCTGTCACTGTTACACAATCAGGGAGGGTGAATGGGCAAGCCACAGAAGGACCAGAAGGTACGGACAAAAGGGAGAGAAAAAGGCTCAGAAGAAACTAAACAGAGAAGCACTTGAGAAGAGAAGCGATAACAGTGCTGCAAGTCTGAGAGCTGCTCTGATTTAAATAAAACAAGTCCTGCTCTGAAATGGGCCAGGACACAACAGCATACAAGAGGGGCAGAAGAAAAAGCATATGCTTCACCCATTAAGAAAAGAGAACCAGGTCACAGGGAAGAGAAGAAGAGATGTTAATAGAAGAAGGCAGAAAATAACACTAGAAAATAAACAAACAGCATTCCTACTCTGACTGAATCACTAACGTACTAAAGCTTAACCTAACACTTGAAGCTTCCTATTCTGGCTGGTTTGTCCATGCTGGGGCTGAACTCCAGGTATCAATAAGTGTTCAAAGTTGTCTACTGCAGTAGAAAGTCTAAGCTACCTACCAAGTGATGTAGTAGTGCCCTAAGACTATTGTAATACTGTTTTTTCTTGGCCAAGCAGAAGGAACTAAACCACTTTCTATCTGAGACCACTTTCCCTGAGGTGGACAGCATTCCTGTACAAGGGGCTATAGAAATGAATGTAGCAGGATACACTTATTCCAGAAGTTTTCATTCCCTGTTTATTTGCTGTAACCGTCAATGCTTCCATTATATGTAGAGCTATCTGTCCTTGCAGTTCTACCTTTTCTTGCTTTTCCACAAAAAGGGAAAATTTTAGGTGCAGCTTTCAGAAGAGACTTAAAAGCATACACTGCATTTTGCTGTTACACTTGTTTAATTAATTAAACCTCTGCAAAAAAGCAGGAAAAGGATAAGAGAAGGACGGGGAAAATCAAAGCCAAAAATCAATACTGTTACTAAATATTAAACAAACTATTTAACAAGCCAAACTGTAATACTGGGCAAACAGGGCATTCACCTGGACACATTGATCACGACAAGGACACCACACACACAAAGTACAGCACGGAAAGCTGGATAAAGGAGAAAAAACAACAGCAAGGTCTCCCTTCTAATCCACAGGTTTTAGAAGCATTCACCATATGTAGGCCAGCAATCTGAATCGCTCTTACTACAGAATTCCTCCCAAGAGCAAAAGTGGAGAAAAACATTAATCCCTAACCTAGCAAGGAAACTAACTGGCACAAGTAATAAAAAGTTTTTTGCCCCTCCAGATTTCCTTCCTAGTGTTGAAAATGAATCTGTAGATTCAAACAGATCATAACCGTTTTTGAAAATTCCTTTTACACCAATTATATGCAGTCAAAAAAGGTACATTCTGGTACAAAAATAAAGGTACAAAAAGGTATATTCTGGTACATTAATAAAGACACAGCAGGAAGTAAACTAATTAAAAACACCGAAGAGAAGGTTGACCTGATGGTGGTGCTCTGCACTTAAGGATAGGAGAACAGGGCACAGTGCCTGTGTGAGCAGGCTGCCAGGGGAACACATTAAATCATCGTTAATTATCGCCATGCCCAGAGCAGAGAAGGGAGGAACAGACCTGACAGGCTCAAAACTGCCTCAGCCTGGCTCTGCTCAGCCTGAAGGGGAGCGCCTGCAACACTGGGCCTCATGTAAGAGATACGATGGATGGGGGCAAGATGCAGATAAAGCTCTCCTACTGCAAAGGCAATCCTTTGCCACAAGTCAAGAGGGGTTAGGAAAAAAAGCAAGCTTCATAACTACTCGTTGCAATTAAGAGGCCACAGTTCAGCTAAGAGCAAAAGAAACCCGTGTGAAGACACATGGAAAGTGTGGGCGTGTGCGCTGAAAAATGCCTTTATTTTCATTCAGTGCTTCTACCTCCCAGACATTTGATCACAACAGCTGCGCTCATGCGAAAAAATTCTTAAAACATACCCAATATATATACAGATATAACTACGTATATATGTATATATATATTTATATATAAATTTTTATTTAAATAAAAAAGAAAGCTCGAATCCCAAGCCAATACGTGTATCAAATCCTTGACCAGCCAGGTCTGTAGGGCATAATCAAATTCAATGTGAAATAGTATATAAACGCGGTGCCTTGACTGGGCAAATTAAATAATTGCTACTCAAAAGAGTCTTGTTTGGACTCTCCTACTGGTAGGCAATAGTGGGACTGTATCCCCTCCCACCCCCCATTTTGTTTTATTTAACAGTATGATGAATGCAAAGCTTAGCCCAAGGTTTTGCTATGACCTCAGCAGGAGTTAAGGTTAAGGAAAAAACTAAAATCCCAAGAAAAATTTATTAACTCTTGCTTTACCCAACCAAAGCAATGCAGTAAATTTATTACATAACCAGTGCTTTCTGATTTAGTAGTCTAACCCAGAAAGAAAAAATGAGAACAGGCCAAGAAGGTGCAGCACTTCAAAAATCATTCTCCACAGAGTTCTTCATATACAGGGTCTCACCCCAGGGCATCTCGAGTCAAAAAATGTGCAGCAAGAACCAAAATCTCTTTAATTTCTTTAACTTTTAAAGAAAACATTGAGAAAGGTTTACTGTTGTCTCCCACTTATGCTTACAAAGCATCTACTTGGAGAAGTAGCACTCTAGATCTATCAAGAAAAATCACTTTTCAACCCTTCTGACAGGATCTGCACTGTACATTAAGTGGTCATTTCAAGGCAGCTTTTCCCCTGTGAAAGGGGAAATCTAGGAAGGATTCACTGCAGCAGCGGCAGATAACCTGCAGATGGATTCTCAGGTGTCGAATTCTAATACACACAGATCTTAAACAATGCCAACTTTAAAAAAAAAAAGTTTCCCCTCTATTTTTTAAAGGTTGCTATCTATCACTGATGCACACAAATCAAAGATGTCGGTCTCCTTCAGTAAAAGGCCCTCACAACAGCATTACAATTAAATAACTGATGTATCACTCAACAAAAGAAAAAAATCAAGTTATAGAGGAAATTAGATGTTTTTAATAAGAATGAAGAAAAAATAAAAGCACGAGTTGCTGAGAAGGAAGCATACATGAAAGACCTGTTTCAAAAGACAGAGAGGTCAGTAAGTCCCCCTGCATCAAGTCAGTTGTATGGCCTTTGGGTAAGCTCCTTTTAAAGGCATAGTAAGAAGGTGGGGAAAAAAAACCCAGCAAACACTGGATGAACTAACATATGGTTCAGTAGCTCATTGGCAGTTAACACCCTCCCAGCAACTGCAGAACTGCAACCTTACCTTCTCTCTACTCTGTATTTCTAGAGATTCTGCCTTCTACAGCCCTGTCACGGCTATACAACCTTCACTGCTCAGTTAAGTCTCTCTAGCACAAGCCCCAGATAACCAGCTTCAGAAATACCCATGCTTTAGTAGATTGGCCTGCATTCTGCTACCTCTTTAGTCCCAACAGAAAGTAAAATACCAGCAACTTTCAAATAAAATAACCTATGTTGGACACTTGTTATCCTCTTAAACTACACATGCTGTGTTGGGACATGCACGAAGGACTAACTGCTGCATTGCAAAGATTCTGTCATCTGTAGTTTAAACTAAAATAACTTAAGCAAGCTGTCTGGTACAAGCTAGGGTTCAGTTCCTAGCCACAAGGGGAGGAACTGTTTTAAGAATGAAGTTTGCTGCACATCTTTTGACACTGCAATTCACAGCTACTCTCCAACCCTCATTATTCCTTGTTTACCCTTAAACCATACAAGGAAGTGGCCAGGTTATTTCAGATGTTGAGAAATTAAGGTGATAAAGAAATATGCACTGGGTATGTAATAATACCAAAATAAAAGAAAAAACCCTACTTCATTAAGATCATACAATTAATCAAACAGAGTATATATATAATATCTTTTTTTTTAAGCCCTGGGATCCAAGGCGTCCAAAGTTATTAAAATAAAGTTCATTCACAGAACAAAAACAAATTTAATTTGAATCGCTTGCAGATACTGCTAATTTTCATTTTTTTTTTAATTAAAAAATGCGTTAATGTGAACTATGTGCAGGATTTGTTTCTAGTAGTTGTGTTTGTGCACATTGACTCTGGACTTGCTGCTCTGCTACTGCTGTTGCTCCTGGGTTTCTCCTATCACCCCTGGAAAAAAAAACGTGATGGAAGCTACCAAGACCCCAGCAAAGGAAACTCTGGGGTGTGGGGTATGCTGGCCTCACTTCATGGAGCAGACGTGGGCATAACTCCCGCTCTCTGGGAGTCGTGGTTGTCTCCTCCTCCCTCTGGGTCCTCTGACAGGCTGAGAGATGCCGTCTTGTTTGACAGGAGGCCAATGTTCTCTTGTGTCAAGGCTGATCCATTCGGAACATCACTGCTGAAATAAAGTTGAGGAGAAAGGGGGAGGGGCCGAAGAGAAGTAATTACTGAGATTTTTCATTAATTTTAAGTAAAAGGACTTCAATATTTGTTGCTGTAGCATCTCAATGAACAGTTGCGAACATATGTAAACGTGTAAAGACCCGCCTCGTGTAAAGACAACCTATAATAAATAGGTTGTGTGCTACACTGCAGGTACTTACCAGAAAGAGAAGAACTAATAAAAGACTAACTGAAAACCAACAAGACTTCATATTTTTAAGGGTTTAGATTAGTTCTATTTTTCAAATTATTTCAGTATATGCCGCAAGATGTACATTATAAATCTGTACAATGCACTCATTCCAGAATATGTAACTTAACTGGATCATTTACCTTAATTCCAATGGTGCAGTGCAGAACTAAAGAACAGGACCTCATAAGCAACTGAGGGATACATTTTCTGAACAAATATCTGGATTCCAAACTGCTCACATGAACTTATGCAAACTTGACTTAGTGAAACATATGCAGCATTTGAGCTTTTCTGCACCAAGTATTAGTCTGAATACACACAGATGCTTGCAGTCATATGAAAATGGTTGCTGTGTACATTTCCAGCATCCCCATCCAACACTTTATTGCAATCAACTATCAAATGTGAGTTTAAATCAATTCTAACATCTACACAGATAAAAATTACTGCTTACAAATCAAACTGCACTTGGTTTCAAAGTTACATACCTTCCTAGACAACATCCACATCACAAACCTTAGCAGGATAGAATAACTTTCCTCTCACATTTGAACAATTCTTTTCTTTGAAACTACAGTGGTAGATAAAGATTTCTTTTATGGTTGCTGTTAATCTCCTGCTCCTCTGTAGTAATCATCCAATATTGACTAGATGGACTCCTGGTCTTACAAACATTGCAATTCTTCTGTTGTGTTTACTGATATACTGTCTAATTCTCACATACTCATCATCTGAAATGGCCCTTAATTCATGCTTGCACTATAAAAACTTAATTCGTAAAATCTTTTCCTAGTAGATGCTTCCACACCAGAGACAGTGGGAGGTGAGGGGTATTATTCATATACCAGAGAGTGACCTCAATTAAGTCATTCTCCTTTTACACAAAGAAAGGCTGCAGATCCATATTACCTGAATGTCAATGTGAGGTCCTCAGCTGGAACTTTGCTTTGTGGTTCTAATTGTCCATTTTCTGTCTGTTTAGTGGCGCCCAGTTTGGTTTTTATATCCAGTGAAGACTGGCTCTCCTTTAAAAAAAAAAAGAGGACAAAAGAAAAAATCTTTATCTTTGTGTTAAAAGAATTTGAGACTTCATCCTTTGGGACTGAAGACGAAGGCCTGTAAATTAGAGCCAGACAGTGTAACCCACAAAAGCCATGAGACAAGAAAACAGAGTCAGTAAGATATGTTCATCCTCTCAGGACACAGTTATTTCCTGAAAGGAAGGGGTGATTCTTGGAACAACAAGCAAGACCATGGACTGTAAACAGCACACAGACTTCTGAACACTAGCCTGTACCTGCAGATGATGTTTTCTGTGTTCAAGAAGTTTATACAACTCATGGCACAGTGACCTTGGGTACAATTCATAGTTTTCAACAGCACCACACTTATTTTCAAAAGGCCCCAAAATAACAGCTGAGTATTTTAAAGTGTCTAGAATTCACATTCTTCATGAAGAAGAATGACGAAACTTCTCAGGAGTTCCTCAAGAATAAAAAAGGTGAAGAGGGAGATGGACGACTCCAGCTGTGGTCATCCAGCAGAGTGTCTTTTTGCCAGAGTGAAAGGGCTGCAGCCAGCTACACAGCTCTCTGCTCCACCTCACTGCCTCCCACCCCCACAGCACTCACCATGCTCAGCTCACGGGTTCTCTTCCCAATTTCCCTTTCCACCTGGTGTAGTTCCAAGCTCAGCTGCTCACTTGAGATCATCCCAGGCCACTTGGGAGGTGGGGCTGGGGACTGTGGCTGGCCTGCCAGGGTAGTCGCCTCCCTCTGCAACAGCAGCCTGTTACTAACAGCCTAAATGCATAAAGCCAAGCACATACACAACTGAGCACACAACACCAAGCACAGAAGGAGCTCTAGGCCATAACCCTAGAGTATTGCTTATTTGCAAAACCAAGGCCTTCTCTCTCCTTTAACAAGCTCCCAATTGAAATCACTTCCAATGCAAGTTTAAACACTTTTTACATGCAGACAAGTCTTTTCACTTTTAAACAAGCAGCATTAAATTCCTTTTACTGTAATGCTTTGCATGGGTTTTCCCCTTGTAGCTCTCTTTCTCAAAACTAAAATTAAGCTCATGAACAAAACCACTACTCTTTTGTGAGCTATTTGTTGAACAAAAGATAACAGCAGATAAGCAAGTCTGCTACTTGATTTTAAAGTAGTACAATTTTTCAAATCCTACAGTACAGCCAGTATCATTATTAAACCATACAAAATAGCCTGAGAAATGTGGATGTCAGTATGTAGCTCCTTGCTGAGCCAGATCAAGAAGCACAGGAACAGAGAGGGGCAAGTGACTACAGCCATTCACAAGCTGCAAATTACTAGCAGCCAAGTAAAAGCAGTAATCATGTCAGCCACTCCAAAAATCTGCTAATACTTGGGAATCAGTTCCACAAGCGTGTGCTCTGCATTTAAACACACTACAAGCAGAAATGCTCATTCATTTGAGAAGAAAGCAAAATAATCCAGTTCTTCATGCTAAGACTGAATTAAGTGATGGCTACCATCTTGCAATAGGTAAAACAATAAAGCCTCCTGGATTTCAAGTATCTACTCGCAGCTTCGAACAAAGAGAGAAACTGAAAGCTGTTATTACTCAAACAAACCTATTAGTTCTGACAAATTCAAATTATGGTAAAATCAAGGCTCAAAACTCAAATATATAGGATTTAACACTGACACAATCACAATAATAAAGAGCAGCAGAGGCAGGCCACTTACGGGTTTGCAACTTTCCAATACTCTTCTAGTATGGCAAAGGCAGACATGCAAGATTTAAAACATTTTCTCCTCTTGTTCCCAAACAAGAGCACAAGAACACAAGTTATGCTTCAAGTAACTAAGAAATGCATACTACTTGTAACTGCTATTGCAACTTAAAAATTGTGAGCTCTTACAACTGATCTGCAATAATCCTCCTCTAAAACACGTGTTCTTAGGTAACCACAGTTTCGGCAGAAGCTGCTGTCCACTACTTACAGCAATTCCTTCTGGAAAAACATTAATATGAATAATTGCTGAGGTACCTAGAAGAGTTTTCTGATAAATATTTACTGATTTTTTTCCTTGGACTAAGGAAAAAAAAAGGTAACTAAAGCTTTGCTAATGCAATTCTTTCATTATGCCTTGACATTTCTCCTTATGCGGATCGCAAAACGTAAGCAAAGATTTCAGTTTATTAATTCTTTACAAATGCAGACTCACATCTTTCCTCATGTTGCAAGCAACTACATTTCCTTTAAGCAAGGAGACAAAATATTAAGTTTTAATTTTTCAAGCTAAATCTTTTATATTTATTTTCTTGACTCTTGTGGCTTGCGCTATTTACGAAGAAACTGGTACAACACAAAGCCAAACATGAAACAGATGAAGCTTATAGCGTTCTGCACATAAAACCAGACACTGTCAATGGCAGTGAAGCCGAGAGGAATAGGTACCTACACCACAAGTTTGCCTCTGAGTTAACAGATGAACACAGAGGGGGAGTAAGTGAGAGAGAATGAAAGCAAACATGAACGAGCACAGAGTGTAGATTCAAGTTTGCCTTTGATTTGCTCGTAAAGTTTCTGTTTTAGCAGAAAGGTTGACACTTGTACCATTGCCCTGAGGCCTAGCATCACAGAATTAAGTGTTGTTACTTTGTATTGTTACAGCCAGAGAAAGATCAACATATGAAAAGTAGCTTTGCTAGCTTCATCTCTCTCCATATCACCCCTCACCGCTCTTCCAAACGTTGGTACCAACCTCTAGTCCTCGCATTTGTGTCTGCTGGCTAATCTGATGGTCTACTTGCTGCAGCTCCATGCGCAGCTGCTGCTCTCGTTCAGCTGAGGGCAACTGTTTCCCATGACCAGCCACATCTGACATTGACAGTCTCTCCCTTTGGGAACAGAAAAGCAAAAATAAGGAGGTTTCAAAAAAAACACAACAAACTTTACTCATCTGACACAGGAAACATAGATGAAGAAAATTTAGAAAAAGGAAAAGGAAAAATAAAGCAATCCTACCTGTCACTGAAACGTCCCTGAGAAGGTATATTTTGATGAGGAGAATACGGAGAGCCTCCCCAGCCACCATGAGTTCCGTAAGGACTGTAGTCTGCCAATGGACAGAAAGAAAACCATGTTGCATTACTACAAAACTATCCTTTAAGTAGTTCAGCCAACACAAAGAACTGTACAGCAATCAGAGAATAATCAGGAAGGTCAGCTCTCTCAGAGTGGGGAGGTGTAATGTTTCTTCCGCTGAAATGAACACAAAAATACAAGTGACCAGTCTCACGTGCATAATGCATGACTCCTGCCCATCCAAGATTTGCTACAGCCTTCCAAAGTCTGAGCTTGTGAAGGACTTGGAGACACTCCAGGGGACAGGGACTCAAAAACAAACTTAGAGTCACTATGAGAGCAATTATTTTAATTACTTAAGCTCCTAAAAGACTCAAGAATTGATTGAAAATTCTGAGATACCTTGTTAACACAAGTTTGATAACTAAGCTTTCAGGGAAGACAGAATTCTGCCTGTGATAAAGTCTAGAAAGTTACTGCTGGAATTAAGCAGAGAGCTTTTCTTTTGTTTCCAGCAGTTAACTCCTGAAAAAAATCTAGAAGGAAGTTTGGGGGAATATAATTAAGTCTTTTCTTAAGATTACTCAGTGGACCTCGAGAGACCATCTTTTAGAGTAGGATACACAGTCACACTATACATGTGATGAGAAAAATAGATGTGCAGACAATAAACCATTCCCACTTTATTTGCTTTGCCTAACAGTACACAAAACGACGACTGCATTAAGCTTGCAGCAGCAACTACCCACAAAGTAGCAGTGCAGAACAGTACTGCATTATGATGGTTTTGCATGATGTCAGTAGTTTTCTGAATTCTACCACAACAGATTTAAAAGAAGACTCATCTCAGAGGGACCAGCAGAACAAAGGAACTTTTTGCAGACAGCAACAATGGATCACCAACACACACACTATGTGTGCACAAACCTGACTGTGGAACAGGAAGTACCAGCAGCCTTTTTCTTCAGGCTTTGCTGTGTAAGCCCTACGTAGAGTTATTTTTGTGGCATAACATACATCTCGTCTATATTTCTAAGACGAGAAACAAGTTTTACAAGGGCTGTCTTCAACTTACACTACACTGTAGTAGTAGTAAAGAAAATAGCAACCACCAGCAAAATCCAAAAGCACGCATCGTACCTGAAATGATTGATTTGGTGGTAGCTCCCTGAACCGCCATGGCCTGCATGGGACCAGAATTCTGGTACATCGCTTTGGAAGTACGAGAAATGGCCCCAAATCTCGACACAGTTGGTCGGTCTCCAAATGGAATGAGGTCATCATCACCAGTCTCTGCTGCTCTTCGTTGCATGTCTAATCGCTGTTCACGCATGGCTTTACTATCTACGTTCTAGGCAAGATACGGAAAAGGCAGTCAAAAACTGATTCAGAAACAAACAAAACCACATTCTTTTTACAACAAGCTGGTCCCAGTATAGTGTCTCTTGTGTTCTCTATTCCCTTCATCCTTCAACTAGTCTTCCTATTCTTCAGTTTATAATTCCACTGTTAGAGTGATGTCTCTTTAATGGTCTAACTTAAAATGTCCATTACTACTACCACTGTGAAATAGCTGCATAATTAACTGGAGACAAATCCAAGGGGAGGGAACAGCAGCAAGAGGAAATTAAGACAGAAAAAGTCTAACAGGACAGAAGGGGAAAAACCTCCAGAATAAAGTCAAAGAGGAGATCAGTGGGCATCTCTGAGGAATACATTCTCCTTCCAAAGTCCAAACAAAATTTCTCTGAAGCCCAGTGTTAAGAACTGTATCATTTTAACAACCTGCAGACAACTCAAAATGGGAGTTATTCGCTACAGCACTTACTTGGACATGTCTAGTACGCCTTTTCAGGCACATTTTTCATTAAGCAGTAGTACTGCTTGGAACATCCTGGTTTCTAAACTGAGCATCAGACTAAAACACCTTAATGGGTCAGCATGTGAGCAGATAACTTGTTCTCTCTCTGCTCAAAGAACTTCGCCAGGCAGTCACAAAGGAAAAGATGTGCACAGAAAACAAGCTTGATTTAGCAGGATAAAGCAATCTGACTTAACTTAGAAGAAGAAACAAGAGATTATCATAAAGATTTTTAACAAAGCTTTTCCTGAGACAAAGTTAGGCCATTTATGGGAGAAGTCCCCTGGAGTAACTTCAAATAAGTAATCTATGGGTTGTGTCCATGAATACAAATAATTTTTATGCTTCCTCAATATAAAACAAAAAAAAAACCCAGCCCCCCCAAATAATCACCACATCCAGATCAACACAAAATGTTAACAGAAATAAACAGACACAATTAAGAAAAACGGGAAAAGCACTTAGTTCAATGGGAGGGCTATCTATTGGCTGACAGAAAACGTAACACGGTAAGAATTGCCAAAAATCAAATTAAGATTCTGCTAAAAGAAGTAAAACTGTTAGCACAGTGCTGTGTACAGCAAAAACAACAAGGTAAGTGGAGCTACTACACAAAGAGGACTGGCTAAAGATGAAAAGCTTCGGACTGGTCCAAAATTAAAATAAAGCTGGAAGCTTCTAGTGAGGATAAGGATTGCTAGAAACATACAAGGTAACATAGCTAAGGCAGCAATAAAGGGGTGAAAAGGCAGTCACAACTGAGTTGGAAGTTAAGAAGCGTAACATGTTGAGGTTGGAAGAGGGGTTAAGACAGCATCTACTTCGGTATTCAGATGATGCTATTTTTATCCTTGAAAAAAGGAATCTCTTACGAACAATAAAAAAAGGAAGAATTAATTCACTTGACATCTGCAGCGAAGGTCTCCTGAGAAGAAATAAAGCCTGATGAGTAGCAGAGATCCTATCGTCTTATCTGAAAACTAGCTCAGGGACAGAATGCTTTGTTTAGCAATGAGAAAGGAGGCTGCTTCCCCAGAACCTCGTTACTTCTCTTAAGTGAGTTCTAGTTCATTTGCTCCGTTTTCTAGCAACATGGATGAAAGACGAGTTGTTTGTTGGTTCCTGAACACTGCCACTTGGGCAGCAATAAGCCAAATCTGAGTAATCTCACTACTTCCCCAGGTCAAACATGACAGTGTGATGACTCACGGCAAACACACTGTGCAGGACAGAGAGCAAAAGGACACATAGAGAACCCCAGATGCCTTTTATTGCTCTGCTTTTTCTGGGAGAAAGCCTCCTTTTTGCTCACACTTCACAGAGTGCCTTCGAGATCTTACAGGAAAGCAATTCAGTGGACAGAAATCAGACACATTTAATTCCAGTGAGGCAGAGGGGAAACAGGGAAGCCTGCTTGTGGGCAAAGCGGAGAAGCTGGACAGGAAAATCATGAAATTTAGCTAAGTGATTGTGACAGGTGAGCACTTGCTCACAGAAGAATAAATTCTGGATAGAAATTTCTTCCCCCTCCCCTTATTGGCCAAAGAAAGGTCACCAGGACAATGATAATATATAAACAAAAGATAGAATACTTTTGCAGATGGCAGGTGAAGAGGAAAACCAGACGCATCTCTGTAAAATAGTCCCTCAGACTAAACAGTCCTTTCTGTTGAAGACTTGAATGTCTTCCTACTTGCAGGGGCTACCAGCATACTTATTGCTGTTGAGCGATGCTTCAAGGTTAGGAAGGAACAGAACAGTGGTGGTATTTCAGAACCCCGTTTCTTTTCTTCTACATTCATGAATCCCAACGATGACACCCTAGCAGCCCCTTCTTTTTGCAAAACTGACCTAGCAAAAAAGCAGCAGCTCAAAATAAGGTCACAGTCAGACACCCACAGTCCTTCACTCAGTGAAGAACTGAATAAACACAGCATAGAGTTAGAAACTGTCCTCAAGACAACTCAGTCTAGTATAATGTTATGACTATGCTTCTCTCAAAAGCTTCATGCAAGTTTTGGGTCTTCTTGTGGTCACAAATCACAGAGTCCTTCAAGTAAAAACTAGTTAACACTGTTAACAGCAGTCACAATCACCTTAAAAGGACCCATAGCACAAAGCTATGTTACAGCATCTCCTTCTGACAGAAAGTAGTACAGGAAGTAGACAGACAGACATGTTTAATTAACAAGCTGACAATATAGAGTCATTTTTGGATTTCAATTAAGTGTAAAGAATTATGGCAAAATCTCTTGCTAACCACGGCTTCCGAGCAGAGTGGTTACCCTGTATCTATATCTAGAATTTCAAAACAGCTACACAGATGTAGGCCTATTCATAACTTTGAGAATAAAGCACACTGGCAAATGCATCCTTTGAGCTTAAACGCATCTTTAGAGCTTAAACAGAGGCACTACCATGATCCTGGAAAGTATGTCAGAGTCCTTCCCAACGCACGGAAGTATCAACTTTTTTTATGTGTTCCCCTAATCCCTACATACCGCCATCTCCACACTCCTTGCTGCTACAACATCTTTGGGTTTTGCATCTTTGGTTCCAATGTAGGAGCCGATGGTGTCACAGGACCAGGGAGAGTATTGGCTGTAGTCATTTCCTTTGTATTTCCCAGCTACCTTCAGGTCTTCATCCAAGTACTGTACAAAAACAAAAATCTGGTTCTGTAAGTGAAGGGAAGAAGCAGTTTCACAGCCACCACTACTTAGTTCAGCAGCAGTGAGCTTGAAGAAAAACACCACCAGGATTATTTTTTTTTATCAGATACATCACCATTTGTAATTGGGCCATGGCAAGCATGAAATGTGTAAAATTCTGATCACCTGGCTACAGTCCCAATGCTGACTGTTCACTTGCCCAGTATGAAAGTGACATTTTGACCTTGGTTGAAAAAAAAAAAAAAAAACAGGCAAAACCTCTAGCAAGCTGTTACTTAATTCCTAACATGTCAGGAGCAAATGAAGCAAAGTCCAGTGACCATTGGACTGACTATTTCAATTAATAATGGCTCAAAACTATTTCTCTTGGTTGCACCAAAAGCAGATAGCTTAGGATCAGTGGTAGGTCAGAGAATTAACAGCCAACCGAGAGACTGGAGACAGCACTAAAAAGGTTTCCCACCTGGAGCACAAAATCTGCCCCTGCAACACTTGCCAACACTACACTGTTCTTATTTTCTTGTTGTCCTTGCCTACCAGCACACACAAACTCCAAAGTATTTTCCAAACATGACAGTAAGTCACATTTTTGTCAAAATAGGCTTACCTCCTCTGAATGAAAAGGATGAGGCAAGGTTGGTGACGGTGCAAAAGGAGGTGGAGAAATCACTTTCCTCTCTTCTAGCTGGGCCATGATCTCTTTCCTTCGTCGGTGAAGTTCATCCAGGCTGGGATGAGGCTGAAACAAAGACAGAAACATGCTAGAAAACTTCTGAAGCATTAATGCACAAAATTAGTAATTTCAAAAATGTTGCTTGACCAAATAAAATATAACTGTATACTGCAAAAAAAGGAAAATGCAGTGAATAGACAGTATAATTACAATAATAAGTTATGATCACTGTGTTAAAGTCCATCTGTTAACTTTAACCTTTAATATAGGACAGACATATTCCTCCACTAGCCAGAGTTAGTTCAACGCACCCCAAAGGCACGGAACGTTATTTGCCTAAAACTGATTAGATCCTCAACTAAGCCAGTGTTTCTAACTTACAGACTACTAATCTTTTAACTTGCAGGTAGCGCAACAAGAGTCTGTATTCCAGCTTGGCAAAGTTTCCACTGGAACATGTTCCAGCATGGCAAGTCTCCATTTCAGTCATAGAGGGTAAGTGGTGGAACTCGACGGATCATGACCAAGTCCCAGTTAGTTTGTATTTATTATTCATTTTGCAATAGAATTTAATATCCCACAAACAGGTCAAACTCAGAACTGATAAATCTATAAGCTATGCGAAAAATGCTTCCTGGACTCAGCAATACGATTCTGAGCCTTTAGTCTGAATGACAGCTACATACGTCCAACTATTCTACAAGACTCACTTCCAGCTGGTGATTTACCAAAACAAGTTTGTACACTTCCACTAGGAAGACCCTCCAGTTAGCAATCTTAGAAGTATAGAAAATTTTGAAAAGCAGAACTTTTAGTTCTTTTATCAAGGGATGCATGTTTGCATATTTCTCTGTTTAGAGAGATGGTCAGTCACAGAAGGGCAGTACAAGAACACACACATAATCATTTGCACGCATGCTTTTCTACTTCGAGCACTAAAGTAGCGGCCTGCTCTTTTACACATTAACATCATTACAACTGCAGAGCTGACCAGTTAACCAAACTGCCTTCCAGTTTTTCCATCAGCTTAGTCAAATGTACCTCTTCCTAAAGTTCAAACTTCTAATTCCTCACAAAAAACCATTGCCTTACTGCAAAAAAAAAAAAAGTCTACTTATCAAGTAGTTTATATTTTCTCTCTGCAACAACTACAGAAATGCAATATAAAAACCGTACCCTGTGGCATGAAGGTCTGATCTGACTGAGATGTGGAGCCACTGGGCAATAACCCTCTGTCTGCTGGTATCTGTCTCTGGATTCAGGTACGTAGGAAGGTACAGCTGCTTGTGGAATTTCGATGGGTACGGGGCTTCCTCGGACAATCTCCTCTCGCTGATATGACTGGACAGGGGGATACACACGACGGCTGTCGTAGTGCGGCGGGTATATGGGTTGTCCCATGGGAGGATACTGCTGTGGCTGCGTGTACTGTGGGCTGACCACACGATCCTGAAGGTAAGGTGGGTAATGGTCTAAATAAGCTGGACCAGGTTCAGGAGCTGATGGAGGAGGTCGGACAAAGCGAGACATGGACTGAGGGGGATAGTAAACTCCTGAAATAAGGAAAAAGGGAAAAACCAAAGGCAAAACACAGAAAGTGATTATCACAACTGTTCACAAAAACTATTGTTTCAAATACTCCAGTCTACAATCATGAAAAAAAAGGTATAAACTAATTCCCATTTGTTGGTTGCCCCCACTGTCTCACTGATATTTCTACTCAAAAATTAACGACAGAAAACCTTCGAGAAGTAAAAGTTGCTCCAAAGTTCAAGTGACACAGCTTAATTATCTAAATAAGATACCAGCAAGGTGTAAAGGTCAGAGTAGTTGGAGAAGAGGTGGTGAGACTGAGCCCACCACAGGTACCACAGAAGTCCTGCTAGCACACCAAACAGAAATAGTTCACTAGAATGTCTGTGCAGATTGACATGAATGCTCTTAGCTAGACAAGACCTAGAAAGTAAACTGAAGATTAGCCTGTACATCTTTACCCACACAACTAAAATACAATTTGTCCCAACATATCAGAGCCAGTGTCTGTGTAAAGAAATTTGGATTAATTAGAAATTGAAGTTATCTAAAAATTTGTTCTACCACTGGACCACTAGAACAAAGTTTCAGTACTGTGAATCACCAAGACTTCTAATACCACACCTCCTAGTTACATGACCATTTCAGTAATCTATCTGGGATCTCTCGACAACTTAAAAGTATGCATGAATGTGTGCACCTGTAGACAACTCAGGTCTTCATTTGCACACAATGATCAAATGTAAGCTTTTTTTCCCCCCCTTCAAACTTTCTCTGCAACTTTCTCAAAAACAGTTCCCCCCTCCCTTTTCCTTTCTAAGTTTTTTTTTTCCTTCTTTCCACTTCTTTCAGCCTTTCATTCCTTATTTTTCCTTCATATTAACTTCACTTTATGACATTTCTCTCTCCAATGTTATGTTGCATAAGAATTATTACCTGTCTTTATATATAGCCATACCTTTTCTTTTTAATCCCCTTCAATCTTACCTTTCTCCACTTGGTGTCTTTATACTTAGAACTTTTCTTACTTCTTTTTTTATGATGGTTTTCTTTTTGTGCCCAGCCCTTCTCTAATTTCACTTGCCTCTACCTATCACATGCGTGTGCAGACGTTTCTGAAACACCCATACGCTTTTCATTAAGGACGTATTTCACCCCTCAAGCATAAACCCCTCTGCTGGTTAAGCTTTATTTCCATTTTCCTAGAGCCAAATGAATTAAGGTTTACCATATTAGATGCCTCATCTAGTCCAGTTGAGAAAAACTGAAGAGAGATGGATTTACTACACTAGATGCATACAAACCTCTCTTTTCACTTGCATAAAGTCCTCAGTCAAGGCATGAAAAGCCTGCCAACTTCCATTCTGTTATGTCATCACCACATTAGTGCCTACAGTCCACATGATACGCAAGAGAACTCCAATTTAAGAGCTGAAGTAAACACCAGAGTGAGAAGAGCAAAATCAAGACAAAGATAAAAGATAGAGAGCTTGGTCTCAATCTTACCTTGTTGGTAGGGTGCTGGCTCAAATGGTGGGGCAGCTCCTCTAGGATCTTGATAAAACATATCTGCTTGCTGAGTATTATACAACTGAGACCCTCGTGGTACCATTTGCAACTGCTTGGTGACAGACACCGAAGGCAGATCTGCTGATGCCCGAGCAGGCACAGGATGAGGGTTCACTGGTAAGGCAGAAATAGAGCTCTTGGGGACAGACTCCAGTCTGAAAAGCAGAAAGATGGGACTGTTCTCATTAACGCTCGATATAGCACACAGTGCTTTAAAACACTGCTCTTTGCATACATTCACCTTCTGAAGGCTTACATCACCTTCTCCAATTAAAATATAAGTAAACAGGGAAGTAAAGCAATTTAAAGTTTTTGCGTTAGTTTTCTACTCTATTGTTTAATCACTTTAAAAAAGACAACAAAAAACCTAAGAAGAACATGTTCTGTTTCTTTTCTCAATGATGGGTTTACTTTGTTTCTGCTGCATATTTACACATATGACACTTTGAATAACAGTTAGGAAGACCCGTACAAGTCAGGAGGGGATCCAGGAGCACTGCTACTCAGATGGTCCATCTTCCCTGGCTTCAGAGCATTTTCGTAACCAGAGTCTGTCCCTCGAGAAATAAGTTGCGTCACCGTGCCGCCTGTTGACACAATTCCATTTGGCAGAGCAGTAGTTTTCCTACTGGGCAAGTCCACTCCCCCTTCCTCCGAGAGGACAGCTCCTGAAGGGAGGCCCACCTCATTCAGCTGGCCCAGGGAGGCACTCAGGGGTCTTCTGGGAACCAGACGCTTGTTCATTTTACGGAATCTTCAGAAAAAGAAACCACACATCAAAAATTGTAACAAAAAATTAAAAGGAGTTGCATTTTCAATGTTAATCAAACACAGATCCTACGAAAAGCTTTAAGTTTGAATTCAAGTTTCCTAAGGGCTTGTGAGAAGTTTATGAGTATCTGTCAAGACTACAACTTCACCACTATGTGAACTGTTGATAGCAGTTTCAATCAGAAGAACAAGGGTGAATTTTAATGGCAAGTACACCAAGAATTCACAGCTAAACTTCACACTGCAAGTTTAAAAAAAAGAAAATCTTGTTTCCTGTACACATATGCATTTCAACTGTGCAGAAGAAAACCAAAACCAAACACCACATAAAATACTACCTATAGTAACAGAAGCTTCAGAACAAGAACCAGAGACTATCCAAGCCTATTTTATTCATAGAAGAAACTAACAGTAGAAAGTTACAGTAATGAATGGATTCCCTTTTGCACCACTTGTCCAACAATAAACCAAACCAAGCCTTTATTACCATGTGAATCACAGAATGTGTTGGGTTGGAAGGGCCTTTAAAGGTCATCTAGTCCAACCCCCTGCAATGAGCAGGGACATCTTCCACTAGATCAGGTTGCTCAGAGCCTCATCCATGTCTGTGATAGCTTTAAAGCACAGTCTGTTAAGATTTATGTTACTATACCAATATGCAGCTTACACTGTCTGAAATATTTGATAAATTAAGTGATTGCAGAGGTATAAACTCTATGAACACGCTGCAATTCCAAAAATTTAACTGCTTCTGATAGATCTGAACAAACATGAGCCTTTTAACAAGTGTTCCGCAAAAATCAGGAGACTGATGGTACTGGACCAATGGAAAGAGCAAATTCCAGAGTTGAGGGTCCTCCACTAAAGAGCCTGCCACTAGCTCAGATGCCACTATGGAAGCAAGTGGGCGTATTTGTAGGCTTGTGTGTTCCCGCTGCTTATATTGCAGAACAAGAGCACATTTCCTACGCAAGGAGGTTTCAACAGGGTTGAAGCCTATACTTTCATATCATTTCTAACAAGCAAAGCGAGTTGGTAACACAGACTAGGAAGGTACACTTGTTATTGTAGAAAATAAAAGAGGGGGTCAGTTACACTGTATGATTTACTCTTCAGCTTATCTTTATGTTTGCCCACATGCACAGTATTAACGGAGGAAAAAAGTTTTGTTGTTGCTGTGGGGTTTTGTTACTGTGGTCGGTTCGTTTTTTTAAGATGTGCAGACCAAGTGTACTATTGCTATATAGATTTGAGCTCCTCATCTATAAGAGTTCATTGATTATCTTCTAGACACCTTCCTAACTCTCCATCAACAACCTAATTTCTGTCTGGATTAATCTTTACCCACATAATCCAACTATAAATTCAAGCTACATAGTGTTGACAGTGGGCATCATTCAGAACACATTAAAAGGGAGTGAACAGAGCAGGCTATCATACTTGCCTATGCACATTGGGTCTTTGTCCCTTGGCAAGAGGGCAACCATTTGCAGTTTAAGCAAGTCTAAATTAGTTATAATTTGCTATCTAAGGCATTACCACATACTTCCCTGTTAACCTTCCTGCAAACTTAAAGCTATATATAGAGATACAGGAACTACACAGCAACAGCAGTGCAGCTTACACTAAGCATTCTTAAGGAGGAACACTAATGAAATATCTACTCAAAGGAATTAAGCAAATAAAAGGTAAAAGGAAGAATTGGAACTCAAAGTTCCCCAACCACCTACAGAAACTGCTGCAACCTGAAATAAAACAAGCATTCACTTCACTTCATCCCACAACAACAGTATTTCTAAGGCACACATGCCAGTCTGGATAAAATAGGCCTCTTACACCTACAAAGATGACAAACAGTCCTTCTTGATACATATGACTGTAGCTCAGAGGCACTAGTACTGACTCACCACCTTCGTTAACCATCCAAACCAACACTAGCATTCTCCATTTCATTACCACCATGACAAAAGGGGGATAACCCCAACTGTTTCTGCATAACATAAATAACAAAGTCCTATCCTCTGTTCATTTGAGTAACTGCCTTTGTCATTCTGACCCCATATGCTTCGCTCTTTTTCCTCCTGTTTTGCCAGTGCACAGCATGATGGTTATAGAGCCAATGAACTGCCATATTAATGCTTCAAGTTTTAAATTTTTAAGGAAAAAAAAGAAAGGCTGCATACCATTTCCAAATCTTTGGAGTTTTCTTCTGGTTAAGAAAAAACCATCCATCTATTCTTTAAAGTAGTGAATGATTTTAGCCCCAAAACCAAGAAGTTATACACATTGCATAAAATTTATTTCTTTTTATTTCTTTTAACTCTTAAATAATCCATCTTACTTTCAAAAAAAGGTAAAACAACCTTCAGAAGAGCAGCAACTTGCTCTTGGATAACCAGATGCCCTCTCTAAATCTGTAATGAATGTAATCTGAATGCAGATTGCACTGCACATGCAATCTCTCCAAGAGTTTCAAAGAATAACTGTTGCTGAAAGAAAACTTGCGATGCTCATCTTCAGCTCTCTGGATAGCCCCAGCATCACAGAAGAATCAGAGAACCCATACATCTGGAAACCTGCCAGCAATCTACTTTTCACCTGAACCTGCATATTCAGCAACCTGAATATAAAGGCAAGATGAGAAATACACAAAAATAAACCACCATAGTGGATGCAGTCAAACAGCATGTTTAGTCATGCTTCAGAAGTAAGAATAAGAGCCCACCTCCAAAATCTCCAATTACACTTACGTAAACATCAAACTTTCAGAGCTGCCTTATTGCTGAACAAAGCAAAATATCCTATACTTAAGAACAAACAGTCCCAAAACCTGAGATGCCTGTTACAAGTTTTTCACATTATGTCTTGCTAATATAACAGACAAGTTACACCTCCTCTCCCCATTCCTAGATATATTTTATATGTGTGTGTATATATATACATACACACATATGCACACATATATGCACTCTTATAGGCAAGATGAAACAAAGATTGGGCTGATTTCTACCATAAGAAGTACACTTACTTTTCTAGCTCCTCCTGTGAATGTGCAAAGGTGCAGCTGGCCCCTCGTGGGCATCCTCCTCTCTGTTTCATGTCTCGGCACATATATGTCTTGTACTTGCTGTGCTGAGGAGGCTGACAAAGTTAAAGAAACCAGGTGAGATACCTGAAAATAAGTTCACTCAACCACTCTGTATTAAAGGCCTCATGTTTGATGATCCTACAAAGATTAGCAGGGTATGGGTTGTCTTCTGTATTTTTCTTACTTAAGTTTCCCAAGAAACAACAACTTAACTGCAATGTAGCTGTCTGCATGTATGGCCATTTGCCAGTCTTTCTAAATACATTGAAAGAAGGCCAGAGGTGGTCTCAAAGATACGCGAGTTCCTACAGTTTTTATGGCAGAATTAAATCAGAGGGCAGAAACACCTTATCAGAGTTACCACCTAGGGAAAGGCCTGCAAAACTAAACTCTTGCTTTCTGAGAAACTCAGCCAAAAGATGTAAGTCTGTAAGATGCCATCTGCAAACAGAGGTGTTTTTTTTGGATGTCTACTGTAGAAAAATAGATTTTAGACAGAGTGTACATAAACTGCACAGCCCTCTGCTGGCCATTGCTGCCAGCCAGCAAAACTCTGCCCTATACTCAGAAGACATCCCCTCTCCCACTTGGGAGGCTCTGGGTTCCCTTCCAAGAAGCACAGCATGTACAAGGTCTAGGCAATGGTCTCACCAGAACAAAACCCCTCACTGTTTTTCTCACCCTGATTTCCACTCGCGTATTCCTACTGCTTTCCTTTTGCTTGTAAGAGTGCTCATTAGACATCGCAGTGAATGCAAAAAGGTAAAACAGCAGAAATAATTCACTCTAATTTTGCCTTTTTTTTTTTCAGAGATAATCTTCCTACTAGTTCAGCTCCCTGAACCAGCTCCCCAAGAGGATGAGTGCCAAAGCAAGCAAGGGAGTGGGAATGTGTGACAGGCAGCTCTGTCTTTCAGCAACAGCAAGCATTTATATCAACTTAGCTGTACAACGAAATGAGATCAAAAGGAACATGTGATAAGATAACTATGAGATACGGTAATATACATATTTGGCAACACCATTTCATTTCTGAAACAAAGTTTTGTTTCGAGAACTTGGATAATACCTTTATATGAAGTCTTCCCAATCTTTAAACCTCACAAACCATTAAGCACAGGTGTAAGAATCATTTCATTAATAGAGACATCTGGTTGAAACGTGTCATATTAAAACAAACCCAAGAAAATTCCCACAGATCACAGTGCCAGGCACCCCAGCTTCTCTTCCCCACCCTCTAGTCATGACGGATGTTTATTGATTCCCCTATGCTTGCAGCTGGATCTGACTGTTTTCTTTTCATCCTAGTGAGCTGTGCAAATTAATGCAACAAGCATTGCAGGGGTGGGTGGGTGGTGTTTTGGTTTTTTTTTCCTTTCTTCTTTCTTTTTTGATAAATGACACAGCAGTGATATTTCAAACCAGCTCCTCAAACTACATCTCTCCAGATTCCATTAGTAAATCTTTACTATTGGATACAGCCAATAAAATTTAGGGATAAGCATTTCCTAAATGATTTAGCTTTTACCTGTTGCTGATCTGTTCCTTTCTTGCTGTGATTCTGGATATAATCAACTAAGCCATGAACCACGGTCCTCACTGCAACTAGTCCATTTTCCAGTTGTTCCCATGTCGGAGGTGGAGCATCTATTGCATTGACAGCAAACACAGAATGTAAAAAGAAAAGTCAGAAGGATTTTCCAAAACCAGGTACAAAGACACCATCAGTATCACTAGACAACCAAAAAGCTTTTTTCAGAAATGTGTGTCATTAGATAACAAGTGTTCAACACCTTAATTCAGGGATATGTACCACTTACAAGAACAACGCTACCGATAGACTCAAGATTGAGCCACACACAAAATACCAGATGAGCTGGCAAGACTTATTAGCACGTCAAATTGCTTCCTTTTACCAAAACTTTCATATCCCACAAAAAATCCAGAATAAATGCATTGTAAAAACTCTGCACATAACAAAAAAAATCAGGCTGAAATTCCCTCTTTGCATTCAGACTCATGCAGGTAATATCATCCTGTAAATACCACCATCACTGGCCTAGATCAGGCTGGCACAGGCACTGAATAGCAACAGAAATTGATGCCTCTCACATGGAAAAACATCACAAGGCTGATCTATGTCCTAGACCACCATCTAACACAGCACCATGAATAATTTGTATAGTCTTAATTCTATAGGGGCACTTGTTCTCTCCAGCCAATTTATTTTTCTAATCATTTACTCTGTTCCAGTAGATGACATTCGCACCACATGCCTACACACTCTGCTGCAAAACATCGGACCTCAAAGCACTTCACTAAGGCCTTTCAACATCTTTAGCACAATTACATTCTATTCCGCTCACAAGGACTCAATTCTTCCAGAGGCTCTTCAGCATACCTATAGACCAGCAGGGAAGCAACTTAATAGCACAGAAGAGAAACATCAAGATCAGAGTCACCTACTGAGTGCAGCTACTAGCAATTCCACTTTCTGCATCAGTCTTTAGCTAACAAATTTGCAGTACACAATTTTGACCCTGACTTGTTACAGCTCACATGACTGGAATGCCGTCATGGAAGGCTATGTCCTTTTCAGGAGCGACAGGCCAAGGAGACGTGGGGGGGGAGTTGCACTCTATGTGAGAGAGCAACTGGAATGCATCGAGCTCTCACTGGGGGCGATGAAGAGAGTGTTGAAAGCTTATGGGTAAGGATTAAGGGATACTGTTGTGGGAGTTTATTACAGACCTCCTGATCAGGATGAGGAAGCTGATGAGGCTTTCTACAGACAGCTGACGATAGCCTCCCAATCGCAGGCCCTGGTTCTTATGGGGGACTTCAATCACCCAGATATCTGCTGGGTTGACCACACGGCCAGGCACGCACAGTCNGCCCTGGAACTAAACCTGGCAAGGGATGTCAAGCTCAACAGGAAGGGCTTCTTCAAGTATATTGGAGGCAAAAGGAAGACCAGAGAAGTTGTGGGCCCACTGTTGAATGAGACAGGAGCCATGGTGACGGAGGATGTGGAGAAGGCAGAGTTACTGAATGCCTTCTTTGCTTCGGTCTTTACTGCCCAGCCTAGCCCTCAAGAGCCCCAGGCCTTGGAGAAAGTAACGGGGAAAGAGGAAGACTTCCCCTGGGTTGAGGAGGATCAAGTGAGGGATCATTTAGGTCAATTAGATACCCACAAGTCCATGGGCCCTGATGGGATGCACCCGAGAGTGCTAAGGGAGCTGGTGGAAGTCATTGCTGGGCCACTCTCCACCATCTTTGAAAGGTCCTGGAGAACAGGCAAGGTGCCCAACCCTACCATTCTGTGAAAGATTTGTCAAGAAAGCACTGCATCTCCTCTAGCTGTAAAATACAACTGGTCCTCATTTGACAGGTAAGTTTATCTGTTCAAACAAACAGAAACTAAGAACTATAAGAACTTTTAATCTCCTGAAGTCACAGTTTAGGCCTTCACGCTATTTTGATATTAATATTGATTTTACAAATACTAACGGCTATAAAATAAAAATTCAGACACAACACACTCCATTCTGTCCCTTCTCTTCTCCCTCAGGAAGTCCATCCTCACAGTGCTGTTGTATTTTTCAACAGTTTCCATCTGTCAACAGCTTAGATTTTATTTCCCAGTTATATTCCTTCAAGCTAACTTCCCGTTCCCAGACTGTCTTCCACACCTTTGCAGAATTACACATTACCAAGAGAAATACTAGATTCCCTAGGATAACAAATTTTTCTTGTCTAGACTGATTTTTGCCTAGCTTGTCTCCTTTTAATCTGTCAAAATTCTACTTTGGAATCCAAAACATGGAAGATGCCTTATGGTTTTAAGATGCCTCTAAGAAAGTCCTCAGAGCACAATGTCTCTAGGCTAGAGACCTCAGATCAAAAACTAGTACCCAGAATTTATAGAATAAAGAAAAAGACATCCAACTTTTAGTCCAGTTAATGGAAGTCTTTAATCTGGTAAGTGTTGTCTTGAAGACTTACCCTCTTTTGTTAACAAATTATTTGCTGTGGTAAAGAACTGGAGAGAAAAAGATATCTCAGAGTGAGAGCTAAGGTTCTGCATTAAGCTCAGTGGTTCTATCATTCTTCCTGTTGCTTTGCAAATTTACTTTCAAATAGCAGCATGTGTACTAAAAAAAGGAAAAGGAGGAAGCTAAGACTGCTGCCACTCCCCCCAATTAACATTGCCCAATATAAAGTATACACCTTGTAACTTCACAGAATTATAGGTATTCAACATTCACACCCATGCTCACCCAATACCATCAAACAAGGAAGCTATTCAGACAAGTGGTGAAATTACTCCTGCCATACTTCCAAATCTGTTTTAGCTTCAGAATAGTTCAGTCCCTCACACAGTTACTGCTGTTTCCAGGCTGGTTATGAATGCCACTCAAGAACCTTAAGTTCATGAGTCAGGGGATGTTTCCTTCCACTTCTTGAACAGGTTTCAATCCTTCAAAAGTGTTAAGCTCCCCCTGCTAAACTAAGTTAAAGGTTTTTATAAAACATCTAGAATTACCTGGACTGGGATCAATATTTGCCAGGAGCTCTAGGTGAGGTCGAAGACGATTCAGGTTAGCTGGATCTCCAGTCCTCTGAAGAGCAATAGTTAATTCCTGAACACTCTGTGCAAACGAGGCTGGGGTCTGCAACTTAAAAAAATTATAATAATTAACTTTCTACAGGCAAAGCAATCCTCATAGTTTCTGAAGGCTGCTCCACAAGCTCACAAGAGCTGTCTTCCAGAACCGCAGTAGAGTCTTTCACACAAGCCCACTTCAGCACGTTCTATTAAATTCCTTCTCCAACATTAAATTAAGAACACACAATTCTTTGGCACTGCAGGTTAAAATACAGCTCTGAACAAACAAAACGAAGGCTGGTATTACTTCTAGCAACATAATCTATTTCTTCTCTGAGCTGTGACTCAAAAAAATACAGAATATTAGAAACCATTTAATTTACATTTCTGAATAGGAATAGTCTAATATCTCCAATCCCCAAACCAAGATGTTTGCACCGGGCTTTAAACTGAGCACAGCAGACAATAAAGAACAAGGCATTTAAGGATAAAGGCAGTCAGCAACATTCCACTTACAAACATCACACACTTTCAATATTTAAAATCCTTTAATTCTACCGAGGTCCTTCAGGAGACGTCTGGCAGGATGCCCACCTGAAAAGGTGGGCAAATGGACAAATACACAATCAACCAATCTTGAAGGTAATGCTCCTGCACGGCAGCTAAACCAATTGTTTCCCAGCTTTTGTAAACTTTCAACAAACCCAAGTAATTTAGGCACTTACTTGTGAATCCTCAAATTTAAAAATCTATTTATCCTATGTTCCTAAACAAAAGGAGATCTGGGTGTTTGCAGAGGTCAACTCATTTTATTTAAGAAATACACTTTCACTTCTCTTACCTATTTCAGGTATAAACTAAGGGACTGATTTTCTTTCAAGATACACACTAGCTTCCTGCATGGAAACATGAACCATTAACCTCTTCTATTACATTGGCAGTTGTCAGCTGTTCAGAAAGGACCCATCCCAAGTGCGTAGCTAACCTTTGTGGCTTCCCATCTGCAGAAACCAGTAAAGTAGAAAGAGATGGCTGGATAGCAGAGGGAGCAAGATTCATCAGGTTACAAATGTATATTATCATTATTTAGGCCATATAGGTTTTGAAATAACAGCGCAAATGATTAATGGATAAGGCGAGTACACATGGGCACAACTTGTAAATCCATGTTAGAAGCATTTAAATCTACTACACTTGCAAACAAGATAGACTGGGCTGATTTTAGGCGGCTTTACCTTGTCAATGATAGACTGCATGTGGGATTTGTGAGACTGGTCTCCATATAACAGTGAGGACCACTGATCCGGTGCAATGCGTAAACCTGCTTCCATAGCTATTTGAACTATCTGGGAATCATGCTCCCTTCTCAGAGCTTCGTAAGTCCGAAATTCCTCCTTCAGTTGCATTAGGGAGGAATCCTCATCTCGCTTTGTCACCTAGTGGGGAGAAATGTGCCAAATACAATTAAGCAGGATAAGCCAGAGATTATGTAGAGTCCAACGCAAGTGAAGTCTTTAGTCAGCAACTAAGTTCCTCCTCCCAAACTAAACTGAACTACAACACTATGCAGTGAACATCAGCCCTACTAAAATAATGTGCTCTTCACAAAGGGGAACCTCTATGAAATGGATAATAAACATAATTTACTCAGATTCTGACCCAGATATTGGTGGAAATGTCACACTGCCTAAAAAAGTTTACAGCTTTCGCACCTTACTTCTTCAATCGATGTATTTTGGTTGTATTGCAGAATTATGTTTGAGGGTACAATTAGCAGCAACAAAGATTCTTCTCCTCATTATCAAAAGTGAGTGACATTTAAGGTGAGCATCTAGGAACGGACCATTAAATGCTGTAAAGTACAATAAGCAGCTTAAGTTCTCTTTATGTAACTCTGATATCCAAGAGCCTCATAATTCTTTGTTTCTAAGCATACCACCACTCAACTAACAGAACTGGGGATTTTCCATCTTTAAGCCTTTTCTAAGGAGATAAGCTATACTGACTTACTGGTTATGTTCCTGTGCATCTATTACACCTGGACAGAGTAAAAACCTAGCTTTACAGCGTGAAGTTGCAATTTTAGCCTACATTGCTGTATGACAAAGAACTCTCCAAACACATGTAGCACTTCATGAGTAATACTTTCTGTAACTATACATCTTTTTAGGCATATTTAATATTACAGGACAATGAAAATTAAAAATTAAAAAACCCACAGTTTTCATAGCATTACGAAACTCCCAAGCAGAATCTTCTTCATACCTTAAAGCACGAGGCTCTGTAAAGAAGCTGGACAACATGACCAATGCTAGTTTTAGAAGCCTGAGGAAATCGCGGCTCCAGCCTCTGAACCACAAAGAGAACCAAGACCTTCCGTGACAATGCAGATCCATCTTCCAGAGCCAGCAGAACCAGCTTTAAAGCCTCCTCTTGCATTGCTGGTGGAAGGAAAGTGCAAAGAAGAGAGACAAAAGATGGGAGAAGACCAAGAAAGATTTCTGCAGTTTTCTGGTTCCCTCCAAGTGGGAGCTTAGCTACAAAACTCCCCCAACACACACACAAACCCACAGACAGGAAAGGGAGCTGAGCAAGAAGGGAGGGAAAAGAGAGAAGGAGCACTTCCAGACTCCCAGACTGCAACCAGGGAAATAGGATTTTTTGATTTTTTAAATTATTTGTTCTATATTGGGTACCAAATGATAGAAAGACTTCTTCATTCCTGTTTATGCATCTTTCAATTACTAATATAAGAGTTTTCCAAGTGGACTGTCTATGTCCCACACCTATACCAGTAGAAAAAGCCGACAAGCAGGGGAAGGGCAAGGCTGGTTCCCATGCAGGTGAAAGAGCAATCAGTGCCCACATAAATAAATTAGGTGCTGTAATACTGCATATTTTGCTAGGCAACAAGCCTCTCTTCCTCGTGGTGGTGTAAAAGTTAGCATCCCAAATTTGGTCTTCCTTCATTTGTTTCAGTGGGGAAAAGATTCTTAATTTTTTTCTTTAAGAAGTTAGCTTCATAATTCAAGGCATTGTTTTTGTTGGTCCTCAACAAGCAAAGTCTACATTTTCAGTAATGAGACTTTTTTTTAAAAGCAAAATTTATTGGTTTAGTATTCTATGAAAAGGAATTTAATATCTAAGCATGTAACTTTTAAAAAATGTAACACATATCTCCCCACAACTATTTAGTATGTTTATTACCCTAGATAAGCAAAAGAAGCCATGTCCAGTTACTTCTGCTATCCTTATTTTTTCTAGAAGGACCTTACTTCTTCAAAGAAAAGCAAGTAAGAAACTAGTTATATCTTACCACAAGAACAGGACACATGTTATTCTGAACTTTACAGAAGACTTGCAAAGCACTAAAAACGCTAGAAAGTCCACGACAGCAGCTCAACAGATATATCATTAATTCTAAAGACCTACTATTAAGAAATTAAGTCACTGCCTAATAAGATCACTCTGGCAATTTGACACCCATTTATCTATCCTCCTCAATTCTAGAAGCAGTACCGTGACATTACCTACCTGGTCCAAGAAACTGGCAGCCTCTGGCTCTCACTGCAGCCCAGAGGTTGGAAGAGAGCTGCTGAGGGTTTTGATGCTGAAGAATGAGCTCTGTGACTGTTCTTTCCCCAAGCGACCGTGCTGCACGCATGGCCCTGATCCGCCCTTCTTCCTCCACTAGCTGGCAATGAACTAATGTCACAAGTTTCCTTTGCATGGGACGACTTAGCACACTCTGAGTAGTACTGTTAAGACCCACACCTTCAAAACAAAATGAAGCAGAAAAAATAAAATATTAAACTACCTCAAATCTCCTTTTCTTATGCCAGCCTTCAACCACTGAACTACAGAAGTGCAAATCCCGTTCTCCTGATGTCCATTTTGTTAAACAGAACACTACAGAAGTCACATCAGAAGTTCATTTTTGTCAGTTTGTTTTACTCAGCATTAAAAGCCAACAGCTCCAGGGAGTCAGCTTTCCCACAGGTTTAAGTCTCAGATTTGGCTCTCTAAGAAGGTGGAACGTCTAATGAATTCTCTCCCCATGTTGGAAGTCTGTCCTGCACCCTCCCATATGGATTTTCCCAGGTGTCTCCACAAGGGTAGGATCATACTGCAGTCCTGCTCTTAATTCATGGGCTTCAGGGATCACTGCCTTTGATATCTGTCCACTTTCACAAGACATTTAGGTTTTTTATTTATGTCTGATGTCTCCACTGATTTGTCCTAGACAAAGTGAACTTGTTCAAGTTCAAAGCTGTTTGGGTGATATCCAAAACCTGTGATTCACGAATGTGCTGGGAGCCACTGAAACCAGGTTACAGAAACAAGTGACTCACTAGTTATACGGCTGCCATACTGAGTTTGTTACACAGCACAGAGCTTGCTCATTGGGCCACTACTACTCAGAGCAATATTTTCTCCTTTCAGTTTATTCCCCCTCCACAAACAAGCTGCATCACTACAGTTACCTNTTTTACTTAGTCTGTATAGGTCAACTCAACTTACTAAGTTTGTAAGTTTACTGTAGCCAAATACCTCGGCCTTTCTTCAGTATTATTTTTGACAAAATGACTTTAAATCCCCCCTCCCTCTAAATGAAGACATAACTGTAATGCGTAGGAAAGCTGTTTCAATTTGTTCCTAAACGAGGTCTATAACCATTTTTCAAACAGACTAACTAGTCATTTGGGTGATTTGTTTTACATCTTATTTCTTTCCAGTTTTCATTTTCAAAAAGGAAACAATGCAGGAACTACCTCTTGCGCTACTGAGTGGTTTGAGGTACAATGCTAATTCTTCCACACATTTCTTGCCCTCCTCATAATGCTTGGTATCTTCAGCTCCACTACATAAAGTAATTGGCTGCTGCTCAGGAACCTGAAAGAAGATGACATGTACATCTATGATGAATACGCATAAATAAGTGGCAGTCATGCTTACAAACATCACATCAAGCTTGTTAATATCAAGCATTTCCTGTTTTGTTCCCCTTATGTGTTTTTTCTATACTAGTAAGCATTTTTCATCTTGTTTAACAAACAAGTAGCATTTAAAAAAAAATCAGCAAAAACTAAGATAAAAAGTGTAAAGGATTTATGGTTAGTAGACTTCTTTTTAGTGGCTGACAGGAAACAGAAGCATAAGACTTATTCCACAACAAAAAAATATCACATACGAAACATGGCATTTCTTTTAACTATAAAACTTTTGCTGAAATAACACACATATTGAGACAACCCCAAAGCTGTCTGGCCAGAAAAAAAACAAATAAAAAAAATCAGAACAGATCAGTCAAACCCTTGTTTGCAGGTAAGTACGGATTCATACCAGCCTCAGCTCTACAATCATCCAGGGATAAGTGATAGGAGTTACTTGGATTAGCAGGATAAAGACTTAACAGCGAATATACTAGGACACCCTTGGAACGCATTCTGACTAGACCCAATTATCAAGCAGCAAGATCAACTTATCCTACACAGGACATATGAACACGAACTGCAAGTATTAATCTGTCAACACAGGCCAGTTACATTCTTGCATTGGTTTGTGTCATTTTGGGGTTTGTTGTTTGGGTTGGGTTTTTTTTTTGTTTTGGTTAGTTGTTTTTTGTTTGTTTGGGTTTTTTTGATTGTGGCATTTATTTCTTCATCCCAGCAGTCACCAGAAATAAGGATTTTTCAAAGGAAACATTGGAAGCACACACCCCCCTACCCTTCAAGTTACAATTTTTTGCTTTCCTCTAGCTAAATTCTTAAAGCTTTAAACAAATTTGGGGGTGCAGTATAGCACTGTACTAATGTTTTCTCAAAATCGCTATTCAGAAATCAACTCAATATATGATAGTATAAAGAACTGTTATCTCTTATAAGACTAAAACACAAGCACTTTTTGCATATACTACCGAAGTACAAACAGATCTCAGACTTCAACTTCTATTTCCAAATCAAGGACTACCCCAGGGTCAGTAACAGCACGCTAATCCAAATAGCTGCTTACAGGGACCAACCCAGGCCCTCCATCGAAAAGCACAAGCCTTTAATGCCTGAGTTAAAGACAGCTACAAACCCACTACACCTTCATGTGCCACCCAGCCATGTAAAGAGCAGCGTAAGGATGGCAGCAGCAAATAAGAGCAGTGAACATCCATAAAATATACACGTACACACACACATACATGTTTGCCACCACCAATGTGGGCAGGAGCTTTCCTATCAATTTCATAGCAAGTAATTGTTTCAGTCATAAGATCACACTTCTACAGGTTTAGACACCTATGCGTGCTAAGTTGCTCATTTGACACACACTGCAAAATAAATAAATTAAATAATAAATAAGCTACGTAACTCTTGCTTTTACAGTAGATGACAAAAGAAAGTCTCTGTAACCTATCAGCTGCGAGTAAGAGAGCTGATACCACCCCAAAACTGACATAGCCAAGATAGCCTGGATCAGACACCTCCTCTTTTACTCCTATTAAAGGGAAAAACAAAACCAAGTTAAAACACACCAGTATTAGCCTAGAAGCTTTCCACAGACTGCAGTTAACTTGTGAAGTTTGGGGTTCTTTTTGGTTCTGTGTTAATTTTGGAGATGAAGTGGCATTTGTTTGGGCCTGTTTGGTTTTTGTTGCTGTTTTTTTCTGTCTGTAAGCAAGGAAGTTTTCAGCAAAAGTAGATATTGCATCTGTGTTTTACAGTGGTCAGCCGTAACTGCTGCAAGAGCAACAGCCTCAGCTGAACCAGTTTCTTGGGATTTATAGCTAAATAATATTTATTTCTAATAACACCTTCAATATTTGCTTTCATCTTAAGAGAATACACCACCTCCTTTTCAAAGCCATTGCCATTTTAGCAGTCTGCTTCTGTCTGGGAAGTTACACAAGCAGAAGTTGCTTATTGAGCAAACAACGTGCATCTTGTGCTTTTGTGCTGAGACAGAGACTACAGTGTCTCTACCCTATTTACTGCTATAATACGTTTTGTGCAAATTCCTATTTACTCCTGCAAGCGTTCAAACTGGCACTGCTGACAACCTGAAACACAATTACAGCATCACAACACACAGCAGCCAAAGTGGGCTTGGAACGGACATGGTACTGGAATCTGTGTTCAGCCCTGGATTTCCACCTTGAATTAAGGCAGGTTTAGCACACATTCCCAGTAGCAGTTTGGAATGCCATCCACAGCACAACTCCACCATTGACACACAAAGATGAGGCAACCCACAGAAAGTTTCCTCCTCCCCCAGGAAATAGCCAGCATAGAAAAACTTCCAAGAGTTAATCAAGCTAGTCAACACTGTATTTGCACATCATTCCCACTTCTCTTTGCAAAGGAAGCGCCAGTGTAAAAATCCAAAAGCCTTGCACAACCTTACTTTTTGCAAAATGAGCCCAAAAGAGATTAGAGCCTAACTTTCACCTTAAACTGGAGCAAGCGTAGTACTGAACAATAAACCGCGATGCTTATTTTGTGGTTTCAGGTGTCTTCAGGACCAGAGAATGTATTTCACCCTCCACACACTTCACCTTCACTCATATGATGCACCTCACAGTGAAACTTACGAACAATCTGCCCTTTTGCTGGTTCTGTTATATGCACTTCTAAGACTTTAAAAAATCTTTTATGATGAGAGTGATTATAAAAACAGCATCTACCAAGAGCAAAATAATAAAGACATGATTCATAAAAGTGACAAGAGATCTGAATTTTAATTTTGGCTGTGTCATGGAATTGCTGAGGGACAAATAAGAAATTCAATTCCAAAGCATTTTCACTTCCCCTGTGCAGAATAACCTTTCAACAGCATGCAGGACCCTATGGGCTGTTTACGATGCCTCTTGATAGCCTCAAAATAGATGCCCTGCAGAGCAAGTTCATTATTTTCATCCTCATTCAATATTCCATTCTTTCAGACACCACACCCTTATCACAGCTTTCACTGTTAATATATTTCCATAATAAACACCTCCCACAGGGGACTAGAACAAGACAGGAAAAATAATCTCAGATGTTTAGTTACTTTAAATTTGTGATTATTTCTTGTGCATCTGCCTTGGCAATTACTGCGAGTGTCTTGGCAGTGGAATGCTGCCTGTCAGCATGACTACTTGTGGCTGTGGGAAGAGGCCGGTTATGACAGCAGAAGGAAGGGGACCGGAAAAGAATGCTAAAGCATCATCTCATACCAGGCAGCAATTTTGAATTGGTGATTTAAGTATAATTTGATGAAGGATGTCAGCTTTAGTTGTCACTAATTACCATTAGACATCTAATTGCACAGAATGAGAACATGTTGAACAAACCAAACCCCTTTTTGTCTGGTTTGAAAACTTTCGCCCCCCCCCATATTTTTTCCCCTGTGAATGGATGATTTGCTTCCTGCTGAAAAAAACCCAAACCATAAACAAACCAACAACAACAGAAAAAAAACAATCCAAAACCAAAACAAAAAAACCCAAAGCTTACTGTCTTCAGTTCCTCAAGAGTCTGTGCTAAGGACAACTTCTTGACAGATAATTCCTCTTTTGTGACACTTCATTTCACCAAAAATTACAATATAACATCATCAAATGTGCCACTAACACCCCTGCAATTGTAATATTCCCCTTTTGAAAGGCCCATGAGTTAAGATCACTCCACCCACTCTCTTGACATATACATGATTCCATTGCCTAATGCCTAGAATCATATTTATCATGTCCAGCAGGAGACTATGAAAGAAATTAAAGCACCACAGGAATTTCTGTCACTTAACATCACCTGTTTGGAACGCGCACACTGCTGTTTCATGCGTTAAAAAAAAACAGGAGGGAAGAGATTAGATGACAGATCCATGATTACGCACCATGATTATGCACCTTCAAAACACTGGCCTGGTGAATGTTTGAAATAGTTGCCTATAGTGAGTAATATGTGGATGCTTGAATAGTTAAAATTCAAAACCTCATTCCCATAGAAACTGGCTTAAGGGATTTCTTTACCCAAGAAGTTTAAAAAGCAAGGTATCCCATGAATGCCTTTTTGATTTGTGTTCAAGACCATTGTGTCTCCCTTCCCTCACAGTATGCCTAGCTCCTGCTTGGGTGCTTGGCTATTTCCATCTCTCCCAGGAATAATAATTCTTATCTTCCCCTTACAATCCCTTCTTGCTGCCATCATCTTATGTGGCTCAACTTATCCATCTGTGGGCTGACCTGCCTTCCAGAACAGTAACCCCGTAACCACTGTTGATGTCTACCACACTACAAGTGGGGGAGCAGGAATTTGTGTCCCTGCAACAGCCAATTTTCATATCAAGGGTGGCTATAACCTAGGCAGCAGGTTTCGTTTTTGGAAAGGAGTGGGGAAAGGGAAAACTGAGAAACAACCTATAATTCAAGTAATAAAACAACTCTTCACCATTAAAGTGACCAAACCTACACAGAGAGATAATGCTATTGTCAGAGAAATAGGTTACTGCTTCCCCAGGTGCCCGTGTGACAAGTTTAATACATTTTCCCCAGAAGCACAGTCCTGTTTATTTCATCTATTGTGCCTGCGTGACAGCCAACCAATGTGACTTGCCCTGGAATCCCACCATTGCTGCCAGTCATAGCAGAATAGATTTGTTTCTTCAAACTGCCTGGACTCCTCCTCTGCCTCCAGTGAAAAATCACTTAACACTCATAAATGTGTGAACTTCTCAGAGCCTCCCCCAAGGGAAAAGGACAAACTGTTCTTCCCCCCCCGCCCCCCGCACCTGATAAAAAAGTAAATTGTGTTGTACTGTATTTCTTTTAACAGAAAACATTTTTTTAATTTATAATTTAAAAATAAAAGTATTACACATCTTCATGGAGACAGGTTAAGGTGTATAGGGGTTTGTTGGAGATATGGGGATGTTAACGACACATACACCCTCCTGAAAATAAACCAAGAAGTGGGACAAGAAAATGGGCTTTGTGTCATTAAAGCTGTTGATGCTACTCATGCTCCATAAAGTGGCTTGCTGCTCACAGATTATTTTTATTGATATGTACCAGGGAGACCACCTTCTTAATGAGATAAGAGTTGTAAATTACTGTAGTTTCTCTAAAGTACGCTTTTTTTTTTGCCCTTAACCAAGACTTTTCCTGTAAAGAGATTAAAAAAAGGCCTTAGAGAGACCAGCAGAAAATAGTAACCATTTCCCTGTCCTTCACAGCAAAGTAACTCCTAGTCCTCCATAATGTGGTAAACACTACTACAGGTGCCAGGCAGGGAAAGAGAAAGAAGAGAAAGGAGGGGGAGGTATACTGAATGCTGATTTCATTCACCTGCTCACTCAAATTATGAGCTAGAGGGGGAGGTGGCACAAATTTCTCTTAAGGGGAAAGGTTTTCAGTAATAGAAACACAGCTAAGATCACTGATTATTGTTTTGGTAACAGAATGCAGCAAGGAGCACACATATTGGAATGAGTGGCAAATAAGGGGAAGGGAATACTATCTCTTTTGGTGGCATCTGCAGCTTTAAGGTCACCGTGAAACAAGGTCCTATGAATCTTGATCACATAAAAATCTAAGATATAAAAAGAAGCAGAAAAATTATGTTATTAGTCCAATGTCAGGACCTAGAGTTCAGAGCACTCCCAAGAGAAATACAAGACAAAGCCACTCTTCCTTCTTCATAACTCACACACATATGATAAGGAAACTCTGGCTGGCTAACTAGCAAAACCAGAATAAAATTCTGAATTACCTGTAACAAAGGTAGGGTGATTTTCCATCTCATTCCAGAGGATCTCGTTTTTATGGAAATTTTAATTCAGGCAAAGATCTAGGTAAAGCTATCATATAGCTTCTCACAAAGCTTAACAAATGCACACAAAACAATGGAAAAATGCATGAGCAAAAAGACATTTATCATAAATGTGGACATCTGGATAGACCTGGAACTATTCTAGAAGCTCCAGAGAGGAAGGAAGAAGATATAAGGGAGAAAGAGAACTACGATTTTTATTTAGGGCACCACCCACAGATTTCACACTGCTTTGAAACTCTTCAAAGATGGCGGCAGACACTATCACAGAAATGGATACACCCAGTCGCATCGCCCTCTCCTGCAGAGTGGGATGAGTCACTTAGCACAGCCAGAAACACAACTCAATTTTTAAACTTCTGAAATACACCGCATTTAAACTTCTATGCCATACACCACAAAAGAACAACACATTAGCCACATCACTTGACAAACTGAACGAAAAAAGAAGTGGCAAAGCCATGTCTGGATCTCTAGGTCACAGTACCTAACGAAAAGCATTCTTTCCTCCACACCTGTTAAAGTTCCTCTACAACATTGCTCTTTTATTTTCCCTGAGCTATGGATCTCATAGAATTTCTGCTGCCTCAAACTCAGCTGAGCCCATAGGCAGAAACAGAGCAGAACAAAACAATAAACCCACTATGATAACCGCATCCCATCTATATTTTTATTCCTCACCCATAAGTTAGACATGACTGTCCCTCCTCTCCCCAAGCACACAATCCTGTCCAGCCTTGGGAGCTATGGGTCACAGTAAACTCCCAGTGATCAAACCACAATAAGCTTATGCCAATTTAAGGCTGTGCTGCAACTGAACCAGGTGATCCCCCTTTCTACACACCCCTGCCCCTCTCCAGAGGCTGCCGTCAGTACCAGTGCCACTGGGGCACTCATCCCCACCGCATCACTCATTCAGCTGACCTCATGAGTACCCATTCCAGCAGAAAGGCATGTCTCAGGCTGGCTCCCCCCAGTCACCTATATGGATTTAGACTAACAAATCAGCTCAGGAGATCACATTTCCAGAGCACAGGCTCAAATTAAATATAAGGCATTATAAAGGCTACTACCAGAAGGGTCTGTCCCACTTCCCTTACTCCCTGCACCTGCTTTCAAAGCAACGGATCACAAGTCCACAGAGTGAATACAGTAAGGCAAGTACCAAGAAGAAGAATGTCTTCCCACCAGATAAGCTCACAGATCCAGTTCATCCTTTTGGGAGAGCATGGCTAGACACAAGTTCGGGAAGAAGGAAGGGAACATATTCAGTCCTTTCTGGTGACAGTCCATAGTTACACTGAATTAAATGTAGCACAAAATCACAGTCAGCAACCGACACAAGCAAGATTTAAACTGCTGTTCCAGGCATCTCTACTACAGCACATCAAAGGTCTAAAACCTGTATTCAGCAAAGTCAGCCTACAAAAAGGTAGATGTCTACTCTACATATCGTTAACACAGAGTTACAATCTTTATTCATGAATTTTCCATGTAAAAGAAAGGAGGAAAACAACATATACACAGAAGTTTTTAAAAAAAGCACCAATACCTGAGCACCCACTAGTTGCAGTAAGGCTGAGTTCACAGGAAGGAGTTCAATGTCTGTATTGATAGTGGTCTGGTCAAAAGGGCATGCCTTACGGTGGAGCTTGTTGAGGCACATCTTGCAGACAGTGTGGCCGCAACCCAAGCTGATGGGCTTCCGGATTGTTTCGTCGAAGGTCTGTGTGCAAATTGGGCAGGAGAGAAAATCCGTCCATTGTGGAGCTTGTACGGGCATTGCTTCAGGAGTTAATTGACAAGTCAAAAACCTAAAGCACAGATTCCACTGGAATCAAAATCTTTGAAAAAAGTCTGTTTGTTTTTAAATATCTTCTGTAAGTACAGACAGTCAGCACATAGTGTGAAACATAACCTAAAAGAAAACAGAAACAGAAAGTTAGCATTCTCTATTGGAACTGGCACTTGAAATCCTCTGTGCTAGCTAAATAGCACTTGTAGAAGTACAGCTGAACTAGGAGTGCAGTTCTGACATTAAATAGAGGACTGAGTCATGACTGACTTTAATTCCAGCTAGTCGTCTCTGGCACTGGAAAAGCCACTTAAAACCATTTCTACTGTTATGCAGCTTTCAAAAACAACAAAAATAAGATAGTTATCTATCTCATTGAAGATGTCAGACTAACTAGCTTTATAACTATCAATTTGAATTTCAGAAGACAATTTTTGAAGTGCTGTTGTGATTAGTCCACTAAAACTTTTTTTACAGTATCCAATGTAGGTTTTAAATAATCTGCTTATACAAGGCTTTAACGAAAACCTCTATCGCAAGCAAGGTTTCCTCTGAGTTCAGTGGGCTCTGAATTTGCACACAATGGCCCTGCGGAGACATCTCAGCTGCCATAACCTCAAGAAGAAACAGATGAATGGCTGAGGGTACAGTCAGACACCGTCTGCACACAATACAGCTCACACCCATTGCTAGGTAATACTACAGACTGCTTCTACAGCATCTTCACACAAGCTGATCTGTACAGAGCTGCATAGTACCGCATGGGCTTATCTGGTCACATTTCGGTTCCCCTGGGAAACTCCCTGCATCGCTGGGTATAACTCAGCATTGATAACTTGCTCTCAGTCTGCCCACCATGCAGCTCTATCCTTCAAAAGCAGAAAGGAAATTTCTAGAAGTCACTTTGGACTGGAAGAGCAACAACTGTTTCTCAAAGACCCTCTTCTAACCCTGATTTATATCATTAATTGCCTAGCTAGAGATTACATCGACAGAAAAAGTAAAATTTTTAACACATTGAGAGGTTACACTGAAACACTACAATAGAGGAGAACCTAGGAGGTCTTTATTACTTCGCACTTATGAATCAAAATGCTAAAAGAATCAAGTGTTACTAATTATAAGGGAACAGAAGCTAAGACATCTCTTTGGGACAACAAAAAAATTAAATAAAAGTAGAACTCCACATGTGAGGAGAAATATAAAAGTAGACAGATGAAGTGATATGAAAAGAATCATTATCAAAAGGAAAATTAGTAACAAAAAAAATTCTGATGTCTGGCTTACTTTCTATCACCAGTAAAACCAGCAAAAAGAAAACCAGTGCAAACATAGATTTACTACCAAACAGATAGTTTTCTAAATCAAGCAGCAAAACAACAACAAAAACCCTACCCAGGCACCCAAGTGTTAGTTTCACTTTCCCACACACCCCTGGCTCGGGTTTCCTAGCAAGCCAGTGCCCACTCTTTGCTAACAGCTCTTGAGAGAAAGTTCTTATGTAAGCAAAACAGCAACCTTTTATCAAATCTTAGCTTAAAAGACAACCACAAAATTAAAATCTCAATTCTAAGTAGAGAAAAACTTCAAGTTAGGACTTGTGCAATTCAGAATCAAAGTATTTTAAAAGCGTAACAGAAATCTAATGCTAAAACAAGAGACTCAATAAAGCCTCAGGCTTTCTTCCAGAATTTAGTGCAATGTTGTTCACAGTTAATGTGATTTTGCCAAGGCAAACAACGAAGAGTTACTAGTTAAACTTTTAGCCATGTTTCATCAGCAAAACACTAAAGCTCAGTTCTAAAGCTAATAAAATATTTTAATTCTATCTTCAAAAGACCAGTACAATGCCACACAGTCACGGTTTACTGGCCAACAAGGAATCAATAAGAAATCAATACTGCCCAGCCAGGGTGGGACCGAGGAAGAGGCAGTGCATGTGGTTAACCCTGCCACCACCACTGAGCAACTAGAAGACCTGCCAAGATTGTTCAGTGCTGGTTGTTCCCCTCGCCCCCCGCAAATGACCTCTTTAATAGCATAGCAATTCAGTATTTTTCTCTCGTCTTGTAAGCAAACAGCCAAATCCTTCCCGTTACTACTGTACCTTCATAACCCAAAGGATAACAGCCAAACTTATAATTTACTTGATTGAGCTAAACATCCTGGAAACTCATTTCCAAGCCTTCCCCCCTCCTTGCCCCCTTTATATATTTTTAAGTAAACCTTGGCATCAAGTATCCCAGCATGAATCATTCTTTGTAAACCAAATCTGTAATAGAAATTACCTTCAAACCTCCACAAAAATCATTCTGCACAGAGCAGTACACAGCATGTGTACATACAAATCTAGTGTATGCATTGCTGTGCTATGAAATAACCATTTGAGGTTAGGAGCTGAATCACATTGCTTCCTTTCTACCACACTGGAACTAAAATATCCACCAACAATTTCCCAGAGTCATTTGCAATTCAGAAACAATTTGAACAATCTATTTGAAACATTGTTTATTAGCCAAGTATTAAGGAAAAGAGCAGTTTCTTACTAGCTGAGGAAATCTAAAACCAGAAGATGTGGACATGAAGACTCCCCAATCTGAGGCTCTCAACTGGAAAAAAGGAGTCAAACACGAATTCAACATGAGTTCACTAATTAAAAAAATAATAATAAACAGAGATATGTTGTTCCTACCTGTACCTCTGGCCGCTCCATAATGTCATAATGAAATAGGTCATATTTATTTACAATCTCAACAGTTGAAAGAGAAGTTTGGGGAGCCTCAGGAGGGAGGGAGTAATTAGTGACATCCCTGATCCCTTATCAAGGCAGGTCTCAAAAGGCTGGAGAATAATAGAAGCAAAGCTTACACACAAGCACAACTCTCAGAAGGGTCCTAATGAGCTCAAGCCTGACACTGAACCGCCAGAATGGAAGGGCACATCATGCGTGAATGGAAACTCCACAACCCCGACTGTGAATATGCAACCACTAGAGACGCACGTTTCACCAGTGGGTGACAGTTCCCCCTTACCCTGATGGGGGATGGGCTTCTCTCCTACCCCTCATTTCACCAGGCTCCCCAGCGCCTGTGGACATATATGGGTGCCTAAATGCCTGAGGGAGGACACAGATAGATCCAACAATAGAAAATACATCTGGGACAAACCTCAGGAAATACCTATTTCAGCACTGTCTAACTGCTGGAACAGATGGCTAACAGGCTTGATCCAGCCAACCTTTCCCCCATAGGAGAAAAGAATAGCTGTTTGAGCAGCAAACCCTGCTCTGATAATAAGTCTCCCAAGCAGATCAGCACAGAACTGCGGAATTCCTCCTGTCCTGCCTAAGAGGGGAACAGCATCACCGGGACTTGAGGGTTTGACCTGCATGCGTACAGGTACTGGCACCAAACCAAGTACTGCTGCTACCGCCACAGCTTTCCATATACACGGTCTAGTTTTCCTGCCACATCTTCAGTCTTCAGACAAGGAAGCAGAGTCAAGCACTGACATAAAACATAAGTCTCCACTGGGCACAAAGCATACAGATGGGGTATACGCGTAAGAAGTGCAGCTGGGAAAGATGTGCACCTTTCTGCAAGGTTTGTAACTTGCTATGACCTTGGAAATAAGTGGAACAAAATAGTCTCTAACTTCAAAGAGCTACTTTAAACAGGAGATATTACAAATTGCAATAAGTGAAACTTGACTTATTTCCATATCACAGGCATCTACTGGAGTCATCATCACTAGAGAAACAGAATGATTCGCTGTATTGATAAGGTAGGAAAAGCATATTAACACTTTCATGGTGCAACACTTTTTTTCCTTAAATGTTTCTCTCCAGCATGATGCCAGAGATAAGAAAAACACAAAGAATGCAAACATTTATAAGACACATACTTACTTAAATAAAATCCCCCTTCCCATAATACTATGACATTTTTAACCCACGCTCTCTATCCACTAAGTATTTCACACCTGTTAGCTTACAACACTTTAAATATATATACACACACTTCCTAGTGCATGACTGAGGAAAATAAAGATATACCTAAAAAGACACATCCACAGCACATAAATTGGAATATGGGAAGATGTAATTAAGAATAAAGATGTCCAAGACATAGACCTTGAATACTACCCTGGGACCAGAGACATATTTATTTCATTATTTGCGAGTTTGAACATATAAAATACCTGTATGCAGTCCCCTCCTCCTGAATAGCCCTGCCTAAGCTGTTTTTATCCACAGGTAGAGGAACCTGAAAAAAATTTCTCCTCTCTTCCAGGCCCTCCCCACCCCCCAAAACCCCTTGAAATTCCATCCTTCAACCCAGACTGGAAATGTCACACTGTAATCAGAGCAGTGACCCATCTCCTCTGAGACCCCTGCCAGTGCTTCAAAGAAAGACAGGATCATTCTATAAACCACCAGTACAACTGCTCAATGCTTTATCACATTTCTTACCCTGCCATACTACAACACCAAGGGGTAACACGGTCTCCTGTACAAGCTGTCTGCTGTCCATGACGATCAGAGCCTTCCACATACAGATACAAAGCCTTGCAGATTCAACTCTCAGGAATAAAATGTTTTTGAAATGCAGAACACTTTATGCCAATATCCACTGGCATCAAGTTTTGTATGTGATGACACACAGGAACACTCTCCTCTGCTTTCAGTTAAAACCCAACTGTCTTAAAATTAATCACATTCTCGGAGTCCCTCAGTACAGGTACCAAGTATATACTGACTTTTCTCACATTTGGACCCAACGTGTACTGGACTAGCACAGACGTATCATGTGGCACTTTGTCATGCACAAGCTCGCACTGATCTTTCCCAGCAGCAGTCGGCAGTCAGTCATATTACAGTTTAAGGCAGATGACTCAGCAAACCTACAGGGCACTCTCCACTCAGTTTCTGCAGTTTCAGCTCACACAGCTCAGAAGAGCACTAACCTCCCGTCTTTTTATACATCTCTCTATGGCATTTCACTAAGCTTTTCTTACCTAAGCAGTATGATCATCATCTTGACATTTGAAGACCAAAATTCTGAATAATAGTAATTTTTACTGTCTGCTTTTATTATAGTCCTGAAGCTGTTTCATTTTTGATGAGTCTTACTCAGAAATAAAACAAGCAGATCCTCCTGTAACAGCTAAGAGTGAACATAGAAGTAACACTATTGAGTGCAAAGCTAAACGATAAAGCAGCTCCTCACTGCCAAAACAAACTCAGGCTTGCCAATCGATCTGCGCACGCAAATACAGCTCTTGGCTAATCTATAATTTAATCTAATAAAGAAAATACCATTTTATTAATTCTTTTAAAGACTTACTCCTTAGTAGCAATATACACATTACTGAGAAAAAATAGCCTAGCCCCAGATACAGTTCTCTCCTGTGAGACTAGTTCTGTGATACATTAACTACTTCAAAACCTCTCACACACTCGAGATTAAAAATAAATCAACAACCTAAATTAACAGATAATAGTAAAACAATTACTAACTAATCAGGATTACCAGATATCCATAGACCAATCCTACCCAACAACCAGACCCCTCTGTACTAGCCTAGCACCAAACAGATACCACCAAATTTAACCTCACAGGACCTATTTAAGTAACTAAGTTCTCCATTCCAGTGTGCTCCATGCAATAAATAGTATTTCTGAGAACACTGAAGTATCTTTTCTCGCTTTCCTTAGGAGAAGTGCAAGACCTAATACTTTAAAAAGTCCTGAGTTTCATTTTAGCAATAAACTGACCTGACAACCCACGGGAAACCCTGACCAGCCAAAACTAAGGGATTGTTTATAGAGACTCAACACTTTGTTCTCAAAAAGCACGCTGAAGTCACACTCACAAACAGCCTGTACTGCCAACTTCACAGTTCACAGAAAAGGATAAATCATGCTAGCTGTGTTTTCTGTATCTAGTTCCACAGAAAGACCTCTGAAAAAAAATGGAAAAAGAGAGAGAGAAAGTCCATGCCTGATCAGAGAAGAGTAGGTAGAAGAAAAAGCTTCCTACCTCTGGACGGGGACCTCCATGAACAACACTAATACAATAAGCCCAGAATAGTATTTCCGATAGATTGAGATTCTTTTTCCCCTCCTGTTTGCTCTCTGAAACTTCACTGTACACCGTCAACTGAGGGCAAGTGCTCCACTTCCTCATTCCTGGGCTGCGCGCAGGCCCGCTTGCAGCCATGCTCGCTCTCCAGCACCGCTCAAAGCTTGCCCAGGAGACAGCTATTCTGAACAAAAGAAATTCCCACCCAACAGCAAATCCTAGAAGTTTGTGTGTAACACATGTTCCCACCCTTCTTTCAAAGCTACATGAACACAACGGGCTTCAGCAGCCATATAATAAGTCTCTATTTAAAAACAAACAAGCGGGAAAAGAAGAGAAAATCATAAATGTCATCAAAATTCTGTATCAAACTCACTGAAGCTCAGTTAAATCAGATTCAAGACTTGCTCTCTTTTATCCCCAGTAAATTTTATTTTGACCATGAAAACAAAGTATGATATGTATATCCCTTACAGCTTATTTAAAAGACAGGGGAAGTGACCAACACTTAATAGCAAATGGTTTCACAAGTTATTACCTAGGAAAGTTTTTCTCCCAATCATAAGGACTCACAAGCCCAAAGATAATTAAGTCTAGGGAGTTAGTAGCAGACAAGCATATCTTGAACACCTTCCTTTCACCTCAGATTAAGAGTTCTTGCATCTCAATGCAAATGACTATAGCAGTAACACAACGATTAAACCAGGATTAAAAATCAAGGAAGAAGCAAATAGATTAACTGAAGAAAGGAAGAAGGCACTTAAAATATCCACAGCAGCCTTCCCAGAAGAGAGACTTTGGTTAAACTGGTCAAATACTCAAGAGCTATCAATCCTGCTGTTGAGGAAGCAAGCAAGTAATCTGCTTTTCCCAGAAGTAGATACATGTTTGAACAGTTGCTTTCTGAATACCCAAGTAACCAAAAGAATTGCAACAACTACAAGTTTGAAAACTAGACCTAATGATCAAGCAATTAATGTACCCCTGAAGAATTATAGCCTAACATTACCGAGGCCGTTTCCAAGTAACTGGGGAAGTAGAAGAGAGGACAATTCCTTATCCATACCAGAAAACTCAGGTTAAAGTTCATGTGTCCAGGAGGAGTAATCTCTCCTATTATCAGAGTTTATAAAAGAGCCCATGTGGCAAAAAAAGTTTTGTCTCCTTGATTTAAAAAACAGACAAACCAATCCCAAACCTTCCAGATTTGCTAGTGCTTGCCATCAGATCACCCCAGAGAGAAGCCATAGTAAAGATAAACAGGAAAAGCTTGTAAAAGTCTTCAGGTTCAAGAGTACAGACACAGATTACCTCTTGATGTCAGTCAGAGAGATCACTACTCTTCCTTGCTCATTCCTTTCTAAAATACTCCAGCCAAACCGCTCACATAGCTGTTCCCTGGTTGAGGATAGCAGTTTTAAATGTAGATCTTCATTAATAAACACAGGTAGGCATAAATGTGGGTGGATAGCAATTACATAACCCCATTTTAACTGAAACAGGGCAAGAAATCAGCCACACAAACAGCTCATCTAAAAATCAAAATCTAAGTAGTAATCTTCAAGAAGTGAAAGCAATGGGAAGTTGGTAGCGTTCTTGAGACTGCAAACACTTCATCTGTGCAGGCAAAGGTGAAAGAAAGGGCATGTTTTGAGTCCTAAACTGCTGAAACAACCTTTTTTTTTTTCTATACACCTTTTAGTGATCTGAAGTATTGGAAGTATCATAGCTGTAGAAAGATCAGCATTTGTTAATGAGAAGCTATATTAAAATGTATTTTGCCTTCTAAGTCTATCCTTCTTCCCCTTAGGTTCAAGGGTTAGCATTACATTCTCCTCACCCTCCCAAAAAATTGGGGTTTTTTGTTTTCAAACTACCTAGTAGATTTTCAAAATAAACAAACAAACAAACAAAAATATTAAAAAAACAAACCTATGTCCAAAATTCCAGGTGGAAATGTAAAGAAACGCAAAAGTATCTGAAAGAGCAGTGTTAAGTGTGTATAAATCCCACTGCCAAGCATAAGAAGAGGCTTCTATTTCACTGAGTCATTGCAAGTGTAAAATGTAAAATCCCACTACACACAGAACTTCACAGGTATTCAGAAAACAAATATTTCAAGTGTCCATTTGACAACTCTGTCTTAGAACTTATTCTGTAGTGTTGTGGGGTTTTTTTATCTCCCTTTCCTTTGATTTAGAGGTGGTTTTTCTAGTCACTTAGTAGCTGCTGCCCCCATTTTAAAAATACGTGTCAAACAGCTTCATGTTAATAACCATTTACGTAACAGTAGTCTTTAATAAAGCTTCCGTTGTTCTGTTTACCTACAAAGCAATTTATTTTGGAAGACTGCACTTAAACATCAAAAAGATCTTTCAATAAAAGCACAAAGTCACCTAAGAGCAGCGAAAATAACTAATGAATTTTTAAACAAGACTACCCATGCAGTTGCTCAGTCTCCCTGCTTTTTTAATTCATGAGTTCATTTTAAACATACTATAATCACAAGAAAGGTTCTCTTATTATGCTGTAAACAAAACAATCTCTAGACTACTGTGATGTTATTTCAAAAGGCAATGGAGCACCTAGTTTGCTGGCACATACATTTCATCATAGCAGGAGTTCACAATGATAAAGAAATTTTTTCACCCCCTGAGCCTTGTTATAATTCTATACCATGTTACACCCTCCTTTCAAAGATTTTGAGACAGAATTATGGAATTGTATCCGCTTCAAGAATTCAGCTCCTCTACGTCAGCCCCATGGGATATCATTTCTACATCAGTAAGAAACCGTACGGCACCATCAACTTCAGAGAAAAGATGCACATCTGAAAATTGAAAACTGCTTACCACAACACTGCAGTCATAACAACCAACAAGTGGAGGTAAGCAGACTGAGGAGTTGCTAACAAAGATAATCTATGTTTTCCACATTTCTCTCCCAGATCACAGCTTAAGTTTTTAGGTGTAGTCTCATGAGTAGCTTATTTTGGCACAACCAGGGCAATACAGATTTTTAAGTATGTCTTCATTAATGGAAGCCATTTCAAAAGCACTGCCTGAGTTTTAACTACATGTTTAAACGCTATTAGGCAATATTAACAATGAGGATGACTAGACTAACAGTTTGGCATGATGAGAGTAGGTGAAATGGAATAAGGAACTCAAGTGCTAACAACCCATGGAATTGTTCCTTCATACTAAATTATCTATGTTTCAAAAATTATGCTTCACAGCTAGTTGTAACCAATGTTTACTGACAGTGCAAGTCACACAAATACAGTCAAAACTACCCTTTCAGCTCATCATTTCCACTAAGCAAGGTGCTATCTAAAGAAGATGCAAGAATGCTGCAACAGTTCACAACAAGTTTTCTTACTGTTCCTAAACCCATGAGTTGCAAAGAAGCAATCATGTAAATGCTACAATAGCTGACACAAAAATAGCTTACAGGGACCAAACTAAGCCAGATCTCCTCCTTTGGCCAGCCCTGTAGTAGCTTCACTGGTAATAATAGTAGGGATATTAAGATAAAGAACATAAGTTTGACAGATGACTATTCTGCTTGTTTCCACGACACGGGCTGCTATTGTGTTTTAAGAACGTAAGCTAGTCTACCGAAAGCTCTGGAGTCATCCAAGGTTAAGAGGCAGCTTGTTGCAGAAATGGCTCCAGCGTGGAGAGTTTCAGCTCTGTTTTAACAGTTGCATTAAAAAAGAAAAAAAAAACGCTAGTCAACTTACTATTCAAGACTTCCTCCACACCTCTGAGCACAGTTTTGTTGTAAAAATCCAAACACTATTCAGTGCGGACAAATCTGCTCATCACTTTTAAGTAGTGTTAAGTTACCATTCACACAGATTTGCACAGGGCTTAAAGTCTTTAAATATCAGTAGGAGAGGTCACACAACTGTTGCTGAAAAGCAGGTTAATTCAGGTACTTCTGACTCAGAATGTAATCGAGTCTCATTTGCTTTAAATGCTACTGGCACCGGGTGATTCAATTTGTAGCATTGCTAAAAAGAGCAGTTCCAGAGGCCAGAAATAGCCTGGGGCAAGGTACTCCTTTTAAATGAGACTTTTCACATAACCATCAATTATAAGGGAAAAAACCAACACCACTTAAATATTTTGCTGCTTTGGTGTTAGTCTCACTTACCTTCCAGATTTATAAAAATAGCATATTTCTTTTTACAACTTCACAAGATCATTAAAAACAGTACTCATGGGTTTAGTGAGTGGAAACAAAAGGTTCAAGTCTCAGGGTTTCCATTAATCACCTACTCTTAACCAATAACAAACATCTCAGATCTTAACCACAAAAATGAAATCTGCTGCTTTTTTTTTATTTTATTTTTTTAATATAGCAAACAACTCAAGGCAGTCGTGTATAAGAGGAAAAAATCCAAATCTCCAAAGTCCCGTCGATCCTCCTATCAGTAATGGAAGTAGTAATATTTATTTTTGGCAGGAGCCTGAATTCAAATGGGAAAGAGAGTATTGTACATCCTCTTAAAAGTTTTGAATGATAGCCCCAGTTACATAAGATTAAAGTTAAAAACCTTGAAAAGCATTCAAGCAAGAGGGCAAAATACAATAATCCCAAGAAGTTAATTAAAAATCCACTGCCAAAACTTGATGAATTTTGCTGCTCTGGACTTGTAAAAACAGTTCTACTCCAGACATGCGATTTTTGCCTTTCAGAATGAAATTTCTCTTATTTACTGTTTATTTCACATGAAACTTGTTCCAAGTGGAGCAGTCCATGAAGAAAAATTTTCTCATTCTCAGTTTATAATGCTAAGTCTTAAAATATGTATTCATCTTGAAAGACATATTACAACGATATTATAGCAGTATCAGCAACTGGAATGATATAAAATAAAAAACGTGTAGGGGACAATCTCACAGACTCTATTGACAGAGTTCTGTTAGTAAAAAGCATATCATTCTTCATAGCACACTGAACTATTCTAATTTTTTAAAAGCAAAGGATAAACTTCTGTTAATGAACCTTATTAACAGAAGATTAGACCTCACCCATGTAAAACTAAAGATCGGAAGATACTCAAAGAAAACAAAAGTGGCTGCACAGTCAAACATCTATTTACCTCATTTGGGTGTTTCAACTTCCATTAACAATCTCCTCTTGAAGCCTTTACGGCCCACAAGAGATTTCCATAGGCACACCATCACAGACTGGCAGGAGACTAGAGTGTTTCAGTCTTCACATGCCCTAACTGCAATATCACCTATTCCAGTACCTTCAGAGTAAATCTGATAAATGTTTTACAGTTACTGAACACATGCACTACACAGAAAACTACTTCTGCTTTTTAAAATTCCTGCTTTTATAGTCTTAAAATAGGAGGAATGCACTTAGCTGTCAATCACACCTCTACTGCTGCAGATCAAGCCAGGGTAAGAGATAATAAGCCCTGTATAGGCAGTATTTGCATGACAATCATTTAAATTCCCCCTGTCTTGTGGAATACCCTTATTAAACAGCAGATATCTAAATACATGATAAAGCATAGGAAAGGAAACTAGGCATTGAAACCATCTTACCACTCATGCAGTCAACATACCTTTACACATTCCTTTAGGTACTGTTTTGTGAATAAAAGCAGTAACAGTAAGCTAAAGTGAATGACAAACTATTAAAAAAATATACTTCTCAAAAATCTGTAAGCCAAAGCCACCTGTACTAGCACCACTGAAGCCCTCACAATTGCACTGGGAATTATTTTCTTTAATATACAAAACCTATCAGGAACAAAGTCTTTAAACGTATTAATTAGCACACTGCAGTCACTGGATTTTCACAGGCTTGGTTGTCAATTTTGATTTTGTAATGACAGCTCACATGCCAGCTTGTCCTATCAACATGACTGATTCTATTCCCACTTCTCAAAAGCTACACCAAATTCTGAAATTACATTAATGAATTAGTAGATGTGCTTGAAGGAATGGATTGCTGTCACTCACATCCCCTTCCTGAAGGCTCCCAAATACTGTCCCATGACCTGGCCAATGAACTGTTCCGAGGCTTTTTCCCCTGTCTCAGGGAGATGGCCAGGGGGAGGACACCTAACATTTATATTTATCAGGTGAATTCATGTGTTACTCACAGGAAGAAACAGTGGAACTTTTTTTTTCCCCTTCAGATTTTACAAAGAAGAAAATAGGCCTGTGATCATTGTAATACCTAGTGAGTAATACTGACACCACATCCCATTCTCATCGTGCAGTGCCTAATGCGATAGCCACACCATTACATCCTCAAATACAGATCTATAATTTACCTCACCAATACCAAGTATTTCTGTGGACACCTTTCTTCTTGGTATGTCCTGAAATCACCTACATCGTGCCCAAGTTTCAGCTTGACAGAGCTCAAGTTGTTCTATTCTAAACTGGTCTAGCAAAGCCAAGAACCCACGTAAAAATGGCTGTGATCATGTAATTCCTCCTTGGAAACACACCCAGAGACATCCCCACCCAGTCCTTGCGTGCAGTTTTGTTAGAAACATTTGACTGTGAAGTTCCACTGTGAAAGGAATGGCCAGAAAAGCTAACTACAGATCCGTTTTCTTGCTGAAGCCATGTAATTCCTCACTTCGAAAACCACACGGGAAATAGTTAATTTCTATGAAGTACAATGCAGAGACTTTGGCACTTAATGTAGAATAACCCAACCGATTAATTTCCAATACACCTGGTACATGAATAAATGATTTTTAGAAATCGTGAAAGCAACATGCTAGTTTTTTTACTCCTTTGTTTTCACAAATGCTACAGAAAGGAGACAGAACATCATGCATTAAGGAGAGATGGTAATTTTGCCAAGTATTCCCCCCCCCAGAGGAACATAATCTGCAAAAATTAGAGTGCTTAGTGAGAAGATAAGTCTTCTTAACTCTGGTAATAATTAGGAAAAAGGGATATATTTAGTACAAGTATAGCCTACAGAATTTATTTTGCTTTGCAGCCACAAAGCTGTCAAGTCTCTTCTATGAGATCTCTCTTGCTCTAACCAGAAGTCCGACTTCTCTGCCAGCAGTCCTCAAAACAGGAGGCTGCAACAGAAATGCTAGTCTCAAAATCCAAGCAGGCCACCAAAGGTGACTTACCACTATACTGGTCCTTAGCCTAGAAAGTACCACTGCACTGTGCTTTTTTGCTTTCTGGTAAAGTCCTTACGAGAGCTTTGTCCACAGCCTTTCACTTTATTGTTTTAATAATAATAAAAAAGAAGTACCTTGCACTCCAGTAGAACTCTTATGACTACGTACAGAGTCACCAGTAAAACGCTAAGCAGCACTGAAGGGAAAACTGAAAAGCTACCTTTCCCAATACATTCTGACACAAATCAGATCAAGGCCATTCCTGATACCTCCAGTTGCCTACTGTTCTTGATAGGCAGCCTCTTACTCTTACAAAAAAGCAAAGAGTTGGGATCATTCAGAGGGTTTCCTAACACACTGTCTACCCATACTTTGAGCACCTTTTCTGTGAACTAAATCACAACTATCAATGCAAATCAAATTATTCATCTCCCAGAAGATTCTTAACACAAATACATCCTTAAACTTGACAAATAGAATAGATGATTCAGAAGAGAATNAAAGCAAAGAGTTGGGATCATTCAGAGGGTTTCCTAACACACTGTCTACCCATACTTTGAGCACCTTTTCTGTGAACTAAATCACAACTATCAATGCAAATCAAATTATTCATCTCCCAGAAGATTCTTAACACAAATACATCCTTAAACTTGACAAATAGAATAGATGATTCAGAAGAGAATCATGAAGATCACAGAGCAGATCATGAAGTAAATTGTTTGCAAGTCAGGAATACAAGAGATTAACAATGTGCAGGAGCATTAGCAAGTCCAGAAGGCAACCCTGATAGCTCACACCTTTTCTGCAGAATCCAGCAACAACTGGCAACAAAAGAGTCACATTTAAAATAGTCTGGACTATACAAAGCAATCAAAGTTTAACTAATTCTCACTTTCATGAATAACATTTTCTTTCCACTTTTTGTATGAATCACCTACAAAGAGGTAATAGTGTCCAGGCTTCCATCCTTAAAAGTCTGATTAAACNTTAAAAACAGTACTCATGGGTTTAGTGAGTGGAAACAAAAGGTTCAAGTCTCAGGGTTTCCATTAATCACCTACTCTTAACCAATAACAAACATCTCAGATCTTAACCACAAAAATGAAATCTGCTGCTTTTTTTTTATTTTATTTTTTTAATATAGCAAACAACTCAAGGCAGTCGTGTATAAGAGGAAAAAATCCAAATCTCCAAAGTCCCGTCGATCCTCCTATCAGTAATGGAAGTAGTAATATTTATTTTTGGCAGGAGCCTGAATTCAAATGGGAAAGAGAGTATTGTACATCCTCTTAAAAGTTTTGAATGATAGCCCCAGTTACATAAGATTAAAGTTAAAAACCTTGAAAAGCATTCAAGCAAGAGGGCAAAATACAATAATCCCAAGAAGTTAATTAAAAATCCACTGCCAAAACTTGATGAATTTTGCTGCTCTGGACTTGTAAAAACAGTTCTACTCCAGACATGCGATTTTTGCCTTTCAGAATGAAATTTCTCTTATTTACTGTTTATTTCACATGAAACTTGTTCCAAGTGGAGCAGTCCATGAAGAAAAATTTTCTCATTCTCAGTTTATAATGCTAAGTCTTAAAATATGTATTCATCTTGAAAGACATATTACAACGATATTATAGCAGTATCAGCAACTGGAATGATATAAAATAAAAAACGTGTAGGGGACAATCTCACAGACTCTATTGACAGAGTTCTGTTAGTAAAAAGCATATCATTCTTCATAGCACACTGAACTATTCTAATTTTTTAAAAGCAAAGGATAAACTTCTGTTAATGAACCTTATTAACAGAAGATTAGACCTCACCCATGTAAAACTAAAGATCGGAAGATACTCAAAGAAAACAAAAGTGGCTGCACAGTCAAACATCTATTTACCTCATTTGGGTGTTTCAACTTCCATTAACAATCTCCTCTTGAAGCCTTTACGGCCCACAAGAGGTTTCCATAGGCACACCATCACAGACTGGCAGGAGACTAGAGTGTTTCAGTCTTCACATGCCCTAACTGCAATATCACCTATTCCAGTACCTTCAGAGTAAATCTGATAAATGTTTTACAGTTACTGAACACATGCACTACACAGAAAACTACTTCTGCTTTTTAAAATTCCTGCTTTTATAGTCTTAAAATAGGAGGAATGCACTTAGCTGTCAATCACACCTCTACTGCTGCAGATCAAGCCAGGGTAAGAGATAATAAGCCCTGTATAGGCAGTATTTGCATGACAATCATTTAAATTCCCCCTGTCTTGTGGAATACCCTTATTAAACAGCAGATATCTAAATACATGATAAAGCATAGGAAAGGAAACTAGGCATTGAAACCATCTTACCACTCATGCAGTCAACATACCTTTACACATTCCTTTAGGTACTGTTTTGTGAATAAAAGCAGTAACAGTAAGCTAAAGTGAATGACAAACTATTAAAAAAATATACTTCTCAAAAATCTGTAAGCCAAAGCCACCTGTACTAGCACCACTGAAGCCCTCACAATTGCACTGGGAATTATTTTCTTTAATATACAAAACCTATCAGGAACAAAGTCTTTAAACGTATTAATTAGCACACTGCAGTCACTGGATTTTCACAGGCTTGGTTGTCAATTTTGATTTTGTAATGACAGCTCACGTGCCAGCTTGTCCTATCAACATGACTGATTCTATTCCCACTTCTCAAAAGCTACACCAAATTCTGAAATTACATTAATGAATTAGTAGATGTGCTTGAAGGAATGGATTGCTGTCACTCACATCCCCTTCCTGAAGGCTCCCAAATACTGTCCCATGACCTGGCCAATGAACTGTTCCGAGGCTTTTTCCCCTGTCTCAGGGAGATGGCTAGGGGGAGGACACCTAACATTTATATTTATCAGGTGAATTCATGTGTTACTCACAGGAAGAAACAGTGGAACTTTTTTTTTCCCCTTCAGATTTTACATAGAAGAAAATAGGCCTGTGATCATTGTAATACCTAGTGAGTAATACTGACACCACATCCCATTCTCATCGTGCAGTGCCTAATGCGATAGCCACACCATTACATCCTCAAATACAGATCTATAATTTACCTCACCAATACCAAGTATTTCTGTGGACACCTTTCTTCTTGGTATGTCCTGAAATCACCTACATCGTGCCCAAGTTTCAGCTTGACAGAGCTCAAGTTGTTCTATTCTAAACTGGTCTAGCAAAGCCAAGAACCCACGTAAAAATGGCTGTGATCATGTAATTCCTCCTTGGAAACACACCCAGAGACATCCCCACCCAGTCCTTGCGTGCAGTTTTGTTAGAAACATTTGACTGTGAAGTTCCACTGTGAAAGGAATGGCCAGAAAAGCTAACTACAGATCTGTTTTCTTGCTGAAGCCATGTAATTCCTCACTTCGAAAACCACACGGGAAATAGTTAATTTCTATGAAGTACAATGCAGAGACTTTGGCACTTAATGTAGAATAACCCAACCGATTAATTTCCAATACACCTGGTACATGAATAAATGATTTTTAGAAATCGTGAAAGCAACATGCTAGTTTTTTTACTCCTTTGTTTTCACAAATGCTACAGAAAGGAGACAGAACATCATGCATTAAGGAGAGATGGTAATTTTGCCAAGTATTCCCCCCCCCAGAGGAACATAATCTGCAAAAATTAGAGTGCTTAGTGAGAAGATAAGTCTTCTTAACTCTGGTAATAATTAGGAAAAAGGGATATATTTAGTACAAGTATAGCCTACAGAATTTATTTTGCTTTGCAGCCACAAAGCTGTCAAGTCTCTTCTATGAGATCTCTCTTGCTCTAACCAGAAGTCCGACTTCTCTGCCAGCAGTCCTCAAAACAGGAGGCTGCAACAGAAATGCTAGTCTCAAAATCCAAGCAGGCCACCAAAGGTGACTTACCACTATACTGGTCCTTAGCCTAGAAAGTACCACTGCACTGTGCTTTTTTGCTTTCTGGTAAAGTCCTTACGAGAGCTTTGTCCACAGCCTTTCACTTTATTGTTTTAATAATAATAAAAAAGAAGTACCTTGCACTCCAGTAGAACTCTTATGACTACGTACAGAGTCACCAGTAAAACGCTAAGCAGCACTGAAGGGAAAACTGAAAAGCTACCTTTCCCAATACATTCTGACACAAATCAGATCAAGGCCATTCCTGATACCTCCAGTTGCCTACTGTTCTTGATAGGCAGCCTCTTACTCTTACAAAAAAGCAAAGAGTTGGGATCATTCAGAGGGTTTCCTAACACACTGTCTACCCATACTTTGAGCACCTTTTCTGTGAACTAAATCACAACTATCAATGCAAATCAAATTATTCATCTCCCAGAAGATTCTTAACACAAATACATCCTTAAACTTGACAAATAGAATAGATGATTCAGAAGAGAAAAACAGAGCATATCATGAAGTAAATTGTTTGCAAGTCAGGAATACAAGAGATTAACAATGTGCAGGAGCATTAGCAAGTCCAGAAGGCAACCCTGATAGCTCACACCTTTTCTGCAGAATCCAGCAACAACTGGCAACAAAAGAGTCACATTTAAAATAGTCTGGACTATACAAAGCAATCAAAGTTTAACTAATTCTCACTTTCATGAATAACATTTTCTTTCCACTTTTTGTATGAATCACCTACAAAGAGGTAATAGTGTCCAGGCTTCCATCCTTAAAAGTCTGATTAAACTAAAGGAAGACTAAAATTAAAATTCACCATTTTAACTAAAGTTCTTTTGCAGCACTACTAAGAAATCTCTTTTAATTAATTCTACAGGAGACATTTTCATGCAATTTAACAGGAGAATGACTCACAAACAGGAAGGACAGCCCGAATTGCAGCCTCTGGTTTAACTTACCGGGCCCATTCCATCAAGCCAGTTTAGCCTAACTTGTTTTTATCTTTCTCCTTTCAAATTTACAGCAACAGCCAAAGTAGTCACGAGGGAGCAAGCCATGAACAATGCTTCCTAACTTCTCACTAGTTCCAGAGGAAGTAGTGACATTTTGATAGTCCCCAGTAAAGTCCAAGAACAAACAGTCCCACGGTTGCACCATTATCCAAACAGCCCATCCTGCAAGTCTGAATTGTCAAAGCAACAAAATTAATAGGCAATACACCATCTCTGTTACCTACATTAACTAGCTGAATTGAATACTGGATCATAGCAGAACAAAGTAAAATAATAAAAAAAAATCACTTAGAAGGAAAGTAGCTAATACCAGAGAACGCGATCATTAAAGAGAAGAACAGGAGAGGTGAAAACACCCATGGATTGGGGGTGGGGGCAGCGGATCTTACAAGAGAATAAGAGCACTTTAGCAAGCAAGTAAATAAGGACTCCTTACAGAAATGTCATTTCAAGTCTGGAAAGATACATGGAAGAGTGGTATTTTCTTTGTAATTGCTTTAGTAATTTCTGATCTGGTTTTGAAACAAAATCCACACTGTCTTTACAAAGCAAGTAAGACTAGGAATTACTATCCTTCTGGAGCTGATAAATAAGAGTCAGTAATTTTCCAGCTTCCAAAGATTTTTGAATTTTGATGTCTTTCCGCACAGTAATTAGTAACAATGCAGGTGACCAATGGCAATTTCAGTATTATAATAAACAACTGTTTACCAAGATCTTTTCAATTTGATTAATTGGTTCTGTTATTTACAACAGGGTACACTGTCGATTTGGTACTTTAAATGTAACCACCTGAGCTCCTCAGACATGCCTAAGAACAACTGCCTGAATGCCAGGTAAACCAGACTTAATTGCTCTAGAAGAGCTCAAGAAATATTTATCTAACAAGCTAGAAAATACATTACAGGGAAGACTTTTCATTTACAGAGTGGTGAGGCTGAAGCTTCCTTCAACTCTTTCTTCCACACCTGCTATCTGCTGTTCCGTATCTCCTCAAACCACTCGGAGCACTTCACTGTGGCACAAAACCCAGGCTTGATTTTTGTAAAATGAACTGAAATAGGAATTTTAAATCGTGAAGCATCATGAACAGAGATGACTGCTTCACTGGACTCAGGAGCAGTGTTCAAGATTTCATTACAACATTCACTTGTAAATGCAGGGGAAAATTTTCTACTGAGCCTCCCAGAGAACAGCTTACACTCTGAAAGATAAGATTTAATTATCATTAGGCCTCCGTAACTGCCAGAATTATTAATGGTCATAAGATAATGTTTATGCAGCATGTCACAATTTCAGAACGCCATCTAAGCTAATGAAAGTAAATTTCTACTACATCTTTTAAATTTAGCAGACAATAATTTCAAGGTCTCCCCTTTATTTCTTGCATCTTGGCACAGAATTTATAATAAATAAAGGGCACAAAACACTTTAGTTTTTCCATAAAGCTAGTACCATATTCATCAGATACAAACACTGGATAAGGAAGTCTTAACACTTCCATTTGTTTGTACATTTCCTAACATCAAATAGTGCCTGAAGGACTTCCATTCTAAACTGGTAACAAAGCAGGGGGGAAGAGGGGGGGAGAGAGAACAAGCTGAAAGATTATAACTTACAAGAAAAGTAAGTCAACAGTAAGGAGTTTGATTTCACTCACTTTTGAAGGGCATTTATATTACACAGTCACTGTAGTAAAACATGGAAGAGTTACTCATCCAACTGCTACATCAAGTCAAGTATACGTTGAGAGTGCTAAGTCAGTATGTATAACGTTTACTCTAAAAACAATGCACAGAGAAAGTTAAATGCTAATGAACACTGGGAGTGTTCCACAGAAGCTGGGTTATTAATAAATAGGTAATTAAAACCACCCCTCTCGGCACGAGTTCAATTCATTCACGTTGTACTACCTTCACTGAACCTCACTCTTTCTACCCAAAAGATAGCTCTTAAATTTGAGTTGGAAACCAACACTGCCTACCACAATTTACCAAAAATAATTATCTTACAGGTCCCTGAAGACCTTCAATGCATAATAAAGAGGCAAAAAAATCCTGCTACTTAGCAGAAGTCTCCTTTCAAAGCAGTAGGGAAGTTAAAAGTTGTAACTGAAAAACCTTTCAACTTGCTCACCATATGAACCAAAGTAATTGCTAGAAATTATTTCAGGAGGAAGTTCTGAGAAGACCTTTAGAACCAGGCTACAAGCACTACTGCTCCATCAGCTGATCAACCACAATTTAATTAAGAACAACAGGTTTAAAACCAACCATACCTGAACCTTCAAAGTTTATCCTTACAGGGTCTGAGAAAATAAACACGGAAGCATCCTGAAAAATAGTGACATTTGGAATGTCCAGATTGTAAATTAAGATTAACAGCCTGCTTTTAAACAGTAGTTAATTAGTTCATTCTAAAAACACCTATTAAATTGGCATAGCAGAAGGATGAGACAAACCAGACTTTCCTTCTTAAAATAAAAAACAAAACAAATCAGGAACCACCGGCAAGATCTAGATTCTCCCAGGCTTCAGCTAACCCATACACTTTGTTTCTTCAGTTGTCTTGTAGCTGAAGCACAGTCCTACTACAGAAGTCTCACATTAACATAAAAAGCACCCCTCAAACTCCAAGTATTTGTGCAATTGAGAAATAATAACATGAAGTATTTTAAAAAGTGGTTTTGCAAGACTTTTTGCAAGATATCAGTAGTGAGAGGGATCTATACAGCAATAACATGTCCCTTATGGCTATTTTAGTGACTTCCAGGTTGGGATGAATAATTGTCAATAACCTTGCAGCTTTTGTAATGCTCAACTCCTCTTAAGACAATATTACTTATCTGACACACTCTCTTCTGTGTTCTTTGTCTCAAATTACACAGCAACCTGTGCCACAACCTATGTGAAGCAAATGAAAGATCTGTTCCTTCCTTCAACCACACTTGCGCTGCTTTTCAATTTAACTGCACGTACTCCACTTCTCATGTTGCACAACTGGAAAAAACTGAATTCTTTTGTCTATCAAAACAACCCTCTTCCCTTGCCTCCTCTCTCCTCCTCCCAACCATCTCTCATATGAAGATTTTTCTCCATGTTTCTAATAATTCCTCTTTTTTAACAGTGTGGCAAACATCCGTACAAAATACTCTAGGTAAATGCACACAACAACATGAAAGAGACAGACTTGCTGAGATTTGCTACATGCGGCCCTTATGTTTCCCTAGATAGTGTTTTCTTCCCTCCTCCTCTTTTTTTTTTCTAATTAAAAAAACCCCAAAGCATGCTGAGCAGAAGCTTTCATGTAAAAGTCTGCAAAGCATGTCCAGGTCCTTTTTCCTGTGTGAATCATTGTTAAAGTCTTCAGGTTTTCCAAATATCAATGGCTGATACTCATGAGACGCTGCTAATTCAGACGACACAACATTTTTCATCTGCATAATACAACAGTGTCTCACTCATACCAAGTTAAAATTTGAGCCAGAGTCAAAAGCTACCTTCTCAAAGGTAACACAAACACCTGCTTGTGGTTATTCTGCCAGTCTTACTGCAATCTATTAAAAGTCTGCCTGCATAACATTTCCGCAATATGTTGCTGATCTACATAAGAAGCCATTTCTGTCTGCCAAAAGTTGCCCTACACCACATGTAGCTGCCTGTCTTCTCACTCTATTAGAAGGAAATCTCAAGGAGGAGGATGAGGAGACACAAGGGGACATCCATCACACTTTCATGAAACACACTCTGTTACAAATTCCAACACAGAGCAGTGCACAACTGGCACTGCTTCTGGAAACATAAATTTGCAACAAATAATTTAGAAATCTTGATATTTCTGTAACAAAAGTCCCTTCCTTCTCCAGTTTGTAGCACACGTGTTGCTACCATGCAGTAATGGGAAAGCTATTTCTTCACTCTAACCAGAAAGTCTTTTTATATCAGAAAAATCTATTTACAACAAGCTGATAGGATTTCTGCACCTTCTCACCCATTACGCATTTCCACAAATAAAAATCTGATCAGAAAACAGTTAGCCCTTTGAAATCTAATACCATTTCAACTTTTACGGTACTGCTAACCAAGAAAATGAAACCGATGCAAAAGATAACAGTTAAGAGACATTTCTTGAGAAAAACTAGTGGTCAAACTAGGAGATGGGAACTGCACGTAATTCAGCGTGCACTGTGGAATATCTCTGTACAAAAAGGAAAGTAACACAATGTAAGTAAATATTTGTGGGTTTCTTTCTCAATTATCACACATCCATAGCCTTCAGACTACACTACTGCAATATAGCCTACACAGAATCTTGAAGGTCACATTGAAATTTCAGCTGGTGCAGGATGTTCACGTAATGATCTTTCACAACAGAAGCATATCTTTATTTCTGTACGACAATGGTTTCGTATTCATTACCAAATGCAGTCCAAGGCATTAACTTCAAGCTACAAATTCCCCTATGGCTTCTCTCCCATGTATTTTGAGACAGATTTTTTTTTTTTTTTTTCCTAACAGACAATATTACTTGGGATGCTCCAGCAAACAACCATCTGATTTACTGTGTGCGGGAAGAAGAACCACAAAACCACAGAGTTTCATCTGCAAAATGATTCCGTGAATCCGCTGTGGAAAATAACTCTAAACAATGAGCAGTCTTCACAAAAAGCTGAGGTTTAGTAATGTGTCATCTGCTTACAAGGTATCTTATAGCGGCTGCTGCTATTTTGAGATGCTTGGAATATTTGGGAACCCAAATGCAGGTGAGCTCTTCCCTTCTAGTTCAGCTTTACACTTCACACCATTTGAAAACTACGACTCCGTAAGTTCTTTCAGATGGATGAAACATTTTTTCCAGGTATCCAGCATGTAAACCATCTGGTTTCTTGGGTGGAATAATAATAGGAAAAGAGTAATTAGCCTTCATATTATTACATATTACAGAATGGGAAAGGTGAATTCCCTAAGCATCACGGAACAGCCTTTTACAGCACTGGTTAGTTATGAGATATAGATCCTAAATAAAATGAGGTGTCAGTCTTTGCCATTGTCATCAGAGGTGACCACCATCAGCATTTACCCAACACCTCTGAACCACATGCAAAGAAATTAAGTCTGTATTTTCATACACACGCTCACTGAATCTCAGCTTCTACAATGCTTAATTCAACAAGATTGATAATGGTTTACACCCAGATTGCTGGTGAATCACTGGCAACACAGCAGAAGTTTCCAAAAGCAATCCTATTAATGCCTGTTCATCTATTTTAGCATGATGTCGTGGTTTAGGCAACCAGGACATGTGACCACTTTTATATAATAATATACATCTCCTAAGATACCCATAAATTAAATCCTGACATATTAATGTAGAATTTCTGGATTCAAACATTGATCTTCTCATTGGAACATCAGCCTTCAAAAACATTATCAGCATATAATAGTCTCATCATAAGTTTGTAAAATATTTTGCCGTAAACTAAGCTAGTTTGGATACAAAGCTGACAAAAAAAAAAAATCACGTCAGAAAACATACAAGTAACTTCCCACTCATCTCCATGACGGTTTCTGCTGCTCAGAAGTGATTGACAAGCACACCACTCAAGTCTCTGGTTGTCAAAACAGACTGCACTGATGGTACCTGCATTTCTAAGTTTCCCTCAAAGCAGCCTGTCAAGCTGCCTGCTTTGACAGAACCTTTTCTAGAACAAGGTAAAGCAACAAGCTATTACTGGGAAAAGAAAAACTGCCTAACTGATAACGTCTGCTTCTATTTATGTTAGTGGAAGCTGTAATTTCGTACCACTGTCGGGTATTAATGGACTGAAGAAAGCCACAGTGCTACTGGTGAAGCTTAGAAACCATCAGTAAGGAACACACTCCTCCTAGGAACACCAAGCTATTTATACAACTACGAAGTCTCTTATTAGCTTCACTGACTTCAAACACAGAAATACAGACATTTTCAGGTGACAAAAACTAACGCCTGACAAATCCTTATAAGCCTGAAAGGGGTAAAAAAGGTGAAGTTTAGGAATACATTCATTTCTGCCTCATAGTACTGCTGTGTTATCTAACAACTCTATAGCTCTGTGATATGAATAAAGTAAAAATACTGAATTTAACAACTGCATTTCTCTTCCAAGTAGAGTGATTAGAAGACAGCGTTGCTAAACCGGTTACAATGATTAAAGCAGCTCTGCAACAACCAACGTGCCCAACCTTGGACCTTCTAATCATTTTTGCAAGTGTTTTTTTTTTTTTTTTTTTTTACTTCGGCCATTTTCAATAGAGTAAAAACACACAGACAACAGTTGCTCCCACCGGAGGGACAGATTTTTCATTCATGCTTGACTGAAATTAGAAAAACAAGAGAGTTACTCCGAGGAAAAAGGCATACATGCATGTGGAGAAAATTAATTACTCCCAGTTCCTAGGAAAAAAAACAACCGCATCAGTTCCCTGTTTTAAAACGGCCCAGGCCTCACAATGGCTTTTGAGGACAAAAACTGACACCACGACCTTCCCAACCACCAAAACACGCCAAAACACAGCTATACCAACACCGCACTCCGTCCAGAAACCGCACCCGTCTTTGCCCTGTTAATCCAACAGCTAAAACAAACATCAGGGTGAAAAACTAGTGAAAGTAAGCGAAGCTTCTGTTTTGTTTTACCACCGTTTCTCCCCACGCAGAGGGAGGCCGGGGGCCACCTCGCTCTTCCCTCAGGCACCACAGACAAAAGAGAGATAACCCGGAGGGGGGGGTGGGGCGGTGGGGTTGTTCGCCCCTCCGACGGCGGGAAGAGGGGAGCCCTGGCCTTATTCCTCCCCATTATTAGCTTCACTGTACCGAGTGCGACACGGGGATGCATTTTCTCTTCTTTCCAGGCACGCAGAGCCCCTGGAGAAACAACAGCAGATACAGGCCACACACAAAAGCCGCCTGCCCCTTCCCTGCCATATCCCGGGGCGATGCCGCCTCTTCCCCCCTCCACCGCCCGCCAGGCCGAACCCAAGCGCCAGGCTCTCCCCACCCTCCTCCGCACTGGGGACGGCGGCCTCCACAGTCCCCTCCCTGCCCGGGGCGCTCGGAAATCGAGCCCAGCAGGAGCCAAAGGCCTAGCGAAGTAGGCAGCGGTAACAGGCCCAGCAGGCAAGCGCAGCGCCCACCCCTCCGCCTCCCTTCCCCGGGGTAGGAGACAGAGCCCTCCTGTCAGCGCTCCCCCGCGCCAGCCCCATTATCCCCCACGCCCCCCGCTCTCCGCAGCTCAGCTCGGCAGCGAGGGGTGTGGAGACAACGCACTCACCACACGGGCCGGGCTCCCTGCAGCAGTTACCGACCCCCTCAGCTGCGGCACACGGGGGCGGCTGCAGCGCCCTGCTCCTCCAGCACCCACAGACCTCGGGGCCCCCCCAGCGCCATCGCCCGCTGGCGACCCTCCGCCGCCGCTGCAGCAGCGGCCATCTTGTGCCTCAGCTCCCTCCCCTCGCTGTCTGCCTCCCTGCGCCGCCTCGCCGCTGCCGCCCGCCCTTTCCTGCGCCCAGCCCCGGGGCAGGCGGGGCGGAACCGAGAGGAAGAGCCGAGTCACGGGCTGAAACGCTGAGAGGAGTCGGCGGGGTGGGGGATTGTGCTCGCGGGCGGGGGTGTTGTTAGTTCCTGTCAGGGATGGTGTGTGCTCCGTGCTGCCCTCGCTCGCCTTTTGGGTGGGTTTTTGGTTCTTCTACCTCATCTTCTCGTCGCCCGTGGTCGCGGCGGGCGCAATGAGGCTACAGGGACGTTCGTAACGCGAGGTGTAGCCTGAGGAGCTCTTTGCCTCTTCAGGACCTCCCAAAGCCCCTGGTCCGCCATTTTCTCTCCCTCAGCGTACCCGGGGGGGTGTGCGTGGAGGGGTGTCCTCTATTCGGAGTACATCGTGGTTTGCTACTTTCTCACTGTGATTGCTTCATGCCATCAAACTTTAAGAGCTTGGGAGTTGGTTTATTTTCTTACCGAGAGGGGAAAAGTCTAGGTGGCTGTGCAGGGAAAAGACCCCATTGTTCTGTCCATCAGGCCCATGGGAAGGTGCAGAGCTGGGCTTGCCGCGGGAGAAGATCCCCTATAGATTTCTTTGCTGTAGGACGCATTTAATTCATCCTCAGTCTCCACCAGTGCCACAGGTAAGATGTATTGGGGCCCCGCCAAGCCTTCCTGTATCACACAGTATCTGAACTACAGTTGGGGTACAGAAGAAATTTTAAAGTGAAGTTGTAAAATGTCTTAAGAGTATCGGTGATGACTTGCTGCATTTAGTTAGCACATATTGATAGTTTTAAAATGCTTTGAAAACTAATTACTTAACATCAGGATATTTCAAGGTAGCATTAAACTAATTCCCATTTTATGAGAACATGAACTGTGGTATAAAATGCTAGGGAATCTGTCAAAATTTATTTCCAAATCTAATAACAAAAACAGGGTGTGGTGGTTCCGTCCTATTCCCGATGTATTTTGGCATGTCTGTGCCCAGCTCGAGGCCCTGCAGGATCAATATGTGAGGCCATGGGGCAGGATGCTGCATATGGAATCACTGTGCTCCTAAATACTTCATAACACTGTAAGGAACATGCACTGTATTATCAGTTCAACAGCTGAACTGCAGAGGACTACATGACTTTGAGATGCCAGTAAAACAGTGTGATGCCAGGTCAGAAGGAGCCAGGCCCAGAACCATGGGCTTGAGACAGCAACCTGGAAAAGGAAGCTGGGTTGTGACATGCAGACCGAAACACAGAAACGAATAATAAAACTGAGCTCATGGACGTGAGGGAAGGTCGACACGGGAATTTGAATCTTCAGCTCCTATTTCTGAGTCTTTTATTGGTTACAGCCAGATTTTCATGTTAACTTTACAAGAGATGTGGTGATAGTAGCTAAATATGTTATTTCTCCCAGTTTTACTAAGGAATTGTCTCCATTATTTAGTCTTCTCCACCAAAACAATTAAATTTGATGCTTACCACGGATTAGTGATTGAATAAAATAATATCAAGAACAGCTATTAAATGAATTTCTGAAAATAGGGTTTTCTTGCCATATTCACAGGCATTTGGGATGTTATGAACGCAGAAGGCTAAGATCTTTACACGGACCACATTTAACTTACTATGAGTTACAAAAGAAGTGTAAATCGGGAAGTTTAATGTGGAAGTGTGAATCTTAAGCATTATGTCTGTTTTATTGATATTTCGAGGAGATGAACAGGGAAGATTTATTAGTCTACAAACATAAATCTAAACCAGTCAGTGTATGTAAGCATCAGAATCCTTACACAATAAAATATCTGAATGAATGATTTAATCAAGAATATCATGGTTAGCTAGATTCAGAGGTCAGGGATGATCACGGATTAGTACATTATTACATTTTTATCATTATATTGGCATTGTAATACTTCCTGCAATGCCCCAATGAAACATTAATACCACTTGTTCTTAATGACTGTATAAATTATGTAAGGGTCTTTGTCCCGAAGCACAATCTTTCATATAATCAGTAGGCAAATTGCAGCGTAGCTTGTTAAAAAGAAAGAAACAAAAAAATCCAACCAAACCAAAACACAACATGAATCATTATGCTCCTATCTAATTAGTCCTCCCTCTTGGAAATGAACTAGGAGGTAGTATCTCTGCACGTTATTCTAGATCAATTTAATTATTGTCTTCATTCTGTTACTCTGATTTAAACCTGTACATACCACAGAAAATTTTCATTCAGCAATTGCCATCTTTTGCAGATTCTTCTTCTAAATGTTGTGCTAGAAACGTGAACCTTATTGAAGTTATTAGTGTCCTGTTTGGATGCAGAAGCCAGCACTAGGAGCTAAAATGGTAGGTGTTTTCTGCAACCTTTGTTTAAAGTCACAGAAACTAAAAATGGTCAAGGCCTGAGGACATGCTCTTACTTCCTGGTTTATAGTAGGTGACTGTACCCACTACATAATTCTGGTCTTCTGTTCAGTCTGGTTTTTAATACTCCAATCTGGAGACTTCTACCACTTCCTACACTTGGTTCCTGTGTACAGTTCCTATATTGCTGAAAAGTTTTAATTTTCAGGTAGCTTATGTTTTCCCTTAGCGATTAATTCTGTTACCACTTAGTAGATCGTGTTACCAGTATTTACTTGGTAACAACAATTTTCAGTATTACAATATAGTTTACCACAGTACTGCATTGCTTAATTTTAAAGAAGGGGATCTGAAATGACCTATGGTTCTTACTAAGTAACGTTGCAAGGATGAGTACTTTAAATCTCAAAATCCATTTTAGACCTCCATGAGAGTAGCACTTTTCTAATGATTATTCTCTATTTTGGATTTTAAAAGTTCAGAAAAATGTAGATGAGCTTTTTCTCTCTTTGTGAACTGATCCCACTAGTTGCCTAGATTATTTTTAATGTCTGCTTTCTCCTGTTACGCAGCATTTCTTCCTGCATGGCACACCACTTCAGCATATGAAACACAAAACAGTATTTGCTTTTAGGATTACTGTTTTCATATCTTATTTCACCTTATTATTAAATCTGCTGTAATTTAGTTATTCACATTGTTCTTTCTTTCATGTCCTCAAAACCCCACGGGAATTAGTTTGATTCTACAACATATTGTCTCAATTTTCCAGTGCTTCTTTTTCTTTTTTTCCTTCCAAAAGGGGATAATGTATAGACGTGGTTCTAGGATTTTACATTTGTGGTCACCCTAGTAATGTTCTTTAGATCATACATTAGCAATGAATCCCATATTAGCCTGTATGACTGAGATCAATAGGTAAAATACCAGTGTAACTGTCAAATCATATCATCTCATGATTCAATTTTTATATTACTCTTTCCATATAAACTGATACAAAACTGTGGTAACAGAATAGCTGTCTTCATAAAAAGAAATTATTTTTTTAATGTGTTGGCAATGTTTCAGTTTGCTATTTTAGTTATCTGTGTGACCTGTAAAGCTGATAATAATGGAAAATTTCTCATTTTGAAACCTGTGATATCAGAATGAAAGGCAAGAATTAAATATTTTTCCAGCTGGCTGCAAGCATTTAAAAAAAGTCCTTGTTATTTCACACTCTTGCATATATCACATAAAAGAAAAGATAACAAAAAAGAAAATCTTTAGCACTTTTTTGTGTGCTTGACTATCACATTAGTGAAACCTAAATTTCCTGCATTTTTATAAAATTCCACTGACAAGAGTAGATGATTAAAGCATATCCACCCAACATAATAATTGCAAAAAATCCCAATACTCGTTACAGAGTATGCTGAATATCATCCAAGCCCATGTAATTCAGATGCAGCTTTTAGAACTAGTTATGTATGCTTGTTTTAAAATAATAAGAAGATGAAAGCAAACTAAAGCAATCCACTGTGGAAGGACATGCTCAGTATCTTGATCATAACCTGTAAAGTTTAGATTTCCTTTATACAACAGAAGCCTGAATGATGTAAAGGAATGTGAGGTGCATAAGTGTAAAATTAATATTCCTTCATGAATGCTTCTCTCTCAACCACTCAGTTTGCACAAGGAAATAATGCTCTATAACCCACCAAACATTATCAGATTTGTTAAAAAATTTGTTAAAACTTTTTGCGGTTATTCAGTGTAACAGATCTGCAGAATATCAGTCAGTTCTTAACATTTCTGTTTTCAGGCTGCTAGGAATGCAAAAAGTCTATACGAAGATACCCTGTGGCTTCAGTTGCTGTGGAAAAGGAAGAAATGATAAAGAAGGTAAAAAACTTCCCTTTGGTTAGAAGTTTCACTCAGCTGTCCCATCTCATTATCCTCTTTGTCCTACTGGTATTTAGGGATGCAGTATGCTGACATACTGGTACATGCCACAGATTCTCATGGTACTCCTTATTGCCTTTCTGATTATATGTAATTCCTGGTTTGCTTTAATCACAGTGCTTCCAGCATCATTCAGCAGCATCTCTCTCTAAGTGTGACAAAAATGTTGAAGCATTATAAAGTACAAGGATTCGCAGCATAACAAGAATGAAGACGCAGTGAGGGTATTGGAGATACAGTATTCACTGGGCAGAGGATGCCAAAGTTGCTACTGCATACTTGTTGTTCTGGTGCCCTCTGCTGAAATAACTATCTGTTTGGCTTCTGAATCTGCCCCCTGGGTAAGGTCTAGAGCCTCTGCCAAGTGCCATATGCTGCCACCTCTTTATCTTGCACCTTAGTTCCTTTATTTATTTCCTTTTCTATTCTGTCTCAACAAAAAGCAGAAGTATGACCCTTTGTTTCCTTTCCTTTCTTTAGTGGTACTTACATTGAAATTTGTTCTTTTCTCTTCCTTTATAATATTGTTGCATCACATTTTACAACAGCCTTTTATTTAGCTTAGCAAAGTAACTTATGAGTTGAGATTATAAAGATTTAAGAAAATTACATTTTATAAGAATTCCAGCTCGAGTGTGTGTATAAAACCGAGAGCCACCTAAATTAGCAATGTAGTTTTTGTTCCTTTCTGGCAGATGTCCTTATGTAAAGCTGGGGGAAGGTGAAAGTCAGGTAGGGCAATACAGTCAGCATGGGTTTTCTACGGCAAGTCAGTACCCTTGTTTAAGCTGCACATAAAACCACAACTGTATTCTCACTTTGCAGGAGAAGTTAAACTGTAGAGGTTAAGCAAAATTTCAGGTTCATATAGCAAGCAGTGGCAAGATGAGGAATAAACCCCATGGTCTGGTCTTCTGTTCCAACCACTACACCTTATGCATCCTCCACACTTGTGCAAGTTACAGTAATTACATTATGACTAAACGGCTATATGAGTAATTTTTCCAATCATATTTCACAGGTAGAGCACTCAAACTTCTGCAGTAAAAGAAAACACGCTGATGATTTCCAGGAGTTATTCTTGCTTACTGTTGACCATAAAGACCGTTTTGTACCGGTTTGGTTTGCAAACACCTGATAGAAGATTTGCCCAGTGTGTCTTCCAACAAATGGGATTATCAGTTCCCACAGGAAAATAAAAATAAAGGACTAAGCCTTAGCTAATCCTAGCGTACAAATAACTGCATAAAGTCAGTTTATGTGTTTTTATATTAGTGTGGATCTCAAGTAGCTGCTGCTTATTCAGATCTCAATTCTAGCAGTTTTTAAAAAGTGCCTTGTCCCAGTAGTTGCAGAGGGACATTTTTTACATTTCATCCCTCGGTGTTTTTTGAGAAGAGACCTATAAACACATCAATTTTGTTTAGGTAAGCTGAAATTTTTTTTTCAGAGATCATAGCTGTATGGTAATTTCCTTTATTCTTTTACCAGATTCTACAGATCATGTCTACTTTGACAGGCAAATTCTCACACATGCAAAATCCTACCTTTTTGCTGCGAATTTCTCCTCCACTTTTAAATTTCTCCTCAGCACAGTGTTCTTGGTTTCCTGTCTCTCATTACTGTACTGGTAAAAAGCTGTTACACACCATTCCAGCAATTCTATTTCTGAATTGCAGATGTACAGTATAATTTGTTCCTGTTGTGTATGTTCATCTGTTTTTGGTAAACTGTCATCAAGAATTACATCATTAGTCTTAACGTTGAAAGATTATTATTTTTTATTATTTAATATTCTAACTATTTAATTTATTTTTTAGTTTGGTTGAAAAGAACACAGGTTTCATAAAAAGAAGTTGGTATCCTTTATTATTAATAAAATACTATTTTTTCAAACTTGTTGATTTGTTGGTTGAAGGCTATAGTAATCTGACATGCCATGTGATGCTGCCTACTGTCCTTTGATTCCAGCAGGTGAAGGAGGCAGCATTTACATAAGAAAAAGGAAATTCACTAGAGGGAATCAGTAAGTAGAATTAAAAATAGTAAATAATAGTGGAATTAGCTCTCATTAGCAGATAGGAAGAGACAGTAATTGTGGTTTGGCTAGTTAACTACTTTTGGTGTTATTTTTCTATATAAGCTACTGATATAATTGATAAAGAAACAACAGTGAAAGGATCAGAGCATACTGTGAACACAGATTGAGCTTACATTGTATATACATTTTGAAGATACTCAGTTAATTTCATTTTAGCAAAAGTGACATCAGTTTCTCAGAGATTAATAGATATTTATTACATACTCATTGAGGCACATGGAAGGCTACAGTACAGGCAGAAGTTTTAACCTGTTAACAAATCCAAAGTATTTTGAGAAGCACACTTTCTGTTCTCTTAGGGAAGTTTCTCACTCTCATATGTAAGGCCACAGTTTCTCCAGTCTCTTTGTTTCCAATGCTTTTAGTGTCTGGTGGCTCTGGTAGGCAGACACATGCTACCTGCATGTAAAAACAGGAGTCAGAAAGCAAGTTACTCATCTTCCTTGTAAAGTCCTTGGTCTTTATAACTTGACTGTAGTTGAACTTCAGTTCAGCAGTTTGATACAGGAAGGTTGTTTATGTTGCACTTTATCACTGTCTCTCCCAGGCAGCAGCTTTTCTTATCAATGTTTCCATTAACACACAGTATTCTGCAAAAAAAAAAAGGCCAAAAAAGGAATGTCCTCTATTTTCAAACACAAAACCCACCCTCTCCTTAGAGAAGTACATATCCATATTTACATTTATTTGCATATTAAATAGACAAGATAAAAGTGTTTCTATCCTACAGAGGTGAGTCAAACATTAGAAACCAGTTGAGAGCAAACATACTAATTCGCTGATCTCTCAGGTGTAACATCTACAACTCACAAGCGTCAGCAGGCAGAGGGTGAAAAAAACTGGCTTTGTCTTGCACTTCTCAAGATCACAAATCTAATGGAGAATCCTGGGAATACAATATTAAAATTCTAAAAATCTGACCCTCAGTCTACCTTTCAATGTTAGCTACCGAAAGAAAAGAGAGACGCAAACTATATCGTGCAATCATTTAGTTTGGAGGAGGCCCTTAAAATCATCGAGTCTGCCTAATCACATTAATGAGCATGTCTTCCAGCTGGGAGATTCTCGTTGGTTTATATAGAATGGGTTTCTACTGCTCTTCTTCGGGTCTTGTGCTGCTCAGTATTTGTTTCCTTGTCTGTGTGTACTCTACCTCCTTTTGCGCCGAAGATTTCACAGGGAAGGCTGATTTGCTGATGGAGTTGGGATTACTAAGCATGTCATTCGTTGTCAGCGTCTCTAAGATCTGGACTTGCTGGGGAGGACCAGTAGTGGCATCCTGAATCGCGACTGGTACTTCAGGATGAGATTTTGACTTTCTCCTTTCATAGAATCATAGGGTTGGAAGGGACCTCTGGAGATCATCTAGTCCAACCCCCTGCCAGAGCAGGGTCACCTTAGAGCAGGTTGCACAGGAACGCGTCCAGGTGGGTTTTGAATGTCTCCAGGGACAGAGACTCCACCTCCCTGGGCAGCCTTTGCCAGGGCTTTGCCACACTTAAGGTAAAGAAGCTCCTTCTCTTGTTTAGGTGGAACATCCTGTGCTCAAGTTTGTGCCAACTACCTCTTGTCCTGTCACTGGGCACCACTGAAAAGAGCCTGGCCCAATCCTCCCGACACCCACCCTTTAAGTATTTATAGGCATTAACAAGGTCGCCCCCTCAGCCGTTTTTTTTCCAGACTAAAGAGACACAATTCCCCCAGCCTTTCTTCATAAGAGAAGTGTTCCAGTCCCCTGATCATCTTTGTAGCCCTATGCTGCACCCTCTCCAGCAATTCCCTGTCCTTCTTGAGCTGGGGAGCCCAGAACTGGACACAGTACTCCAGGTGGGGCCTCACCAAGGCAGAGTAGAGGGGGAGGATGACCTCCCTCGACCTGCTGGCCACACTCTTCTAGATGCCCCCCAGGATGCCATTGGCCTTCTTGGCCACAAGGGCACATTGCTGGCTCATGGTCATCCTGTTGTCCACCAGGACTCCCAGGTCCCTTTCCTCAGAGCTGCTTTCCAGTAGGTCAGCCCCCAACCTGTCCTGGTGCA
>VXBO01010082.1:139107-170225 GCA_013400135.1 Rhinoptilus africanus
GGGGGGAGCTGCCTGTGCGCGGCCGGGCGGCGGGGGGTGCCGCTTCGGGAGGAGCCCAGCTGGAGGAGTGTGGGGGAATTAAAAGCATAAAGTTTTTTGGCTGTTTGCTTGCTGAGGCGAGGGAGAGGGTTGTGGAAACGTTTATCACTCTTCCTCTACCTCCTTAGGAAAAGTGAATTCACTTCCCAAGAGCCCAAACGAGCAAACTACTGTCCTAAATCTGTGCCATCTACACGGCTCGGATTCATCCACGGGGTTTTTGGTTTTTTTTTTGGGGGGGGGTCTCTCTTTTTAATTATTTTTTTTTTTCCGAGCCCCCTTCCACAGTTCGCCTATCCCTTACTGTGATCCTGTACAGAAACCCTTGTCTTTAGACAGGGTACTTCAAAACTTGCTGAAACCATCTGAAGTGGCTGTGGCACTCTGAATGAAATGGACTTGGCAGCTCTGCTGGTACTCTGAGCCGCTGAAGTGTGGCATGTACTTTGCTCTTGCTGTCACTCATTCAAAGCTGCCCTGTTAAGATTGCTTGGTTTTGATAGTGTTGTAAATAAATCATAATTTACCACATTTCATAACTGCGTGCATGTATGCATCCATTCTTTTGTGTAAGAGAGGGGATGAAAGATTTAAAGTGTCAACTCTCCTTCAAAACAGAAACAAATGCAGCAATAAATAAGAAATAGCTTGCTAGGTAAGCTGGTTTTCTTTGTCACTGTCAAGCTGTAGTCTCAGAACCGTGTTGGTGACTTTTCAAACAAAACTTTGGAGAAGGGCAACTGTCCTTAGAGATCTTGGTGATGCTACAGGCAGCATTTTCTTATCCCTTTAAATTCATGAAAAGTACCATGGCTTTATTTGACTGAATCTCTGTGATACAGGCCAAAATCCTGAATGGTAGTCAGATTGGCTCATGCTGCAGATCTCAGGAAGGTTTACTAGGGGTATAAGATTAGTTCTGCAGATTATGCCTGTGTCAGGTTTTAAGTAGGATTGTAGCCAATTTTGCTTGTTTGGGTGGATTATATGCTATTAATGATACTAATTAAGAGGTGGGTTTGCAGTTTAAACTTGAAAGAACTACAAGTATAGTTACACACAGCAGGCAGAAATTGACTCCAGTGTTACAAGAATTGAAGCTAAGTTGGAGCATTATTGGAGGCACTTGGCAGTGTTTACTTTAAGATGGCTACAGTGAAACATATTGCTTAGTTAAAGATAGCAATCAGACCTTTAAAAAGTGATTCACAGATTCAGTAGCGTTAGTAAGGGGATTGCAAAAAGGGCCAGGGCATAATGTGGCTTTCTGTGGAAACCGGGTTCCTGGTGCATACTCCCTAGCATTTGAAGACAACCTGAGTTGAGGATGCTCCTTCCCTTGTGTCATCAATGGGACTTCCACAGCCAGGAAGTGAGTTAAGAGAATTAATCTGGTCAAAAAGTAGTACTTTTATTTCCTTTTTTTCCTCCCTGAGTTGCTTTTTTGGTTAGACCAACTTCCTGAACCAGCTCACTTGCCTGGTGATATGGACATTGCCTCAGCGCAGAGGAGGAGGAAGCGTGTTGGTAGGGAGGAGGGGATAACTGCAGTTCTGATGCAGTCACCTAAGTTGCGATGGGTGATGCACTTATTTGGGTCATGGTTTTATGGTCAGCAAGTTAATGTAAGATGGCACAGCTGCTAAAAGAAGCTACCCTATGGTTTTGATTGGCTTATGTCAGCTGTGGTGAAGGTAGCAAATGATAGTAAGGGTGGTAGAAGCTCTTCTTTTGCTGTTAGTACTGACTTTCATTGATTATGAAGCCAGGGCGTCATTTGTCTTTTTTTATTTACTTTTGGCAACATTAAACAGGCTACTGCTTTTTAAGAGCCACCTCCATGTCTCTGATTTTCTTCCATGTGTCCATAGAAATAGCTGTGGTTTTCTTCTGCTCTCTCCTTTGTGTATCCTTTCTTCTCTCTAAACTTTTTGTTGGTTCGTTAATTTCAAGGGCATTGTTAGATAGGGGCTTTTGGAAATGTATTAATCTCTAATTTTAAAAATCATTAGTTGTGTATTGTTATTACCTCTGCTATAATTGGAAGGCTATTTCAAACCTGATTGACCTTAGTGATTACACACCTGATTTCCAGTCTGGATTAATCTGTCCTTGAGTTATACCCATTTTATGTAGCTAATGGACTAGTATGTTGTATTAGCGCTTTTCATCTTGGTATCAAAAGCAGCGGCACTTTTAAACAAATGGATGCAAAAATGTGCCGAAGTGCAACACTGAACGTTTGTTTTCTCTTTTGACCACTAGCTATAGTAATCTTTCTTGCAATACCTCTTCATGAGTTTCTCCCCATGAATTTTAATCTCTACCTTCTAAGTGAAAATTAAAATGCTTATTTCAAGTATTCACACTGAGCTTCATAGAGGTGTCCTTTTAAAGGAGGTAATTTTCATAAGATGTGCTTTCTGAAATTCATACCTTTGGCAGTTTGTTCCAGCCTCAGTCTTACTCTATACTGGTACAGCTATTAAAGGAGCTGTTATTGTAACCCATATCGCTGAAGAGGTTCTTTCTTCTTTGACAGAGTCATGGTTCATAAGCAAAGCCTGACGTATTTGAAAAGAGTTTGAAAGTGATTTATTTCACCTTTTCCTGTATTCTTAGCTTGAAATAGAAACAAAACCAACTGTAGGTTATTAGAAAATACCTCTGTGGCTTTTAAGGTGTTTACTTAATTTTGATATCAGAAATGTTCCAAGAGGGGACTTTGTGAAGCAGAAAAAGTAGTTAGTTTGTTGGGTGTGACTCTTTGTAAACAGTACATAAATAAATGAATTGGTTTCCAAAACCTGCTTAGTTAAATAGATTACTCTGAAAGATGAGTAAGGCCCTTGGGGAGAACCTCTGGTTCTTTGGTGAAATGTTTCTTATTCTTTGGAAAGAACAACAGGGACAAAGGTCTTTCTAATGTTTATAAGCGGACAGAGGAGAAACTAATTTTTGCCACAAAGTGAGAGGGGTCACAGCCTTCTGCTTTTCCATTCTGATCATCCCTGAAGCACAAACCAGGATATCAAAGAAAGTGTGGGGTTTTTTTAGATCAAGTAAACCTAAAAGTGCAAAATAGTTCTGATGCTGAAAACTTATGTTTCCCCCCTAGTTATGGGGGAAGCACAGTGGTATAAGGGGAAGAGGTTCTAAGGGCAAGTAGATAAGAGATGTTTATGGTTTTGTGTACTATGCTTACTATATATGTACAGGACAACTGAAATTTTTTAATGTATGATTGGAAGTAATAAACTTGATGCAAAAATTGCTGAATGAACATTTATGAAATAGAATCATAGGCAAATTAAATAATAAATTAATGAAATAAAATAATTTAGGTTGGAAGGGGCTTCTGGAGGTCATCTAATCCAGCTCCCTGCTTAAATTAAAGCAAGAGCAATTTAGATAAGGTTTTTCCAGCCCTTAAAACCTTTCTGGGTAACCTGTTTCCACATTTGACTACCCTCATAGTAATTTCTTTCCCCCCTTTAAGCTAACTGGCATTTACTTTGCTACTTATGTCTGTTGCCTCTCATCCTGTCACTGTGAACCATCCAGAAGAGTCCAGTTCCGTCTTTTCTGCACCCTTCCATTAGATAGTTGACAGCCATAAGGATTCCTCTGAGCTTTTTCTTTTCCAGGCTACACAAACTCAGTTCTATCAGCCTCTGATTGTATGTCATGTGGTGCTGCCGTCTGGCCAGCTTGACGGCCTCTGCTGGACTTGCTGGAAATCAGGGAACAAGTTCCCTGAATTCAGAGTCTCGGTTTAAGGCAAACCTGAAGGATTGCAGTTTCACAGTGAGCATCGCTCTGTGTGGCATCAGTGTAGAATTGTAGAATGCTTTGGGCTGGAAGAGACTTGTGGAGATCATCTAGTCCAACCTCAACTCCAAGCAGCTCCAGTTAGATCAGGTCACTCGGGGCCCTGAGTAGGAGGGTAGTCTTGAATGTCTTCAAGAAAGGAGACTGCTGAATCTCTCTGGACAACTTGTTCCACTACTTGATCGTGCTCAGGGTTTAAAAACAAACCAACCAACCAACCCACCAGCACCATCCTTTTATCTAACCAAAATTTCCCAGGTTCCAACTTGTATCTGGTATCTGTTGCCTCTCTCAGCCTGTTGTTATGCACCTCTGAGAACAGCCTGGCTTCATCTCCCACTCCTCTGATGTAGTAGCTGTAGACAGCAGTAAGATTCTCCTCTGCCCATTTTCCTCTCCAGCCTGAACCAAGCCCCGTTCCCTGAACCCCTCACTGTACCTCCCATGCTTCTGCCACCTCACCAGCGCGGTGGCCTCCACAGGACTTGCTCTGGTGTGGCGATGTCTGTCTTGTGCGGGGGAGTCCAAAACTGGGCCCAGTGCCCCAAATGCAGTCTCACCGGTGCTGGATGGAGAGGATGGATCACTTCCCAGACCTGCTGGCTGGACTCCTGCTAACTGAGCCCAGGGTGAGCTTGGCCTTCTTTGCTATCAGGGTACAGCGCTGAATCCTCTTCAGGTTTTTGCCTGCTGGGATTTTCAGGTCCTTTTCTGCAAAAGTCGCTTTTTATCTGGTTGGTGTCCAGGCTGTCTTGTCACACGGGGTTATTCTATTGCAGATACAGGACTTTGCACTTACCTTTGGTGAACTTCACGAGGTTCTCCGGCCTGTCCAGACATCCTGCACTGCAGAGCATTGACCACTTCGCCCAATATGGTGTCATTGGCAACCTTGCCAAGCATACACTCTGTCCCATTATCCAGGTTATTAATAAGGACATCAGGTGGTTCTGGTTTCAGTGGTAATCCCCAAGGGATGTGACTGTAACCACTTGTTACCGGACTTGGTGGTACTGATTGTTGCTCTTTCATCCCAACAGTCCAGTCAGTTTCCCAAATACCTTATCACTTGCTTAGCCAGTGCCTATCTCACCAGTTTGGCTGTAATGATACTGTGGGATAATGTTGTTAGTGGCTGGCCTTCTGCGTTCAGTGCTCTTCCATCATCATCTAAGCCAGTTGTATTTCTTGGAGTAAGGTATGGTGTCCATCAGGCATCATTTTCCTTTGATAAAGCTATACTAGCTACTAGCTATTCCCAGTCACCTTCTTGGCATTGGAATGGCTTCAGGGAGGATTTGCTCCTTAATCCTCTCACAGATTTACATTGGACTGGCTGATCTATAGACACTTCTATTCTCCTTCTTGCTCTTCTTGAAGTTGGGTCTGATGTTTGCCTTTTTCCTGGAATAAGGAACCTCCCTCAATCTCATGGCGTTTCAAACAGTGATAGTGTGGCGTCTCAGTGACACTGGCCAGCTCCATCAGGACTCTCAGATGCATCCCATCTGGTCCCGTGGACCTGTGTGTTTCTAGTCTCCTTAAGTGCTCCCAAAATCCATCTTTCTCTTTTGGAGGTAATTCTTTACTCCAGCAGACTCTGCTACTAGGCTCAGGGAGGCTTAAAAGGCAGACCATAGCAATGAAAAGTGGTGTAAAAAAAAGACAAGGAGTTGGTTGTAACCTTTTTTACTAGGTTCCTGTCCCACTGAGCATAGGGAGTACTTCTTCTTTAGCCTTCCTTTTGCACAGGAGTCCGTCCTTGTTGCCCTTCCTGCCTTTTCAGTTTTAGCTCCAGCTGGATGTTCATTTTTCCTAATGCCATCCTGTGTGCACAGGCTGTGTCTCTGCTCTTCTTGGATAGCCTCTCCTTGCTTTTACCTTCTGTGTGCTTCTAAAGCGGAGATCCAAACTGTTTCATTGTGCCCTTTCATATCTATAAATGTGTAAAACTTCGAAGAAAAATTTTTTTTGAAGTCTTGGTTAATAAATGCTTCCAATCTCAGCATGAAATGTTTGAATTAAAGCAGTCAGTTTCTTCTAAGCAAGCAGTAAGCGTTACCAGGCTCTAGTGATAAGGGACTGAGTCCTGTCTGAAATGTGGAGTGGAACTTGTACTGTGGTGCCAAGGAGACAAAACAAAGAGAAAAATGAACCACATCTCTTCCCCTCCCCTACCCCCCAACTAAAATTAGTAACACTCAGTAGAAATTTACAGCTTCAGTGTATGCTCTTCCTTTATTTGTGCATTGTCGATAGACAGGAGATGTTTATGTCTAGCAGCAAGGTGGTTGAATTAATATTTAACTTAATGCAGTCTCTACATAAGTGCTTTCAATTAGAATTCATCTTATGTTTTTCTGTCAGTGCATAAATTCATTTTAGAAATTGTTGGAATAAACCAAAGTTTTGGAAATTGAACCACTTTAAGTGTGTAGTGGGGGTTTGTTTGTTTCGTGCATTCATTCGACCCCTCAGTTGTTTTCTTTGGGTTTTATGTTTCTCAGTTATTCGAGAAAAAATAAGGAAGACAGTTATTGAGTTATATTCTGTGCAAACAGCTTCAGACAAAGTTCTTAGTTGGTTTAAACTCTCTGCATGTGCTTGACGTTGCCTTCAGTTTCTTAACTGGTTTAAGTGTTGTGATTTGTGCTGATGTACCTTGGTTAGCAGTACCAAGATAAAGCCTTGGTTATGGGCTCAGGTATATCAGTTCCTGGTCTAGCTTTTCTAACTGAATGGGTCTTTGTTATTCATTTCACCTAGAAATAAATTTTTTAGCATGGTTGGGCATTGTGAGTTAATTTCTGATATAGTAGAAAGGTATTCAAGTGGAGTTAGATTTCTATGCAAAACAGTGCTCAATAACCACTGTAGTTAATGGTGAAACTGCAGTCTGCACATTTGCCTTTCGAATATTACCTTTCATTTTACATTAAGCTGCTGGCACACTATTTAATAGTGAAGCTCATTACTGATAATGGGGGACAACTCCCTGACTTAATTGCTCAAATTCTTAGCATCTTCCATGTGAGTTCTAAATTGAAAAGTCTCAGTAAAGGGCAGAAAAAAGAAAAGTGAAAGGGGTTTATAAGAATCAGTAAATTGTCATCTAGAAGAGGATTTCAGTCAGTAACTGAATCTAAGAATGGGTCTTGAAGGCCATTGCTGAGTGGCTGAGTATGATTTCCATGTTACTGTTGAGCTTAAAAGTGAAGTAACTTGCTCAACATCAGAAAGTAAGTCAGTGACATGGGTGAGGAGTGGAATGGATGCGTATGCATGGATGTAAGTGACAACAAAGTCCTTTCTTGCTACTTGCTCTAAAACTCATATAGTAGTAATCCTTTTAATGTACAAAATCAGTTATGAGTAATTCATCATTTGTGACGAATCCCTGGACTTTCTTGCAGGCAAATACAATTGTCAGAATGTCTCTCACATTCTGTATTTTTTAAATTTCTTTTTTTTAATCTTTCCTTACCAATATGGCAAGTTTTGTACTGCAAGATGTAACGGTAGAAGTTTCCAGAGGATAGTTATTTAGTAGTTAGGGAGTAGTCTTGAAGTTATACTTATTGTCAGTGATAAGTGATTCTTAAACCTCTGTTCTTTCAGAGTGCTGAACAAAGTTAAATAGCTGTACTTTCAGTTCAAGTATAGCTGATCTTTCTGATTAGGTCATGTCTCTTGTATGTACCTTAAGACACACCACCAGATTTTTGGGGGCAGGAAGCATCTTCCAGATGCTGATCTGTTGCAGTTGTCCATGCGTTTGATAGGTTAACTTTATTTTTCCTTTTGAAAGAAAAAGAGTGAGAGTTAAGGCTTTGTCTGAGAACCTTACTCTAAGGATTGACTTTGAGGATTTAGTCTAAGGATTGACTTGTAGTGAACTAATTGTTTAGTTAATTTTCATAATCTTCAGTGCCATTTAGGGAAATAGACTCTTGTAAGGTTTCTATCCTAACTAGAAATGCACCACCACTCCCGCCCCAGCAATGTTTTATTTAAAAGGCATTGACATACATTGTCTTTTATTTAAAAGGTGTTGACGTTGACATACACCGCTTTTCCATTTAGTACAATTGCAGATGTAGCCTTACAGTGGTATGATAGTGGCATGTCTCCAGGTATTTTTGAATGCTTTGATTATGAATTCTGTAGTGATATGCGCTTACTGAAATTTCTCCAGTGGAAAACAGCTCGAAGTAATTCAATTTAAATATATTGACTTGATTACTGCACTTCACAGAGATCTAGAGTCTTGTTATCTACTATTTCAGCATAATAAGTAAGATAGTTCTAATTTGTGCTTCTGTTGTGTATGCAAACTGTTATTGTGGTGTTTTTTCTGAAATTACACAAAATAATTTTGCTGAGTTCCGCAGATGTATTCCAATATACAGGTTTGTGTATTGTGTACACATACTGTATATGCACATTTGTATTTCTAACAAATATGTTACAATAAAAAAAGTATGTATATTAATTTTTTTCTTCTCTGTTTACCTCGTTATTCCCCTCCCAAAATTTTAACTTAGGGTGAAGGCTTTGCTATGCCTTTTCAGTTCTCAGGCCTTTGCAGGCAAATCAGTGTGAAAATAAAATGCAAATGATCTTAATCTAATGCATTGTCTTTGTGTGTATGTATTTAGATTCAAAATACAAGATCTAGAATTTTAATTCAGAAGTAGGTGGAGAAATTCAGTAACTGGCCAAACTTTTAAAATAGCGTTGCAAAAATAATTTGGAACGGGATTTTTTGTACTTAAATAATGTACTGGTGTATTTCCCTTTATTAAGAGTTTGAATGCTGGAAACTGATACTTTTTTCATAGGAACCTGATTATTTTCTTATTTTTTTAGATGCGACTGAGAAGCAAATAAGATAGGATTTAATCTAAGCCACCTGAAATGCATGTGCAGAAAATGATTGTCTGGGCTAAAAAGAAGAGAAATTCTGTCTTGGAAAAAGGGCACGTGTTCTTTCTCTTACCCGTTTCTCTTTTCAGGCAGTCTGTGAAGGAAATACTGTGCTTAAGAAACTCTTAAGCTTTCCAGGGCTTGGTATGAAAAAGGTTTTGGAAGAGAACATTATGCATACCATCTTCTGAAAATCAAGTCTTACACAATCTGCCAGTGTGAGTTTATATATACACATGTCCATGCATACACCATTCTTGGGTTAGAATTTGAAGGTAACTTCAGGTAATGCAACAGAAACATCTTTCTTTGTGTGATTTTTCAGGGACTTGATCACACAGCTTTGAAGAATTCTTCCATTAGGTCGAGTAATTTTTTTTTTTTTTGGTCAGAATTACAAACTATTCTTAATAGTTTATTAACTGAATTAACAGGCTTTTGTATAGGAGTTAATTGATTTTTTTTTTTTAATACTACTTTTCCAAGCAGTCATTTTTCCTTGAATTACAGAATGGATTTGAAATAATGTAATTAGAGAAGTTGATTACACAGAGAAATCTACTCATAAAACACACTGTCATAAAAAAAGAGAGTTCTGTTTCAATTAAAGAAGATATGCATTTTTCCTTGGTATGTGTCTTTCAGGAACTTTCATCGGCACATCTCACACCAGATCCTAGAAGTTTAGGTATTTTGAAAAACTTTAAGAGTGATCTGCATGTTAAGGTCAAACCTTTTCTCCTCTTGATCAATGTCATGAGTAAATTGGTTTGATTCTTCAGGCCTTAAACTGAAAAAGCAGAAAGTGCAGGAAAGCCTCTTTTTATGTTTTTTTTTTTTTCCCCTAATGTGATTAGGTGGCATAGAGCGGTGTGTTAGTACCAGGTATATCTGGTTACATACTGAGCAGTTCTTGGCAGTGGAAGATAATTTTTTTTTATTAAGGAAGCAGTTGTATTGTCTTTCATGAATTTCCATCGACCATTTTTTAAAACCTGTCAAGGCCTTTGAAATTTGCAATAGAGCTTGCATTGAAGAATGTAGTTAGGAAAGCTTGCCCTAGGAATGTGGAATGCCAACAGATTAGTTCTGGCATGGGGAGGGTGTTACGAATTTACCGGTCAAATAAAAATTAGAATGCTAGTCAAACCACTGCAGGGTCATTTAGTGTTGCTGTTAATTGCCAGGTACACCTCTCTGCATTTCCCAATTTCAAGCAGCTACCTTAACCTCCAGGAGGTTTCACTTTCAGTTAATCTCGGTCTTTAAAATAGCTGTGGTTTCTCTCTCCATCTTTTCATGTTATCTCTAAATATTTAAATTTTCAGGTGACAATTTAAGATTATAGCATGCTTCCTAAAGGGTTTTAAGTGTGTAACATGAGTGTAAGTATTTATTTTTAACAAGAAGCTTGGTTTTGTTTCATATTGTAAAGGAAATGTTTTTCTTCCTTATAAAGTCTTGAGTGCACTGTAGAAACTGTGTAGTTTTAGCTGTACAGTAGAGGTCTCAATGGCTGTCAGTTCCAAACTCAAAGTCCTTGTGATTTTGGAAAATCTAACTGAATAATAAAAAAACCCCGTCTGGTGTGGTTATTCATTTACAACTCATGATTGCCTTCCACGACTACTAGAATGAAAGACTTAAAGAAGAGAGCATGAAACATCATCTAGTCCATTCTGAAGTGCAGTGCTGGGCTGACTGTAGTTGAACAGTTTTTGAGAAATATGATGAGAAATAGCAATCTCGTCTCTGATTCATAGTATAAAGGTAGCTTCTGTTGTTAGGAACAAAACTTTGTGATTTCAAGTTAAATCTGCAAAACTTAATGTGCTCAAAATGCATGTTGCAAATCTAAAAATAACAATTGTCATAACTTAAAATTCTGGCTTTGAGGAACAAGGTTTTTACTACCTCTGAAGGTAATTGGTGCCAGGCAATGAATCAAGATTTCTTGTATGTTTCACTGATGTCACAAGGGACACTTTATAAGGCACTTGTTTGGCAAGGAAAAATACTGGCACACAGAATTGCAACTGCATTGTACCATACTGCTGTTCCATATGGTCTCTTTTGCTTTACATCATGTAATTCTTATTGGAAAGAATAGCTTGTAGAGAAAATACCTGGTGTTGAAATATTCAATATATTTAATGGAGAGAGGTTGTTCCATTGGCTTAATTACATCAACAGTATTATTTTTACTATTAAGGAATAAACCATGAAATAATATCTTTAAAACAATGGTTGTTTTATGCTACTCCTTTCCTCTGGAGTATAGGTCATTATGAGTGAGTGGCCGTACAATTTAGTAAATCAGCTGGTTTCCAGTTTCAATCTGAATGCTGCCTGCAAGCATCGTCTATCAATGAAAAAGATAGGAAATTCAAGTTTGTCAAACTCCAGTGATGAAAAATTGGATACTCTTTGTTGGTATTTTATATTCTCCAAAGTTAAAAATTTATTACTGTCTCAAAAAGCTGAAGTGTTAGTGCTTAGTTAATGACAGGGAAATAGCATGAAGGTGTACTCCAGTTTGTTTGCATTACTTGCTTTATCCTTGAGGCAGAATCAGCTACTGTGCCTAAAGTAGTTGTTTGAAATTCTGGTAGGTTACTGTTTAAACCTGTTTGCCAGAACTTGACGTATAGGTGTGATTTTATTTTTTTTTGTAAGGTACACATGAAGACTGATAACGCCTCTATGGTAGCAGAAACCATCTTACACTTATTTCTAAGATGTGTATTTTGTAAGGGGTTAGGGAGGAGAAAGAAATTTTTTTTTTTCCCTTTCCTTTTAATTGGCAGAAAATAAAATATGTTTATATATTTCCTTAAATTGGTTAAGCAGTAATTGGATTAGCTAGCATTGGTTGTACTTGTAAACAGCATAAATTGTGTCAGCAAGAGGCATGTATGCTAGTATAATCTGTTCTTCAGCTGATGACTCTTATGCCACTAAGTTCTGTGTGCATAAGTGTCTTAGGCCTGAATAATTGTTTGTTTCATTTTAAAAAGAATCACCCCAACCTTATTTTTAACTCTGCTTTGTCTAGGGTGTAGCTTGTCCTCCATGACTCTTACGTGCTCAAGCTGCACAAATAAAACCAAAAAGGAAGTACCCACTTTGAAGGGAGGCTACCTTTGTAGCTAGCAGTTTACCTGATATTCTTTCCCTTATCTGGACTGATACTTCATCAAGTGTTCATAATACTTCTTCCCCACAATATGTAAATTTCAGGGGTGCACATCAGTGGGTTTGTTTTGTTTTTAAATTTGCTTCCCATCTTTCTTCATGACTTTTTCTCTGCTGAAGAGGAGAGGTGGTGCTTCTCTGGCTGCAGCTGTCAGCTGCTTCCCTGCTTGAGCCATGCTCCAAGGGTCTCCAAACTGTGAATCTTTATAATGTTAAAGTGATTCAGTGGTTTATGCGTAATCCAGAGATTCAAGTTAGGAAAGCTGTTTCTCTATGTTATAATAAATGTCTCAGTATTCATAATGCAATTTGTTCAATGTGGGTGTAGTATGTTTGTGAAGGAGGGTAGACATTTTCTTGCTTGTGTAGTTCTCTTGATTCTGTTTTCCTTAAATTGTTATTCCTTGGCTATCCTGTGTCTGCACACACAAAACAGTCTGCAAAACCTCTGTATCTAGGCACCCGGTACAACAATTGAAAACAGTTTGCCTTCCCTGAACAGACTAATCATTTGCTGTTGCCTACATGGTAGTTGTTTGGTTTCACAGAGGAAAGTGTTGCCAAAAATAAGATATGTTGTTACTTTTTAGTTGGAGGAGTTGGTTTTTTGTTTGGGTTTTTTTTTTAGTTGCTCTTAACATTGCTTTCATGGAAATTACAAGAATTTTTATATACGTATATGTATATTTATTTTAAAATATAGTGATAAAGCAGCCATCTCTCTGTGTTAGGTTGATTTTAGTCTTAGGAAGTGGTATTGGTAAGCCAAGTAAATGTATGTTTGTTTTTCCTGTGTGAGCTTTACATAGGTTTTAACTGTCGGAGATAAGACACTGGGAAACAATTTACGGGTACTTAACCAGTAGTTAGTGTGAACATAGAGATTTAGCTTCTTGTATAAAGATTACACAGAGAGAAATTGAGATTAAGGATAAAGTTGTAGTGCTACTATTCTGAGTGAGATTTAAACAAACTGATCTTTTGAAACCTAGGACTTCCTTCTGTCAGTGTGTCCACTCAATCGCTAGAGAAAAAAAAGGTTTTAGGGGAGATGGTTAGCTGTACTGCTTCAAGATAAACATGATAAGGAATTTTATGAAGTTGTTTAGTCTGAGTTAGAAGGCATTGAGAAGGTAAACGTTGGTGTATTTGGAGTGTTTATTAGGTTTCTGGGGAAGGTATGCCTCTCATTACTGTTGGCAAGCATGTAGGGGTGTGAGCTCTATATGCCTGAAGACAACGTTATTCCTCTCTCACGGGGCGAGAGCTTACACATGGGTTTGACACATTTCTAAAAAGTAAGATGCTGTGGTCAAGACAATTGGTTATATGTGTGTGTGAGGGTGTGTATAACCATTGGTGTCTGTCCAGCTTCCAGTTCTCTCTCAGTGGCAAGTTAGGATGTAACCACATTGCTTCAGTAAACTAGAAATTTGAGTCATGTAGCATCTAAGATTTCAGGTTCAGTTAGCTTAATGCTCTTTTTGCTGTCATGCATTGTATTGTGCGGTTCAAAAAAAGGGAATAAACTACCCTTTTTAGTGCACATTTGTGCTTCAGACATCTGTTAGCAGTAGATGAATCTCTGCAGAGCTGTGTTGGGCCTTCCTCTTCATAAAGTTCCCAGAGATGCCCCTGAGGAAGTTGAGTTCTGAAATAGGAAGAACTTATATACCAGTATCTTATTAGGGGTTTGAGATCATCAGGCAAACTATATGGCATTTGAAAGCCTGTCTTTAATACAGGACCTGGTTTTGTTTGTTTGATAAAAGAAAGTATGAATGAGCCTGCTCTTGATTGCTTTATTTCAAGAAGGCAGGAAGCTTCCTTCAAAAACATATTTCTTGTTGCTTACTGAAAATAAATAGTTCAATGTTTATCTTGCTTTTTTTTGTCTTTCCCTTTTATTTCACTGCTCTAAATTTTATCTTTTTTTGTTGGTTATAATGCTGAAACAAAATTATCTTTTTTTTCTTTTTCTTCTGAACCAACAGTGAACTTAAGCAGTAACTTTGAAATACTTGTTGAACCCAAAGTGAAAGTAAATCCCAAAATGTCTGGTAACTGCTTCAGAAGACTAGTTCATGTAAAAATTGGTATTTCCTTTTGGGGACCAGTTTGATGAGCAAGTTTATGAATCTAATCAAGTCTGCAAAGCAGCTCCCTTCTGGAAAGTGAGTGGCACTACCTTTGGTTCTTTTCTTGTGTCACAGGGACTGCGTGATGCCAGCAGTGCCCTGTCTTGAGGGACTCTGCCCAGCGATCCAGGGCACATACATCACTACCTCGGTATTTGTCCTGTAGATGGTGTGGTTTTCCAAGTCTAGGTTAATATGGACAACACGGAAGAGCTAGGGAGGGAAGGAATTGGGCTTTTTTCTGTCCTGTCTCCCTTGCTCTGACACAGTGCTGAATCCACCTGGCCCTTCCAGGATTGCTGTTCTTCAGCTCTTCTAAGCCACCTTACAAGGGGAGCTGCGGTGAACCTAAGTGCCTTCTGGAAGCTCCTAGGTGAGGGCCTCCTAAAGCTGTACGTATGTGTAGTTAAGTTCTGGTCTCTGGCCCCAAAACACCTATATTCCAAGCAGTATGGCTTAGTTAGCTTTTATCCAGGACTTTGTATAAAAAAACACTGGGAACTGAAGTACAGCAGAGAGATGAGGTGTCTTGGCCCAAACCATGCAATAAAGCTCGCAGAGAAGAGCAAGAGCTTTTCTTCAGTTGTTGCAGTGTTGCTACAGCTTAAGATATTTTTCAGAACAAGATCCACCCCTCATGCCCCTCCTTTTAAAACTAGGCAAGTCTGATTAATTACTTTGTATCTCTAACATCCTTTGATCTCAAAATGTTTGTCAGAAAGACCGTTCTGAAGTTGTTACTTTATAAAATTTTAATCCTTTTATCGTACTTCACTTTATTTAGCTGAGTTTAGGAAAACTTCCTACTGTGTATTTGTTGATGGGTTTCTAAATGCTTTTTTTTCTGTGTGGTGTTGTCGAAGTGTGGAGGGAAAATTATCTTCTCTATGGGAATGAGCATGACTATTCAAGGTGCTTCTTTTGTAGAAGTTACTTTGTGTAGTAGTAGTACATTCTTCCCAGTATTTCTTACTGTGAAGAGAGCTTTCAAAGCACAATTTTTTGTTATCTTTCTGAAGCGTTGTTGGACGAGCAGTACTGACTCTTGTCTCTGGAGGTTTGGGGAGCTACCATCTGGTCTGAGGTTTTAGTGCTTGGAGCAGGGTTAGCAGAACAGAAGGTGAATGTATTCACACCTTGGCCACGTTTGTTCACTTGGAACTAAACTGCGCTCTTGGCTTAAACTAAGCTACTGGACTTCATGCAGAAGTAGCTGAGGTGCATTATGTTTGCTGACTGTCGGCCCCTCTCTGCTGGTTACTGCCCTGCCGGTAATGTTAAACTGCATTTAAACGAATTTAAAGCAAATGCTAAATGTCTTTCATCAGTATTCTCAGGCAGCATGCAGCTCCATGATTGCCTGCTGCTAACTTCAGAGAATAAACATCACTGCAGGCTGTACAGCTGTCTGTATGTTCTGACTAATGCAATCAAGAATAAATTCGTACATTCTTAACTTTCAGCTTTTCATCAGAAAGGACAATCAAAAAAAGAGAATTATTTATGAATTTAGTAGTAGAGGTCTGTTCTTAGATTGTGTACGTGTCGAATAGGTGACATTGTCATTTGTTCCTTACCTTTGTAGGAAAGGGGGAATTAAAGTGTATAACTTGATAACGAGTAAAAAAGGAATAAGTCCTCGATAGGACTAAAGCTAAGAACAAAGGGGAAATGACATAACCATCTACTGACTGGAGGTGACTGGAAAGTCTAGAACGCACATCTCTCTTTTCTTGTTACTAAAGAATAAAAAAAACCCTTCAGATGTTCTACTCCTTCCCTCCCCCAAATAACCTTACTGCATGATTCTTTCAGGGAGTTTTTTATGGTTTTTACTGCTTTTCCTCAGAAGATCATGTGCCTTTATAATGTAAAAGTAGAAACTTTTTCCCCTCTAAGTAGCTTACTACTTAAGTTAATATAAATCTCAATAATCCTCATGAGACTCAGTTACATTCTTAAACTCTGACATGAACTTCACTCGAGTTGTTTAATTTGAGAAATTACTTGATCGTGAGTTTTGGTACTTAGTTTGTCTCTGGCATTAAAAGCTATTTTTGATCAAAGACTGATGGTAAAATATGCTTTTGCTTTCTATATAGCATGTGACTAGAATAGAGGAGGAAATGGGCATTCTTTTCACTCGGAGATTTTCATTTTTAATACACCCATTTTCCATGAATGATGTAGAGCACTGCTGTTAATTCTGCACATGGCAAGTTCTCACCACTCAGAGTAGTGTTGAGTAAACTAATATGGAAATAGACCATATCTGGAAGTGCATGCTATCTATTAAATCTACCTGAAAATATGCTTTTTTTTCTTTTTTAACACAAAAAATATAAAAACCTAGATCTGTTTAAAAGGTAAAAAAATCTAATATACGCTGTTCTTCATTCTAGCTTTTATTCCCTAAGGAATTGGGGGAAGACATTCTGAATGAACAGAAGTGATGCTGTTTGTATTTGGTGGACACCGACAGTAGCTGCCCTCCTTCTGAAGTGCTAGGTATGGCTTTGGTTCTGTGTTTCTATATGAGCTTGTAAAGTATAGGCTGGCCATTATTTTGCCCTTTTTTTGTTGTTTCTAGTTTAATTTTTTGCTGTGCAGACAAGGGAAAACTTGTTCTCAATTTCCATAATATTTATAGTTTGTTTGTTGTTTCGGTGGGGTTTTTTTGTGTGGTGTCTTTTTTTTTTTAAGTAGTGTGGTTAATTTTAACTCTGTAGGTGGTTTCAGATAAACTTGCTGAGAAGATGTGATTGTGGTTTAGTATCGCCTTTGACTTCATCACCTATAGATACAAAAAGTAATAAAACCAATTCTAACATAATCCATTGATAAATATGTTTTCATGTGGTTAGCATACACTTTGATATGCAGTTTTTGCAAAATTAGTCTTCCAATAACCTGTATCTTCACCCAACCTGAGTGACACTCTGGGTAAGAAATACACCTGTGTGAGGGAGACCAAACAGGGATTCAGGAGGCAGAGAGAGCAGGCTCTGGGAGAGTAAGAACAGGGGAAGTGGAAGCTCAGAGGTAAACTTCCTCATGTGTTATCCATATCCATAGATAACAGCCACTGCTATTAAATCATAGGATTTTTAAACACTTCCCCTAAAAATCGTGTTTGGTATGTAAAAAAGATTCCTTACACCAATGAAATTAGAGTTTGAGGAATATAGTGTAATACATTCATATACATTCAAGTATTAGATTATTTCAGAATAACTTCATATTATAGCTATTAACATATTGCTTGTAGCTTCAAAACTAATTATTTAATAAATTTTCTTCTTTCTTAGGCTCTTGTGTCAGGAGGAGACTACTGACCTGAGATGGAAGTCAAAACATCATTTAGCAAAAACAGTGGGACTTCTGAAACTGTATCCACATTAATTAATGAAGAATTTGTCCTGGTTCATCAGCAATCTGAAGACACCTCTGGAAAAGATGAAAAACCTCTGCTAAAGGTTTACTATTATTTTATTTTAAATGTGTGGTAAGATTTGTATTGATAAAAAGCTTGCATATTTTTTGAATAATTAATCGAAGATACTTGTGTGTATTTGAGGAGATTCTCTGACTGTAATTACCAGTGAAGCTGACAGCTCAGATGAAGCAAATCTGTCCAAAAATGGCAGTTCAATTTTTCTTTTAATAACTTCTTCAGGGGACAGCTTTATTTGTATTTTGTGTATTTTTACATTAGTAAAAGGGCTAAGAAGTTCTTTTCCAAGTATGAGCTTCAGATTAAAGCTCAGGAATTATTCTTTATTGAGGGACCAGAGGCTCTGGGTGTTGTTATCTTAAGAGCATGTAATTAGGCTGCATAGCAGTAGACCACCAAGGGTTTTGTTTTTTAGTTTTTAATTTCTTTTTCCTGCTTATTGCCACTTTAGGCATGACTAAGACCTTTACTAAAAGCTGTCTACCTCTAAAAAGCACAGTATTTTAACATTGGGATGACAGCTGATTGGTTAATTAAAAAATTCCACACTTCAGTTGAAGTAGCTGATATAGTGGTTTTAGTCTGCTTGGAACAATAGGAATTTGTTCCCCTTGAAATGACAGTAAATACTTAGTCTGTCTTTGCATAACTGTTATTTACAGCTGATTATTTCTGCTGCTTTAGTAATTATGTCTGGAAAGAGGCAGGTGAACCAGAGGTAGAATCCATAATGCAACTCTGTTATTGGCCATAGGGTTTTTTTGGTCTGAAAAGCTAGTACTTGTGAAAGGTTGGATTTCTTTTCTTTTTTCTGGGGAACGTGTCTTGTAATTTTCTTGCCATTCCCTTACACTTGCACCCCCTCCCATATGTGGGACAGTTGGTGAAACAGCTGAAATGGACTGGATATGATTAAAGCAGTAAAATTTTCTTTAAGACAAATCGGTAACAAAGTCTGAGCTTTTGGTTTTGTTCTGAATGGAGGATCTAAGCACACAAACCTGTTACTTTCATAGAATCGTAGAATTTTAATAGAGTTCTGTAATTTTCAGATGGATGGTTGTTGGACCAGCAGTGAGAACATATGCATTTTATATCATGGGAAGAGACATTGTATTATATTTGATATAATTTTGTTGATTCTGAGATCTTTGTCTCCAATGTGCTTTAGTGATAAGCGTTTAGGTATATGTTAGTGTCCTGTATAACACAAGAAAATAGCTGTCAGGAATCACTGGTGGGTGGGAAGAGCAGCCGACTGCCACATGAAACTAGAATGCAAGTATCTGGCTCCACTGCTGGTATGTTACTCGGGAGAAATAACGCAGCAGGGGCCAGGTTACTTGTCCTCCCTCTGCTCTTCCTCTCCTTTATTTTTCCTTCCAGAAAATTAAACAAATCACCTTGTGAAACACTGATACTACAGATGGAGAATTATGTAAGAAATAGATAAAAGTCTATAGTGTACTTTTTTATTCATCAGAAGAATGTCATTCTGCTGCCTGTCATTTTCCATAGGTATGTGTAGATAGTGAGCAGACCTTGAGGGAAGGGAAGTAGAAGGATTAGGCACAGAGGCATGAGTGACTAGTTAAAATGAGCTGAATTACCGAGGGAAAAGATGCTTTATACAGGACATCTTTAAAAAAACCACTGAATTTCTTGGAGAATGCTGAGTTTCTCTTATTTTCAGTAATCTTTAGAAAAAGAAATGTAGCTATTTTTATTTTTGTCATTTAAACTGCCCACAAATCACAGCTTTTCGTTTGGGTTGAGGTTATTTTTTAATACTGCACACCTGAAAAAGTTGATATAAAACTAAATGTTAAGGTTTTTGTTTTTACTTTATGTTGGTAATATATAAAAATACACGGTTTTCTTACTGGTTATTCCTCATTGATATAACAACTTCTAACTTTTGTAGTATTCAATATTAAAAAGGAAGAGATACAATGAGTCACGTTCTGTGAATGTTTAGTGAGTATCAGAAGCTTTGTGTGATCAGTTTTGTGTAGTAAAATGGACATCAGCTATACTTTGATACAGTCTTATAGGTGCTTAGCGCGTTGTCTTGTTTAGTAAAGTTTATTAACTTTTACAATCAGTAAGTCTATACGTTTGAAAAATAATAGTGAAAGTAAAGCTACAAGTAGCTTTAAAAATATGTCATCTCCTTCTCTTTACAGGTATTTTCCAATGGAGATGATCAGCTGGAAAAGGCAATGGAGGAGATACTGAGGGATTCTGAGAAAGACCAGAAGGATTTCTCTGCTCTCCAAGAAGGTTCCAGCGATGCCTGCAGCCAGGCAGCTGGAGATAGGTCTGCAGGTCAAATGTATCAGCCGCCTTTGCACCTTGTTTTAGACCCTTCTACTACAGGTATTGCTAAAGTGCTTTCCCTCCGATCATATATGGCAATTTTTTCCTTTATACAGTTTCAAGTTAACCTTAAAATGAATATAAAGCTTTCTGGCTGTGGCCATCTCTGTGGGCCTTGAATTAGAATTCTTTTTCCTTCAGTAGTATGCAGAGCGTTTCTGTGGCATTGTATCAGATAATTTCCAGAGCATCTGTTTGGGAATTAACAAAAAAAAAAAATTCTTATGATAGAATAAGATATACAGCTTATGCATTATGCAAACATCCTTCTCTTAATTACATGTATGCTGTATTTTAGAATGGTCTATTTTGAGAAACTTACCTACTGGATCCCTGTTTGATGTGATTTTTAGGCTGATATGCTTCAAACAGAGCGCAACCCTTAGCATGAATGAACAAAAAATACTTGTAAATACTTTTTTGTTCTGCTCTCCAATAAAAATAATTCAATTTGCAGCCTTTATGATTTAAGTATTATGGAAATATTAGCTCTAGTAATAAGGAATAGAAATAACCGAGGGCAGAAGGCTTAGAGAGGTTTGGAATGTCCATCTTCAGAGATGCCAGACTCAGCTGGACAGGGCCCTGAGTAACCCGATCCAGTTTTGAAGCTAGCTCTAATCTAACCTGATCTGTTGCCATGATTTGAGCATCTGTCTTTGAGGAGGAGTTAAAGCTAGATGACCCCTGGAGGTCTTTTACAGCCTAGGTTATTCTGATCCCATACTTAAGAATTTTTCCTCCACCTTTCCTCTTGTTTCTCAAATGTCAAAACGCTTTAAAAAACTGCACCAGAAAACAAGAACAGCAAAGCCCCCCAGAAGCCTCCCTCAAGGTCGCTCCTGTCCATAGTAGTGTGATAGTGGAAAAAGAATGCTTCTCTTGTGCTGAGTAGAGGAGCAAGCAGGTATCCCTTTTCTTTTCTCCATCTCCGTGGTGGTTTCAAGCAGTTAATGTAGCTGTCCAGAAGTGTCAACCACATTTAGGTCTACACAAACCACAAAGACATGGAAGAGAAGAGAATTAAAGAGGCATTGTTATGCAAAATGATGAGTAGGAATTAGAAGGAGGTATAAGCAAACTAAAGAACATCTGGGGAGTAGAGCTTAAGGAAAAATAGTGTTTTAGCACTGCTAAAAATAATCAAAAGGCAATTTAACCCTGTGCAGTGCTTGGAAACATGCATTGGAATAGACAACATTAATGTTAAGCTGCCAAATAGATTTCTTACTATTGGAGCAGGTCCATTCTTAAAGAAAGTGTGAGATTTTGCTATGGAACTGTTTCAGAAAATAATGTGTAAAAATCAAATGGTTAAAGAAGTGGTTTCTTCATTTTCAGAAATCTCTGCACCAAGGCCATCTTCACCCAGTGAACCACTGGAAGAGGACAGCGTATTGTTTAACAAACTGACTTACTTAGGGAGCACAAAGGTGTCTGCCCCTCGAAATGAACTGGAAGCTCTACATGCCATGGCAAACATGAAATCCTCCAGTCAGGCCCCTTTACCTGTGACGCTTTATGTTCCCAACATCCCAGAAGGCTCTGTAAGGTAACATACAAATCTTTCTTTTGTTACTTGCACAGACACATAAAAGGTGGATTCTGACTTCGTTACTCACACAGGGAAGTAGAACTGCTGGATTTGTGCCTAAAGTTCTTGCTGAACTTCTTGCTGAAGTTATTTTTGAGAAATTCCTCTGGTGCAACAAAATGCCTGCTCAAATGTAACATGCAGTGCATAGTTGGTGGTAGCAGTTGCCATACAGTGTCTACAAAAGTATATCTTTCTACCTGTGTCTCTGTTCAAATAGGATAGTAAGAGATATATCAGAAAGTATATTACCCCTATTGTCATCTTTGAAGTTTCTGAAGTATTCTTTGAGTTCTGAGTTTGAAAGGAGTTTAAAATTTTGTATGAGCCCTTAGATCTCTGATTAATATTCACCTGAAGACGGCAGCAAGCATTTGCTAAGCTATATAGTCCCTTATAAATAATAAAAACAAATGGAATAAATAATGTTTTCTTCATATTTTCTTAAACAGAATTTTCTTTGATCTTTATATACAAATTGCATTTTCACAGTTGCTGTGGTTTCTACATTTCTATTCCCATATTTTTCATGAATGATTGCAGAGCAATGGTGGTCATTGTTACTGCATGGTATAGAGGTACTGCGTTTGTCTGTATTATGGAGTACAAAAGAAATTAAGCCAATGTTACAACCAGAAACCTTTACATCTTCAATTTGGAAAGCCTGACATTTCTGTTCCTACTGCCCATCTTGTGTACTTGAATTTAGTAGTAATTACAGTTGAGATATTTGTTTATCTAATTGCAGAAAAGCCTTTTGGGTAGGCCTGTTTGCTTTACTGACCTTTTTCTTTGATCTCCCCCATTACTTGCCTTGACAGAATAATAGATCAATCAAACAATGTGGAGATCGCCTCTTTCCCAATCTATAAGGTGTTGTTTTGTGTGCGTGGACAAAATGGCACTTCGGAGAGTGACTGTTTTGCATTTACTGAGAGCAGCTGTGGAACTGAAGAGTTCCAGATTCATGTTTTCTCCTGTGAGATTAAAGAGGCAGTAAGTATTGAGTGTTGTACGGTGACCTGTAAAAAGGATACAAGCGGTATTTTAAGAAGTTATTCCAGATATGGAAATGGTATTTAGTGCCTTGAAAAATAAGTTAACACATAGAACATTCACAGAATGTGCAGCTAGTCAGGCATGAATATTAATGTAATTTAATTCTTTTTTTTTAGTATTTCAGTAAAATGACAAAGGGCACTGTAGTGGGAAGATTTAGAAAGCCTAGGTTTAAGACAAGTAGTTTGTTTTTTTCAGGCCTCATTTGGATAGGTTTCAGACTAAAGTTGCAGTGTGGACCTTGTGAGTTGCAAAGAATCATTTTACTCTGCCTAGATATTTTGGGAAGAGCTATGTGATAATTTGGAAGAAAAGGATTTTCTAGGGTGTAAAAATAAGAGGAAAAAAAGAAATCTTGTTTTTTGACATCTGCAAGAGCAAGCTGTAAGTTGTGTTGTTAAATACACAACCTGAAAGTATGTTATTCAGGTCCTCTAATGAGTTGCATTCCTAATTTTGTAATGTATATTGACTTACTGAGCATTACATGAGCAGCGAACTTGACATGAATGGAAATAGGAGGTGTTGTTACTGAATTTGCTTGGTTATTAAACACCTGATCTGAATGTTTTGTGTTGTGAGGCATGCTTTGTGTTCAGTATGAGGCAAATGATGGTAATTTTATGTCCCTCAAAACCACATCACAATGCTCCATTAAAAATACCCTTTTTTTTTTTGATAAAACTATTAATTATTTTTGCTTTTCTGCAGGTCAGCCGAATTTTATATAGTTTCTCAACAGCGTTCAAACGGTCTTCCAAACAAGCATCTGATCATGTTAAGGACTTTGTTCTTCCTACTCCTGATAGTGATGTGTACACTTTCAGTGTTTCCTTAGAAGTCAAAGAAGATGATGGAAAAGGGAATTTTAGGTAATCTGAATGGCTAGGGAAAAATAGAAATCTCTCTGAAAAAAGTGTATAGCTGCTTGCAGAAGGCATTGCTGCTGTAGTGCAGTAAAATAGATTCGTCTCTTTTCATAAATAGACTTGTAAAAAGGAAGCTGTTGCTTTGCTATTACAGTTTTCTTCTCTGTATCTTTTCTGTAAAAAGATTAAAAATCGGGACACTTTTTTCAAGTTAGTTTCTTTTAAATACGTGATTTGTGGTAGGGATGCTCAAGGTAGGCCTGTGTAAATGGAAGTCTGTCGCAAACTTTAGTCAGACCAGTTTTCTTGAGTAACTAGACTCTAGTGGTCTCTCTTTTTCTTTGAGGTTTGCTGGTTTTGGTTTTTTAATAGGGTATTGAATTCCAAATTTATTGAAGATTTAGAAAATGTAGACTTCTCTAAGGATTACAGGGGACATGGGAGTTCCTTGCCTAACACTTAATTACAAGATTTTTTTAAATGGAATTGAGAGTTAATTCTGTGAAAATTTCCTATTTAATTGTTGCTTCATAGCCAGTATATAGCATATTTTCTATAATTTTAAGACTCAAAATATCCTATGCATTTTTCAATACATTTGCCTGGTAAATCCCCCAGACAGTTAGTACCTAGTCTAGTTTTCTTCAGTGCCAGTTCATTAACTTATGAAAAAAGGAAGAGAAGGTCTCTCAAATGAGCTGAGCCATTAACAGTTTAAGTGGACTGCTACTCTCTTTTCTGTATTTAACAGTTAATCTTCTATACCTGTGCTAAAGAAACTTATTTTTTTATTCTTTTAGCCCTGTGCCAAAGGATAGAGAGAAATTATATTTCAAGCTTAAACAGGGGATTGAGAAGAAAGTGGTGATTACAGTTCAGCAACTCTCAAACAAAGAACTGGCCATTGAAAGGTAAGATTCTTATAAAAATAACGCAGGTTAAGTTTTTGAGAGAACAGTATTTGATGTACTTTTCCCTGGCTTTCCAAGTTATGTGACAGAAAAAAATACAACAATAACATGGAAGTAGCATTGCACAATATAATTAATTTATAGATGTGCAGTTTGGTTTTAAATTTCTTTTGAAGTATTAGTGACTTCTAGGTGAAAACAAGAAACGTAGCCTGTAATACTCAAACATTCTTGGTTTTTTTCCCTTTTAATTGTCTTTTTAAATGTGGTATTAGGTTACCTATGACATTCAAATGCTTTCGACTTTGCTTTCTGTTGTTTTTAAGCAGTGCAAACCCATGCATTTATTGTAATCCTGCATTAGCAGCAGATCACTGTTTAGTAAAAGTAACCAAGTTGGTTGTCTGAGCTATGTTAAACCTTGGAGCGTATTAATCTGTTAGATCGATGTACTGGAACGCTTCAAGTTTGGACTCAACCTGCTGGTTAGAAGAAGCATTCTTTTGGTGGAGTCTTCAAGATGAGTAGGATTCTATTGTAGTTTTGTTATAATGAATTCTAATGTTTATCTTCAAGTGATGGTGAAGAGCTCAGGAATGGTTGAAGACTCATGTAGTATCTCTTGGAAATTCCATAAGAGGGATCCCTTTTGGACAGAATAGTCTGACTTAGTGCACAGCATTTGCACAAGAAGTGGATCATGCATGTGAAGAATAACTTAGTTAATGTGTTCATTAACACTAGACTCTTGTTAACTGCAGTAGTAGTAGGTATTGTATTAATTTGAATTAGGAAACTCCTTATCAATAGCTCAATTTTAAAAAGTAGCAAATGCCACCAGATGGCAATCTTATCAAAAGAGTAACAACAGGAGAATTCAATTTCAGTGACAAGGGAATTCAAGATAACAGGATTATCAAGAAAAAAGCCCCGCAACCCTCCCAGAACCTAGTGATTTCTTCACTTGCTTTCAAGCTCTTATTTAAAATATGACACTAGCATTTTAGTCAAGTAATATACAGCATAATTTTTTATCATCATTCTTTTGTGTTGTAAAATTGTGCGGTAGCTACTCATTGGCTTTAAAAAAAATCCTATTTTAAATGTATTTTTAATTTAAATAATTTTGGCTTCAGAATTCATCTAATGAATCATGAACTCTTTTAAGCATGTCTGAATAGCATTTGATTGTTGGGGGTTTTTTTTCCCCTCAAAAGCAAAGCTACCTTCCTTGGAAATTAGCTTTTATTTTGATTTTGTTTAGACTATTCAATTGCCAATAAAAAGTTATTCTATTGACATGTCATAGACAGGCTTGTAAGTCATTTTATGTGCTTACACTACATAACATTGAAATTCGAAACCAGTACAAAAAAAATCAATTCAGGTTACATCAGACAGGGATCTTCTAAGCAATTTAATGTGTCTTTGAAAGTATTCTAAGTGTAAATGACAGCGCAAAAAAATGCTACTAAAGAAATTTGGTCTCTGGTCTAAAGAGTTCAAGAGTCTTTCTTCGTGGTCCTGGAAGAGTAAACCTGGCATCACTCAGAGACTTGCCACCTCCTGGTGTTCAGGTAGGGCCCACGGATGGCTTAGGTTGGTGACTCAACTCTCAGTTGGGTGACCTTGCCCCTTCCTACCTCTGTGGCCTGTTTCACCTGGGGTTTGCCTGTTTTTATTCAGGTAAAGAAATGATGTTGGTTCCTGTCTCCCAGGTTTGAGTCATGGGTGGCACTACGTAGGCTCAGTCCCACAGTCCGGGGTATCGAGTCTTAGTTGTGTACGGGATTCGAGAAGAAAATGCTGGTTAATAATCAGGGGGCTTTAAGAAAGTTGTTCTGAGCAAAATAGCCTTTCTTTCTGAAAGCATGCTACTAGTCATGCAGGAGAGTTAATCCCAAGTTATGTAGGTGTACCTTAGGTTAAAGTCTAGACTGGCACCCTTAGAACTGATGTACAGAACTTAGTACTGCTGGTTGCTCAGCAGTACTAGAAACTCATAAAGATCATGTTACCATGTTAACTTAATACCATCAGGCTTATCTGTGGGTAGCATTTGTATTTCCATAAGGAGAAATATATATTAGTGAAGAATAATTTCAGGGGTTTTTTTGTGGGTCTAGAAACTAGCTGAATGTAAACAGAGTAGTGCAACTGCATGTAGCCACTTGGTAGCCAACTGTGAGTGCAGAAAACCCAACATGTCAGAAGTGGCAAGACTGAGGCCCACAGCCTGTGCAGGTCATTTTTAATTGTGGGTGTGTGGTTCAGCCTCCTGAAACGGGAGGCTGATCGTGTTGACAACTGTTTGTGTAAAACCAGGCTACTCTGAAAGTGAGGGTCCTGAACTCATAGTAACTCCTTTTGCTCTTTGAACTTAGTGGGAAGAGAAGCCCTGACTCTTCAAATAGCAGGATGCTGCCAGTCATCAGAAGTACCTGCTTCTCCGAGAGGCAGGGGTTACTCGTTCCTGACTCCCACTCTTTTGGAAGCATACTTCCCAAAAATTTTGGCTGGCACACATCAGAACCTGTGTACATCTGAGAGGAGCACAGCAAGAGCTAGGATCTGCGAGCTGTTGTCTTTGAAAAGCACAGACATTTTGCTTGCCTCTGAATCTTAGCCTTATAGTTTTCTTTAGCAGATGTACCAGAAGCTACAATAAATCATAGCCCTTAGAGCTGTTTCTACCTCAGAAACAAAAGTAGTTCAGTCTGCTGTAACATTCTGCCTGGACTAATTAGTCTTTCAGAGAAGCCAGCTTGTGTGGTTAAATATAAGTCCTAGCGTCCTGGCTACCTTGTTTGCTTTACCTGGCACCGCATTATGCTATAGAGATAGATCAAAACTGTTGTCTACTGGTTTATTTACCACTTTGATTTTTACGATTATAATAGTGAAAGAGTATGGAGAAGGAAAAATATAATTGCGGATGGAAGTTACTGTTTAAGTGTAATGAGGTGGAAAATGAAAATCACATACCCAAACATAATGGGTGCAAACTTACTAGGTGGTGTAGTAATTACATATCTTAAGACTTTTACAGTTAAAAGCACTATTGAAATGATAGTTGCTTTTATTTCTCTGTTCATGAAACAGTGTGCTTGCCTGAAAGCTGTGAAACTCTTCTGTCTTCATTGCTAACCTACGAATGTTCAAATAATCTCTTACAATTTACGTTTGCTGAAAAATATAAATAATAAGTGTGTTGCCCAGATGACAGAACTGCCTTTGTTCAGACTTAGAGAAGGTTGGGAATGGGAGGCTCTTTGTGGTGCATTGGAATACCTGGTGGGAGGGTCTGGAGGAGATGGAACCAGGCTCTTGGAGGTGCAGAGCAGTAGGATGAGAGTCAATGGGCACACGTTACTTCCCTGGAAATTCCCCTGTTAAATGAGGCCAGTTGTTACCAATACAAAGAGAGCCGAGCGGTTGGAACAGGTTGCCAAAAGAGATCATTGACTCTCTGTTCCTAGAGAACATGACCTGGCAAGGCGCTAGGCAGCCCAGTTTGGGTTGGTCCTCTTTTGAGTGCTGCCTTTGATATTCAGAAAGTTTGCAAGTGTGAATGCTTTAAGAATGTTGGGAATTTTAATTTTTTTTTACTCTTAAAAGTATCAAGAACATTTTCTTGTTAAGCACCTGGAATTCAAGGCCCTGTATAATACAGAAGTTCAGTTTTAAAAAATAAAGAATGAAAGTCTAAAAATTCAGCACATGGTTGGTTTTTTTTTTAAGGGCCTATGATGTTACATGATGTTTTATACCAGTGATGATATGAGTGATAGAATGCATGAATTTGTAACTTTTCATATGACTGTATGAAAAACAATTTTTAAAATGCATTGGGGACAGAGTGAATTTCTTGCCAATCTCCATCACTAATGTATAGGAATTGTTGGTATCTTTAAGCTCAATATTTTAAGTTGTCTTTAAGAATAACTGTTTGCTCGCAGGTCAGACACTAATTTATGTCCTCTTCATTCTGGAAAATAAATTGTCATTTCTGTAATATATATTGTGATGTTTCTTGAGCGTTGCCATAACACTAACAATAAATTACTGAGAAATGTTTTCTTTAAATTAGAAGCAGTAGGTGGCTGTGCCATTATGTTCAAGAAAATACTTTTGTATTTTGAAAAGCTAATTATCTTTTAAAAAAATTTTTTTATTAAACTTCACAGATGCTTTGGGATGCTGCTAAGCCCTGGACGAAATGTGAAGAACAGTGACATGCATTTACTAGACATGGTAATACTTAGCTCTAATAATTCATTTAGGAAGATAGAGGTGATTTTTAAAAAAAACAACAAAACAAACACCACAAACAAAACCCAGCCAACCAAGCCTCTCATCTGTTTGTTTTTTGTTTATTAAATCCTGGGGTTTATATCTTAAAACTAGAAGCAAACTTGTTACCTAGGATGGGCAAAACATTTCAATTAAAGTCAAAACCTGTGGCTTCTGCTTTTTGTTCAATTGTTGAAGACACAGTTTAGGTCAGCTGACAGTTAGTTATTATAAATAACTACGCTTTCTGTATCGTGTTAACCATGTTGCCTTAAAATTTAGTACAAATAATTGTTATATTTGGGCATCAGGGGGAGTGGTCTTATTTTTCCAAGGTGATGAAAACTTTGCCTTTATTTGCTTCATTTGAATTTAAATTCTTGCTTAGAGTTTGAAGTATTCACTTGTCTTCTACAATCTTAATTTCTTATTATTTGCTTCTAAGAGAACTGCAAAGTAATGATAATTTCTGTGATAATATCAATTTACTTCCATGCTGTGGATAAGAATACAACCATTTTCCAGTCAAGAAAAGTTTGAGTTAAACCAATCAGACGTTTTGTGTCTGTACAGTTACCCCAGTTTTACCTAATCCATTTCTTTACTTGTGTTAATGACTCTAGCTATCAGTATTTAGTTCTATTGTCCAACAAGATATGCAAATAATATTTTATTTGCCTGTTTGCATCGACTACTCATTTTTTCTGTTTTTATTTGCTAGCATTAGTTTCTCGGATGTAGAGGTGTTGCTGTTAATAGTAACTTCATCGTATGTGGCTGTTTTGACTTTATTTGCCTATTGTCCTGAAATTTGGCTCTTTAAATCTCAAGTTCCTATGAACTGGAATTCCGGTCCATTGACATACTTACAAATGTAAGTCCATGCCTGAGCAACCCAGGGAACAATCTGGCAGAGGGATAATTACAGAGCAGGAAAAACTCAGCCTGACCTTAGGGTTGGTGTTGTTAAGGTCTTACTCTGCTAAAATTTTCTTTTTTTTTTTTTTTCCTGTACCATTTCTGTGTATACTGTGGGACTAGTTTAATTTTATGAAGCCTCTTGTAACTCATCCTCTCCTAACAACCATCTCAGCTGCTCAGAAAGGAGAGTGGCAGATATCCCACCACACTTTCATGCTTATAATAAACACTGAAAAAAAATGTTGATAAACTATCTTGTCTTCAGTTTCTTGTGTAATGTTTCTCTTCTAATGTTTCTTATTTTTAGGAATCCATGGGAAAGAGTTCTGATGGGAAGGCTTATGTAATTACTGGAATGTGGAATCCTAACGCACCCATGTTTCTAGTACTTAATGAGGAAACTCCTAAAGGTAATTTAATATAATTTGTAAATTTGTTTTAGCTGACATGGCTTTGGTGTATGTATTTCCTCCTGGAAATCATGGTGCGTATGTCTGAGTATGTACATCATTATGTTCCAGGAGTCCATGCCTAGAAACTTTGCTGTATAAACATATGTAAAACAGAAATGTGAGTAATTGTTCATAGAGTTGTGTGTTGCTGATATTGTGATGTTAAATTAGTGTTTGGGGCTTATATGCCTCTTCCCTGGTTACCGGGAATTTTTGGTCCTAAGCATGCAGAAGTTGTTTTCCGCCTTCTGTGCATAGCAAAGCAGTATAAATCCAAGGCATTGCTATTCTCTTCTTTTTAGTTTTGAGGTGAGTTGATTTACAAATAGTATGACAATCCCTTCATTTTGGGGCAGCTGGAAGTGAAACAATGAAGTACTTGATTATATAGCACAGTTTCCTACTGCTAGAATTGATGTGAACTTACTGATGTGATGTAAGAGGTTTGAATGTGAGTCTGGAGTTTGTTTCCTATCCCACAGCAGAGCTCACATCAGTTGCTTAAAGTATATACAGCAAGTGTCACTGTTCTTGCTGCTGACTTTTCAGACCACATTATTTCTTGTAGCATATAGGCAAAACTCTTACTGCGCAGCTTGACACAGTTTCTGGTTTATGATATGACTTTGTGTGTGGGTGTGGTGTGGTTTAGTTTGGTGGTTTGGTTTTTTTGTTTGTGTGGGGTTTTTTGTTCAGGGCTTTTGGGTTTGGAGTTTTTTTTTTAATGCCTCCTTGCCTATTTGGTCTGATAAGACAAGAGAATCTAGGGATCCTTAATGGCTGATTCTAAATGTTTATTTTAAAAATCTGTGCTTCCTGCATGAAAAATATCTATTGTGATGGAAAATGATGGTTACTGCCTCTCTCTGTGGTGAATGTTTCCAGAAGCAGCAATCCTCTTCTTGCACTGTAAACCTGCAAGGTTTACACTTGGGCTGTTTCAATCTCACCCTCTGGTCAGTTGATCCTGCATTCCCCTCTACTTGAAAAAGCTGCAGTTGTGCTTCAGTCCTAGGAAGATGGAGCTATGGAAGATGGGGACTTCAATCACCCAGAT
>VXBO01010083.1:18433-36713 GCA_013400135.1 Rhinoptilus africanus
TATTTCCAGTACAGGAAACTTCATTTGCTACTGATTCTTTAATGTAGAAATAGTAATAGGTTCTTTTTGTGGATATTTTTTTTTTAATGGATTAAATAAGGTTCTTAATAAATAACTTTTTTTTTTTTCATAATTCTTTGTTTCAGCAGGAGTATTTTGGGACTTCTCTCAGTTGTCCAAATGAGCCTTCTTGTATTTGTTGGGTTGCACATTAGGATACGTGCTCCCCAACACAATCTTTCCCTTTCCTGTGTTTACAAATCGTCAGCTTAGTAATTATGAACTTGTTTGTAGATAGTGGAGTGTGCTAAAAAGAACCTGACCAGATATTTTTGTGCTTAGTTGTTCATGCCTTTCGGTACAAACATGTAATAGCTGGTTTCATTTTCAGCTCTGCTGCTGATGTAACTGGTAAACACCCTTTTGAAAGGCTTGAGGGGGGGAAAAAGTGCTTTCACCAGCTTAGAGCATAAGCGGTCACATCCTGTTAGCATCAAACAGGAAATTTAAGGGACTAATGGTGCAGTGAAACTATTGCTTTTAGAGCAAATTAAGAGATTAGGAGCAAAATTACTGTGAATTTAAATTCTACTTGTAACAAGCCTGAGTTCAGAATTTTCAAAGAAATGTTACACTTGGTGGCTGTGTGGGTTTTTTTGTTGTTGTTTTTGTTTGCTCTTTTTTTTTTTTTTGCCAACCCATGGGAAGCATTTAGCTACACCACCAACTTCTGGAAACTAGTGCATAACTGTAGCTCTTGTTGAAAACTGAGGGACTTCCGAAGCTGAGACTGTTAATTTGAGTGCTTGCATATTGAATTTTATCTCTAAAATTTAGACAAAGAGACTTGAAAATGCAGAGCTTATATTCTCCTTTTTATGTAGATATGTATTACTATGCATAAATCTTTAGATATCTAAACATAGGTAGACATGTGGTTAAACAAAAAATGTCCCATGGGGTTCTGGCACATCTGCAGGTGCTGTTGGGCTGCCAGGTGCTTGGGTGATGGGGGTGTGCAGGGAATCATCAGAGAGTTCCAGGAAAGAGTTATGTTTCACTGGATGATGCTGTCTCTTATGGATTAATGTTTAGTGTGTATCCAAGCTTGTGGTTGATCTTGCTTTCTTTCATTGCTCATGGTCTTTTCCAACTGATGTTGTGCTTTTCTGCTTCCAGTGATTTTATTCATTCAGTAAAAATGTTTCACCGTTATACATTGTATTTGGTGTAGGTGGCAAGGTTTTGGTAGCAGCGGGGCTGCCGGGGTGTCTTCTATGGGAAGATGTCAGAAGCTGCCCCTGTGTTGCATGGAGGCAGGTCCATCTGGCTCCAAGATGGACCCACCACTGGCCAAAGCTGAGTCAGTCAGCGACGCAGGTAGCACCTCTGTGATATTCAAGAAAGTGTAGAAAAACCCTGTGCAACAGGAGCTGGGAGAGAAGAGTGAGAATACGTGAGAGCAACAGCTCTGCAGACACCAAGGTCAGTGAAGAAGGAGGGGGAGGAGATGCTCCAGGCGCCGGAACAGAGATTCCCTGCAGCCCGTGGTGAAGACCGCAGTGAGACAGGCTGCTCCCCTGCAGTCCGTGGAGGCTCACAGTGGAGCAGATATCCACCTGCAGCACATGGAAGACCCCACATCAGAGCAGGTGGATGAACAAAGGAGGATGTGACCCCCTGTAGAGCCTGTGCTACAGCAGGCTCCTGGCAGGGCCTGTGGCCCCATGGAGAGGAGCCCATGCTGGAGCAAGGTTTGCTGGCAGGACCTGTGACCCCATGGGGGACCCACGCTGGAGAAGTTCATGGAGAGCTGTCTCCTGTGGGAGGGACCTCACTCTGGAGCAGGGGAAGAGTGTGAAGAGGAAGGAGTGGCAGAGAGAACATGTGATGGACTGACCACAGCTCCAGTTCCCTGTCCTCACACGCCACTCGGGGGGAGGTGGTAGAGAAGTCAGGAGTGACAGAGTGGCTTGATAGGCACCTGGCAGGCAGTCAAGGTCAACCCATCACATAGATACAGTCCACTGTTGTTACAGTGTAGATGTGATAGAATTATAGTCTTGGCTTTGCCCTAGCTTCTCCAATTTTTTTTTTTCTGGATATTGATTACAGCATTCTCTACTTTTTACTTTACTGGCTTTTAGCAAGTGTCAGCCACTGCTTGTAACAGTGAGGGCTGATAGCTATAATTAAATCTGACACTGGTAGTAGATGCTTTGTCTGCTGTTTAATCAGTTTAGGAGGGGGAAACATGTATCTGGAATTAGAGAACTCACAATTACAAAATTAAAAGGTTGACTTTTTTTTTAACTTTCTTTATTGGATATTGTGGCCTTCCTGGAATAGTGCTATAATACCCCTGGATCAGTTTGGCCTTGCTTATCAATTCTGAAACTTTGAAGTGCTCCAGGTCATTCATGGTCTCAAATGGGATAGGTTATATAAAGTGATATCAATCTAGTCATATAGATAGGCAGAAAAAATACGATGAAGCTTTGGCATATGTTGTATTAAATAAACTGCATACATTTTCACAGCAAAACATCTTCCAACTGTGAACTCTTACCTTCCCCTCTTTTTGATCATACTGGTTAAACGCTACCATTATTCCTTACTTCCACAGACTACCATACTTGTATCAGAAAACACTTAATTTTTCTCACAAATTTGAGACTTCACAGAATAGGGATCCTTCACCACCACTGAACCCCTAGAGGAAAACCTTTCTGCATAGTTGTTTGTACCTTCAGGATATAGGCAGGTCAATTGATAACATTTTGCTTTGTCCCATTTTGTTTGGTTATTGTGGACTTCATTTCTTTTTACTGTCACAGTTAATGTATATGAATGAGTGAAGACTATACTTACTGAAATACACATATCTGTGTAGTTTATTTTTCAGTTTACTACGGATACTACGGTGTCTCTGATCCTTAGTTGCGATCCTCAAATAAGCTTGGAAAAGGTGGTGTGAAATAAATGCTAAAAATGATTCATGGAGCAAAAAAAAATATGATGAGAAATCTGCTAGTTTATAACTAGCAAACCTATCAATTTAGGTATTTTTTAACACTGAATTTTTGTGGGTGGTAGATCAAGTCTTCACAAACAGAACACAGCTCATTCTCCCTTATGTCTTCCAACTTTTGAGCCTTTAATGATTACAAAGAAAAGCTTCTGATTGTACAGTGATGGTTTTCCCTTCCTATTCCTTCAAGAAGTTAAAAAAAACCCCAACAACACAAAACTATATGAAGATCCTGATTTTTTAACTCTGAACATGACGTAAACTTGTGTTAAGGCTTTAATGGTTTAGGTAACAAGGGGGTTTTGTTCTTCAGTAGATTTGCCTCTTAAAAAATATGTAGTTGTTAAGTGGTGGAGAAAAATAAGCCATCACGATGTTGTAGATCTGCAAAGCAATTGTATATTTTTTGATTTGGTGCCTTCAGATGGTCTAATGTTATGATGCATTATCAAACTAGGATTTTTCTGCTTGCCAGAGTTCCCTGCTTTGTGGGAAGGGAAATGATGCTATACTTCATGTTCCCTTGTACCTGCTGTGTATTAATCCCAGCTATCCATTGGAGAAGTTCTTATTTTGAGCAATATAAGAAAAGCATATGTTCTGCACAACATTGCATTTTCCTGCCTTTGGTAATTATAACAGTGGGCTCTTTTCTGTAGCACATCCTTCCTTTCCTCCTTTACAGTTTTTCTGCTTGGTCAAGTGGCTAAAAGATAGATGGACAGACAGACAGATAGGGAGGGATTTGCTGGCTATGAGTTCTGAGAAACTTTTGAGACTGGAGCAAGTAAGGCTAGGTGTGAAGAAAACTGAAAAAGAGGGGTCAAACAGTGTAATGTATGTTCTTTTTGAGGGATTTGAATGAAAAAGAGTATCTTTCTTCATTATTTATATGACCCATGTAGTGAACTTTTTTGCATTCTGGAAACCAAAACATAGTTCTCAGAAGCTGAAATGAATGTATGAAGTGAACTTACTGATGGCTGCAGCTAGTGTGGCGTAGGTGTGTCTTCCCCTGCCAGACTTACGGTGATCAACTCAACAGGTACAATCTCTGCTTCCAGTGCTTCTTGTTTCCAAGGCGTATGTTCTTCTGTTTATGCTCCCGTTTGAAGCTGTTGTTGCTTCTTTCTGAAGTGGTGTGTTTTTCTGCAGCTCTGCAGATCTCTGAAGTAATAACAAAATGAGACAATATTTATTTTTGTGAAAGGCTTTTTCATTTGTAAGTGTTGGCCGTGGCATTCCTCTTGTGTCTTCACGTGCTGTCTCTGAGGCCTGGAGGAGGCATGGGTAGCTCTGACCCAGTGAGCACATCGGCTTCAGTAGCAGCCTCGGCTGGCTGTGGGTGGCTGGAGGATGTTGTGCTGGAGCCTGTTCCTGTGAAAGAAGCAGGAGGAGGTTATGCTGACTCTTTTGCTGACTTTCCCATTCTGTGGAAATCCCCAGTGTGGAATTTGCAGTCTCTACACTCTTTGCATTGCAATACAGTTAAATATTTTTATTTTTAGAACGCTTTTTATTTAGGTAACATGGCTGGAGTTTTATGGGGAGTATTAAGTATTCTGATAGATAATCAACATTGTAACAAAATCCTACATTGAATCAATCCATCGTTGATGCATTGTTAAAAAAGGAAGTCTTGACATCGCACTTTCTAATTAGGAGTTTTCTTACATCATTTTAATGGATTGATGTAGAATTTGACTGTATCCAGCCTGCGTGATAAGTTGTACTTCTGTCTGGTGAAAATGCTGAAGTACAGCAGCCCCTCGACCTGTTGTCATATAAATTAAACATACTGTGAAGTCCTTGGCAAGCTGGCTGCTCATGGAGGAAAATCCAAGTGCATGAATCTTTTCTTCTTTTGTCTTAGTAAGAAGAGAGGTCTTGCAGCCTGTGACTTCATGTAGTGCAAAGGCCATGGTATTTTATTTTCTTCCTGTATTACTAACATACTGTCTGAAAGTTGAAGTGCAGTCTGCTGAATGTATCTGAAACACTTCTTTGACACTTGGAGAAGAAATTTTCCTGTCGCCAATCCAGAACTTGAAATAGAATTTCTGCAATTAAAAAAAAAGAGATTTAAAAAAGCATATTTTAATTTGGAACGTTGGCACGTTGATTGAGAAAATGAATACTCAGTGCTGTTTTGGAAAAGTATGTATTTTTAGATCAGTTTCCTGAGGAAATGAAGCTTACATGATTGTGTTGTCTGTCTGCACATGTTGGTCCTTCCAGAAAAATTGTTGAGTTTGTCATCTGATTTCAGCCAAACCTGAAACTTGAGGTGACATTTTGAAGATTATTGTTTATGAATCTTCTGAAAATGGTTTGCTAATTAGAGGAAAGAGACCTAAACGTGTGCTCTGGCTGAGCAGAAAACAGGAAGAAATGACTGATAGATGCCATCAATAATCAGATAGTCAGTTTGCAATATTTAGGTTTGGTGTCTCCTGCCGAGTAGGAATGTCATATGGAAAGGAGAGGGGACTGGTGTAGCAATGGTTGAGTTTAAAGGAAGTAAGGTACGTTTCCACTGCAAGATGAAGTTCCTTTAGTTCCAGTGTGCAGAGCAGATGCATTGAATTTTTCCAAACTGCATGGAGTTGCAAAAAGAAGTCACCTCTTTATCTGTGTGCTTGGAAACATTACCTTTTAAACTTTAGATAGAATGGTTGCTAGAAACCATGCTGTATCTTTTTATTGTATTCTGTCTTTAAATGGGGGATTTGAAATTAACATATATGAATTTAACCTTACTCATCACACACACACACAAAATTAGCTTTCCTATAGCTACACTTTAATGCTCTGTAGAGAATGGATTTTATTATATTAAGCAAAAATATGATCCCAGTAACCTCTGTAAAGGCAGGGATAAGGTGATTGTAAAAACCAATTGACACTTCAGAACTGCTGCTTCAGAATTCTTTGCTGCTCTGCCATGTAGGGCTGTGTTAGCAGGTGACAAGTTATGGCCCAAATTTTGACTTCTGAGGTCTGTAGGTCTTTTAACCACATTTAATGCCACTGTAGATCTGTTGTGTTTAAGAGAAAAGAAATAAATAAATTTCCTCCTCTCTCTCTCGCATGTGTATACACACACATATACATATGCAGGTATATATACACTTCTTTCTTTTTTAAGTATTTAGCAGCCAAGGGAAGTTTGAAAAGCTGCCCATGTAAGTATTTTTGAAGTTGTCTTGGCTTACAAATGGACCAATTTCTGTTTTGCAGTGCCTGAAAATGACAACAAAGCGGAATTTGTTTGTGCGGCTGGTGCCATGCCGCTGCCTTCGTGGAGAGGAGGAAACAGTCACTACGCTTGATTATTCTCACTGCAGCCTGGAACAGGTGCCTAAGGAGATTTTTACTTTTGAAAAGACCTTGGAAGAACTCTATTTAGATGCTAATCAGATTGAAGAGCTTCCAAAGGTATGTTGGGTGGTTTTCCTTTTAGTTCCATTTATTAACCCTATGGCTTCATCAGCATTGTAGGAGCTGATAGTGACTAGCCTTCTGCTTCAGCTTTTAGGCTGCAGTTTGCTAAATATTTTTAAGTAAATGTTGGTCTCAAAAGAAGCAGCCCTGGCAAAAGGTATGTTTACATGTTCCAGCTTGACTAGTTTGCTGCATGTATTGGGATGAAAATGCGTAAGCAACAGATTCAGCCCAAGAGAGCTATACAGAAGAAGAGGCAGGCTAATTTATTTCTGTATCAGTATCTGCTCAAACTGACTAACTGTATTCAACAAACTGTGGCATCTTTTTGATCTCTGATAACACACGAAGATTAGAAGAGGGAAGATTAATGACTTGTTCAGATCTCTGTGCCCACAAAAGATAGCTACAACGCAGAATATCTATTCACATGAAGTCTTACTTTCTTCTTTGGTACGTCACTGAAGAGACTTTCTGAAGTATCTCAAACTGCTTAAGTTCAAAAACTAGAGAGCTGTAATGCCACATTGTTTATATCTTTGTTAGAGAAATTAGTGTTTGTTGTTCGTTCTGCAATCTGAACACAAACCTGCATGTTGAATTAACGATATACTAGAGAAAGGATTGAAAATGTATATCAGTGAGACTTTTGAGCACTACAAAGTGATCACTGCAATAACTTGTTTCCCCTTTTGGTGGAATTAAAAACTTAGTAATTAGATGAAAGAATTAATCTTTAAAATTGTTTTGTCACAGTTGTGTACCAGTCTTCACTGTCATGCAGAACAACTACAGAATGCTGTTAGATTTTTGGAAAGTTTGACATAACTCCTTCAGGTTTTGCTGACTTGGATTTTTTTTGAAAGATTAAGTGAAACAAATAAGGAAATAAAACAATTTCGGGGTAGTAACTTGACAGTTATTAGAAGCCCTGGACTCCAGTAAAGCTGACTTAAACCATCTGGGTGCTTTTGAAAAATGAACCTTAAATGCTTCTGAGAAGCCATCAGTGAAAATCTGTGTTTGTATGATGAATAGAGGTAACAACATATAAGTTAAAACTAGACATTATGTCAAAGTCTTTTATAGTTTAGAACTTCCACTATTTTATTCTTGTCTCTTCCCAAGCAGATATTTCTTTACTTTAGACTTAGTCACTTTAGATTTTAGTAGCTTGCTTTTAAAGACTTTGTATAAGCCTTTGAGTTTTTTTCAGCTGATTTCAGAAATTTGTTCCTATCTGTCATTCTTTATTGGAGAAGAATAAAATTTGAGTGCTTAAGCAGAATGAAATACCTTTTTTGGCCAAAAAGAAAGGAAATCTTCTGTACTTTTCTTGCATTAAAGTCTTGTTGCCCAAATTGTAAGAACTAAGCAAGCACTTTCCTCCCAAACTCATAATTCTCTAAAAAATTACATTAAGTAACCTTAAAAGAGGAAGACAGACTGTATTGTAGTGATCAAATGAATGCATGTTGGTGTTTTAGACCAGAATAAGTGGTTCATGTGCTTTGTCTTCCTTTTCTGTTACATGCCATTTGATTTCATTAGTCAGTTCCTATATGAAATCCGATTTTGACATGTGAGTAAACTAAGAGGTGGGCAGTCTACCACTTGTTTTGGTCTAGTCTAAGATTAAATTATCCATGCAATTAGAAAGACTGCTTGAACATAGATGTTTTGTTCCTCTTTGCTTTTCTGTGCTGGACTGCATGAACCTGTAATAGCCTACACTAGCTTTGTGTTAGTGTGTTTGTACATTATAATAAGTCATCCATATAGGCTTATTTTTGAGAAGCTAGTCACCTTTTTCACCTTTTAAGTAATTTTGGTCATTATTTTTTACTACCCTTTCCATTTTCAAAAGAAAATATATAAATTAAAATGTATAAAAATACAGTTATATATATAAAATATATAATATGTAGAGAACATATATAAAATATATAAATTTAAATACTGTAAAGGAAGCAAGCAGATAGATTAGGGAGTAGTAAAGACATAGTAAAAGTGTTTTATTTAGCCATTTGACAGAAATAGTAATTTAAAACTATCCACAGAAGATCTGTAAGGGAAGGCCTGTAATGTTTGAAATGATCCTAGCAGATTCGAAGCCCGAGTTTCAAGGTGTGTATGCCTTTTCCCTAAGCCAAGCTTTTATTTAATCTTTGAAACTCAGAAAAAGGGTTCTAATTAAGGCATCTCAGATGAATGGTGCAGTACTTATTAGGCTGTCTTAAATTTTCTGAAACCTAAGGCATTCACACTCTTCCCCTTTTACTCTTTTCCCCTGGTGGTGTGTTCTTATCCCTGTTTTTCAATCTGCTGCCCTGTGTATACCACAACACAACTGGTGTGGGGCTGTCTTGTCAACCTGATCAATGAAATGGCCTGTCAGTGTGTGTATGGCTTTTTTTTTTTCCAGAACCCCAGCATACTTAAAAAGTTGTTTCTTAACATAGTTGACTGTCTGAGGGCACAGCATGAGTAAACTGTGGTGGAGAGAAAGATAATGGTAGAATCATAGAATGGTTTGGGTTGGAAGGGACCTTAACGATCATCTAGTTCCAACTCCCCTGCCGTGGGCAGGGACACCTCTCACTAGATCAGGTTGTTCAGAGCCCCATCCAGCCTGGCCTTGAACACTTCCAGGGGTGGGGCTTCCATCACCTCTCTGGGCAACCTGTTCCAGCGTTTCACTACCCTCAGGGTGAAGAACTTCTTCATAACATCCGTTCTGAAACGACCCATCTCTAGTTTTAATCTAGTTTTAATAAAGGACTTCGCTTTACACGAAGTGCTGGTGTGTAGTCAACAGTTTCAAAAGTGACTGGGCATTTGAAATGCTCTCATCTTGTGCACTAAATCACATCTGAAAAGGTACTCTGTTTATTCCAAGTGTCACAGTGTGTATTGGAGCTGAAAAGCTCAAACTGTAGCAGCTTTACTTTTCCCTCTCACTTTGCTATTTGGAAGAAATTGGAAATCTGCAGTAAAATAGTTCTTAATTATATGACTAGTTGGTCATATGTTAGTGTTTACTAACAACAATGATGATCTACTTAATCACTGAATATGCAAACATTAAAAAAGAACAACAACAACAAAAGGAGCAACTATGAAGTCAATGCTATACAAAATTCCCTTTCCTCCCATTTTCCTTTAGGGTTCTTGCAATTCCTTATGCTGCATTTGCTTCCAGTTGAGTAATCCAGGAAATTTCTACGGATTCCAAGAGTCCAGATTATTGTTTCTAGGGATGAGTTTTAAGTATATATTCTTCCTTGAAGTACTTGAAAGAAAGGAATTCTCTCCTTCCCCTATAATATCCTAAGTAACTTTAACTCACAGAATCATAGAATTGCCTAGGTTGGAAGGGACCTTTCAGATCATCTAGTCTAACCATCAACATAACTCTGACAAAAACCATCACTAAACCATATCTCTAAGCACTATGTCTACCCATCATTTAAATACCTTCAGGGATGGTGACTCAACCACTTCCCTGGGCAGCCTGTTCCAATGCTTGGCAACCCTTTCAGTGTAAATATTTTTCCTAATATCCAGTGTAAGCCTTCCCGGCACAACTTAAGGCCATTTCCTCTTGTCCTGTCACTTGGGAGAAGAGANCAACACTCCTGCCTAACTCTGTGTCACCTGCAAACTTATTGAGGGTGCCCTCAATCCCCCCGTCCAGATCATTGATAAAGATATTAAAGAGAACTGGCCCTAAACTCTTCAAAGCCGTAATAATATTAACTAGTTCTAAGAGGTGCATGTTTCTGAGGAATCACAAACATCTTTAGGCAAGTTAAAGCTCATTCCTTGAACCATGTCCATCTTGTCCATCTTTAAGTTGTCTGCTTTTGTTCTAGGGTGGTATATGCAAACATTACATGAGTGGGGCTTGTTCAATGGTCTGTGGTCAAAATGATGACCTAATAATTGAAACCAAGAAATTTTGGTTGAACTAAGCCTATTGCTACGGTGTTGGTTGGGATAATTTTTTCTAGTCATAGAACACTTCCTGCTTTTGTGTGATTTTTTTTCCTCAGAATTCCAAAAGGAAAGAACACTAAGTGCAGGTATTTAGGAATGATTGTGTCCAAAATTCCTGGGAAAGGAGTATTCATCAGAAATTATTTGGATGACCCTTTTCAACCACTTTCTTACAGATTTTTTTTTTTTTTTTACTACCTGTAATGTTCCTACGTATCATTTGAGGTTTTTTCTTCCATTATACTAGTATTATTTGCCCTGTTTTGTCAATTTGTAAAGCTTTTGGGTAAGAATCTGAAGGTACCTTGCATATAGGAAGAGATCTGGCTCTGAGCTAATACTTCATATAAATTATAATGCATGTATACAGAAGACATTATGGTTTTCTATATACTTAGATCAAACTTTTGCTAGTTTTCATCATAATTTTGTTGAATTTTTGTGTACTTGAGCATGGAAGGGGAAAAAAAAGTATTCAAGATGCAATGGAATAAAATTTAAAATTTTAAAGACGATTATACCTACTCAAATCCTGTGTTCCGGAACTATTTGACTTCAAAAATGCATCTACGTTTGTTTTTTTCTTTTTTGAAGAAAATGTAATTACCTCTGGGGTATCACATGGTTGTCTATTTTGGAAAGTAATTTGCAATGTTTGCAGGACTATGTGTCACTACAGGTCACAATTTCTGAGATATGGGAAGGAATTTGTAGGAAGTGTTAAGCATAGCAGCTGGCTTGTGACTGCAGGTTTTTTTGCTTTCCTAAGCATTGTAAACTTAGTCAATTTTGAATAAAACTAATTAAATAAAGTTTTTGTACTCAAAAACTCTGAAGAGTCTGGCCTTCAAGCTCTGAGGTCAGAAGTTTAAAGGGATTAAAACCAAAAGCTATATAGATGAAACTAAAAGAAAGTCGCATTCACTTTTTTCTTTCTTTCAATAGCAACTTTTTAACTGTCAGTCTCTGCACAAGCTGAGTTTGCCAGACAATGATCTAACCACATTGCCAGCATCCATTGCAAATCTCATTAATCTCAGGGAACTGGATGTCAGCAAGAATGGTAAGTCACTTCACTTATTATATTGGGGTAGATAAAAGGCAAATCACCATTGACTGTACAAAGACACTAGTGGAAGTATAATTTCTAGAAGCTACACAGCTAGTAAATTTTAAATTATTACTCTAAACCACTGCTTCACATAAAAGATGTGCTTTTATGGTCTGGTTGTGCTATTTAATTGTGTATCTCAAATTGATTGGTTTGTACTTGGAGATTCATTACTGAAAACTGATACTGTAAAGTATTTTGTATTCTCTCAAAATGCATGTGCTTGAATTTACTACTTCTAGTGGTTTTACTCATGTTTAACTATACTGAAGAATTTGCAAGAATTTGTAAAATTTTGCTAGATTTTATTGTTATATTTTGTTTCATATGAAACTTATTTTCAACTTATTTTAATGACCTATCTGGGGAAAAGTGGCTATAGACAATGACTGGTTCGCTTGTCTGACATGTTAAAAATCTATCATTCTGCGTGAGTCAGCCTTTTACACATTATGAAATGTTGTCAGCCAAGTATTGTATGCATGGGGTTTTATTAATGGTGCTATTTTGGCAAGTTGGCAGATCTGTGCAACTGTGAGGAAATTGCAATAACTTAAATTGTCATCACGCTTATTTGTGTGGCTTATTTGAGAGGGGAAAAAAAATTCAATCATGCTAATTGATAAAAGTATAATAATTTTGTCTTATTAATTCAAAGTGAAGTTAGAGGACTTCTCCTTGAAATCTTATTTGAAAATAAGGATTATATAAATATGCCAAAGACTTCATCATATCATATTCATTGTTTTATTTGGACAGCTAGCTAATTATGACTACACAAAGTTAAGTTCTGATTTATTAAGAAAGTATTCCAGTTGTTGAGGTGTTGGCATTCTCCTTGATTGTCCATTGTAGCCCAATCTGTACTTAAACTGTTACTTTATTATTTCTGCCTAATGAATGCAGCATTTAGTGTGATAAATTGACCTGATTATCACTGCTCTCTTCCTGGTACAAGTGGATTAATAGTCTTTCTTAAAGAACACTGGCCTTAAACTTTCATGGTGACACACAACAGAGAGAGAATCATCTTTTTTGTCCTAGACTGAACTGTTGAAAGGATTAACTGTTTACAACACAAGTTCTCATGCAGAAGACTTAAAAGCAGCAAAGGGGCATTTGAGTTCTAGCGCTGGCAAATTCCTTAGCTTATGTATGTAAATAGGCAGCTGGTCACTTACCAGCTAGAGAGTTACTTGTCTGTCCAAAATGGTGTAACCTTTAGCTAAGCCTTCAGAGAGCTGCTGAAAGAGCAGTTGTTCCTCTGAGGCATATAAAGAATTTAAGGAGGCAATACATGAATGGTACACTATCCCAGTAAAATATGAAGCTCTGTTTTCTAAGTGTTGTTTTGTTGTATTTTTAACACCTTTCAGAGAAACGACAGGGCATAAGTTTATTTAAACTATTATCATGTGTTTGTTCTGAATCTTATCATGGTTTGGATAGCTTCTCTGCCTGGTANGGTTGCCCTTTGGACCCACCCCAGCCCATCAGGGCCTTTCTTGTAATGTGAGGCCCGAAACTGAACGCAGCACTCNCATGAATGGTACACTATCCCAGTAAAATATGAAGCTCTGTTTTCTAAGTGTTGTTTTGTTGTATTTTTAACACCTTTCAGAGAAACGACAGGGCATAAGTTTATTTAAACTATTATCATGTGTTTGTTCTGAATCTTATCATGGTTTGGATAGCTTCTCTGCCTGGTATTATACATCAAAAATAGTCCTGAGGTCACATGCTTGTTTACTTGGGACATCTTAGAATCATAGAATCGTTTAGCTTGGAAAAGACCTCTAAGATCATCAAGTCCAACTGCAAACCTAACACACTGCCAAGTCCACCAGTAAACCATGACACTCAGCACTACATCTGCAGGTCTTTTAAATGCCTCCAGGGATGGTGACTCAGCCACTTCCCTGCACAGCCTGTTCCAATGCTTAATAACCCTTTTGGTGAAGAAGTTTTTCCTGCTAGCCACTCTAAACCTCCCCTGGCACAACTTGAGGCCATTTCCTCTTCTCCTCTCACTGCTTACTTGGGAGAAGCCACCCACCCCCACCTCGCTACAGCCTCCCGTCAGGTAGTTGTAGAGAGTGACAAGGTCTCCCCTCAGCCTTCTTTTTGCAGGCTAAAACAAATCCCAGCTCCTTCAGATGCTCCTCATGAGATTTGTGCTCTAGACCCTTCACTAGCTTGGTTGCCCTTTGGACCCACCCCAGCCCATCAGGGCCTTTCTTGTAATGTGAGGCCCGAAACTGAACGCAGCACTCGAGGTGGGGCCTCACCAGTGCCGAGTACAGGGGGATGATCCCTTCCCTAGTCCGGCTCACCACACTGTTCCTGATCCAGGGCAGGATGCTGTTGGCCTTCTTGGCCACCTGGGCACACTGCTGGCTCATATCCAGCCGGCTGCCCACCAACACCCCCAGGTCCTTGATTGTTGGTAAAGATGTTAAACAGAACTGGTCCCAATACTGAGCCTTTGTCTTCCACTATGCCTGAAAACTCTGTAAAACTCAGAAAAACAAATCAGGGTCCTGGTTTGTCTGTTTTGGGTGAGGTAAGAAATAGTGCTGCTTATTCTGCAATAAATTTGATATTGTTTGAGACTTCAGTTTGTTGGCTTAAGTGCTTTTCCCTTTCTGTTTCCCTATTCACTTTTGCAACCATGGAACATTTTTCTCTTCACAGCTGCAAGCCTATTCTCTTCCCTTGTGTCTCCTTTTCTCTTGGTAAGAATTTACTGCTCAGTTTCCCACTGTCCACAATTGTTTTGATGTGTGTCTGTAATAGAGCCAAATAGGAGGGGTTTTCCAGGACTAGCAAAACTCATAAAAATCTCTGATTCTTCCTTTTTCTTTGTTAGATATTGAAAGAATACAATGTGGAAGCAGTGAGCTTTGTGAGAAGCACAGGGATTGCTTTCTCTTAATTTATAAAAAAATTTACTGGGATTAATTACCAATCATAGTGCTGCATGATAAGAGATGCAAAACTCTAAATAAGAGTTTGTTTTCAAATTCCTGTGGTTGTGGCAAATGAAGGTCATACTTCTGTATATTTTTCTTGTAGTATTGATATACCATAAGTGTTTTCTTCTGATGTGAATGGAGTTAAAACACGAAGTGCAGATGCCTTTAGATCCAATACTCATTTTAAAGGTTGTATTTTAGCAAGAGTAGTTAGTTAGACTTTAACTTTCAAATACTAGCATACATGAATATGATATGATTTTCCTGTAAGATAGTTGAGCAGTTTGTGATGTAATCAAATGTACTGACAAAAGAGAAGTATTTAATTTTCTAAAGAGCTGGTACAAAATTAAGAATGAAGCTTCAGTTTTAAAATGTGTTCAAGTTACTGCAAGAATTGCAGAGTTTGGCTCACAGAGGGAGATCTGTTGCACAGGAAAGCATACAGCTTTCCAAGTAGAACTGCACATACACATGTATGTGTGCATAATATTTGATGTTTGTATGAAAGATCAAAATTGCAGAAATTCTTCAAGGTAGCAGATTCATTGCATAAAAGATATTAGTCCAAGAAGCAGTCTTTATGATGCTTTAGTAGCTCATAGAGGGTCTTACCTTCTGTATTTCAGATTTAAATGTGTCTAATTTCATACATATGATAATAAAACTGTGATAGAGACAGCAGATTTGCGAATGCAGATACTTAAGAATATTTAATAATATTTAAGCAGGACAAGGGTTTACCTAGTATAGTGTCCTGTCTCCAACAGTGACTAAAGGTGGAAGCCTAGGGAAGATTTCATAAAGTACAGAAAGCCAGGAGTCATGCGTGTTTCCCTGTATGCTCCCAATGTCTAGCACCTTCTGTTACTGGGTCTTCTTAAGCCAGGCTGGATGGGGTTTTTATTTAGTAGTCTTCATTTGACAATGACTCTGTCAATACATGTAGTCTTTGCATGAAGTGATGGAAGTGTTTTGGAAGTAGTGAGTACATCAGTTGTCCTTTTATGCCATTTTAACCTGATTCACAGGGCTATTGTGAGCATTTAGTATCAGTGGTATTCCATTGCTGCTTTCCAGCCATGCTTCTGCTTTGCAGCTTTTACCTGAAGCTTGGTGCTGTCCTAGTCCCAAAGATTAAACAATACTTGAACAAATGGCACAATAAATAAACTGTGTTCTTATACCAGAAATTGCATCCTGCATTGTAGAAAGCATGAAAAGATGCCTTTATTTCCCAGTCTTACTGCATGACGTCCTAAAGAGAAGCTGCAGCATACAGAATGTAAGACCTACGTAGAAAAATGATTGTTTTATTTATGAAGCTAAGGGAAAACTTTAAATTTTTTTATCCTGTATTGCTCAGTCATTTATATATTGACGGTTGTACAGAGGGGAAAAAAACCCCACCCACCAAAAACCCCATAACAACACTGTTCTCCCCTAAATGTGTCTCTTTCAGGGTTTATTAACCTTTCAGGGACAGTAATTTCCTTGTGGCTCTGGACATGACAGCCTTAGCCTGCATCTAGGACAACATGGAAGGCTGTCAAGGAAATACTTCTACCTCTTCTTTGAAGAAGGGGAAAGCATTGATGTACAGTGTATGATGGTGCATATAAATGCACGGAAAAGTTGGCTTTGCAGGTTACTAGAATCAAGTTATTTGAAAGGCTGAAGTGTGTAATGAGGTGACTGCCAGGGAAATTGGGCTTTTCTGGAAGGCCTGGGAAATGGGATTGAAATTGCTCGTGCTTGTGGAGTTAGCATAGTGAGAAACAGTGAGATGGTCTATTTTTCTCTGCTTGCAAATGATGAAGGAAAAAGGTTGAATTTTTAAGTTCTGTATTATTCAGGCCTCTGGAGGATTAAATAGCAAGACTGGAAAATAACTAGCAAGACCAAAAGAAACATGGAGTTTTGGAAATAGGGATATCTTCAATAGTCTGTTAAATATTAAGGAGTGGTTCTCTTTCACTGCGATGTTACAGCTAATTTAAACATGTCAGTTTGTCAGCCTGTATTGCAGGGAATTTTCATGTAAAACTGCACAAACTGAATGCAAGAAAACAAACACACACATATAGACCCTGCCTCCAGCCATATCTGCCTATAAAACTGTTTTAAGTAATTTTAAATAATTTTGTTAACAGATGCACATTTAGATCAAGTATGTTTTCTTCAGTGTTCAAAAATCATCTGCTGATTTGGCAAACTAGCTTTAGTGCGCTGGGTGCCAGAAGCTGGAGAGCTGGAGAATGAGAATTCAGGAGAGTATCAAGTCTTAGCTGCCCATCTGGTACATTTGGGAGTATAGTTTTTCAATGAATTGAGAATTACTCATAGTTGATAGGGAGACGGATCCAAGTTCTATTTTCTGCAGGGAGAAGTAAGAGAGGAAGATCCTCAATACAAAAATAACTTGCTGTAAATTTGCTATTTCTCTGCTTATACTGTGGGGGTGGTGGGGAGGGGCAGAGAGGAGCAGAGATCTTCTATCATCCATGATAGTGAATTCGAAGAAAAGGTAATTGATCTGCTGCTGTCTCCTGGTTCTGTAGCTTTACTATAATGTATCACCATATAGAGGTCACAAATTAATTCTAAATGGAGGCAGTTATTCTATTTAAAGTTCTTGATTCAAGTGTTTATAGTATTATTTCCTATATGTATTGTCTGTCTTATTAAAGGTACTGAATGGTATCTGTCCCTGCAGAATAAAATTATCTCTGTGTGTAAGAGAAGATGCAAACAGTATGGAATTTTAATGCAGTTAAGGTCTTGATGTGGAATTTGAGTGTACATATCTGAAATTCTGAAATAAGTTTAATACAGATCACTTCCTGGATTCAAAGAAGTTTTTGTAACACAGAAAATTAAGATTGCCAAAAACACGTGAAATTAATTATGAGGTTTTTAGATGTCAATTTGCATGTAAAGGCAGAATATACCTTTATTTTTTTAAAGGGATGTGTTTGAGTGATAGTCATCATCTATCAACCAAAAGTGACTGACGGACAACACTAAATTTGCAGCCCAGCGTGGGAGGAGTTGGGGGGTGAAAAAGCGAAGTAGCTTGACATGTTTATTTTATACTTTAGTTTCAGGTTAGTCGAGGGACTCAACAACACTCCAGCCATGAATTAGGCATAGCTGAAAACCACCTGAGCCTTGGTAATTGTCCAGGACAGCATCATGAATAAAAGTGCAGCCTACAACCTTCCTAGTGTTCCACATTTTGCAATTTTACCCTGCCCTGGCATGTTTAGATTTACGTAAATTAGTGTGTCAGGCATGTCTTCAACAAGAAGTAGCATTATTTGCTATTCTCTTTTTCCAGTGAAAAGGCGATTAGGAACCTGTCTTGCTGCTCACACTCCTTCTCCTTTACGTTGTGTAAGGAATGTAGCTGGAGCAGGCCTTAGAGAGATACCTTACTCTAAGAACTAAAGTTCTTCAGTTTGAGGATAAATGCTTGAAACACTCTTACGGGCTTGCTGGAGTATCCTAGCTGTGCCAGTACATGTGTCCAAAAGGAATAAAAACCCAAAACACACAAAGCCCCCCACTAAACTATTGTCCTGTTTTCTATGGCTGCATCAGCTCTGATAATTTAGCAGCACAAATTATTGTTGTTGGAGAAAGTGATGAGGAGGCGTTATCCATTTAAGCAGATCGGGAAGCTAACCTACAGCATGAAACAGCATTCATTACTGTCAG
>VXBO01010084.1:3933-14880 GCA_013400135.1 Rhinoptilus africanus
CATCCATCCATCCAGTCACACCATCCTAGAAGGCGACCAGATTAGTCAGGCATGATTTCCCCTTGGTGAATCCATGCGGAGTACTTCTGATGGCCAAACGGGGTGACCCAGGCCAAGAGCTCTCTGCTGTAGAAGGGAAGGGACCGAATAAGCCATGAGACTTCTGTCCCGGTGCACCCTGGTGCTCTGAGCGTCCCGGCTCTGTCCCGCTCCTTTGCTTTAGGCCACGCACCTCCGGGGTGCTGCGAGGAGTGAGGTGTGTGAGAGCGAGCTCCGTCTGCCTCCGAGGGCTCGGCGGGGTTTCACGGAGGGGGTAACGCTCCTCTTGCTCTTCCAGAATTTCCTGTATAAGTGCATCGGGACGACGCTTGGGGCGTGCACCAGCAAAGACCTCGTGCAAAAGCAGCTCCAGGAGCTCCTGGAAACAGCCAGATACCACGAGGAGGCAGAAAGGGAGGTAAGGAGGAGTTGCGCCAAACATGGGCCATCCTGGCGGACCAGGAGAGCAGTCCTACCGCGCCGACCTCTCTTTTCTGCCTGGCCTGGCCTTGTACCTCCTGGAGAATGGCTTGTAGGGTTGGTTCCAGCATCGGGGTGAATGGTCCCAGAAAAGCGAAGAGACCCTGCCTGCGGGAGGGCTCTGAAGCTGGGTGAGGTGCAGGAGGCGCCTTGGGACACTCTCTCAAGTGGTGTGTGGACCCAGGCTGGGACAGGGTGCCGTTTGCCAGCCCCGAACGTGCTGGCAGAGCTGCTTCCGCGGGGAAATCCTCAAATCAGAATAGTTTGGGTGGAAGGGACATTTAAATGCCATTGAGTCCAACCCCTGCCCTGGGCAGGGACACCCCCCACCAGCCCAGGTTGCCCCAAGCCCCGTCCAACCTGGCCTTGAACCCCCCCAGGGATGGGGCAGCCACAGCTTCTCTGGGCAACCTGGGCCAGGGGCTCACCCCCCTCACAGCCAAGAATTTCTTCCCAATATCTCACCTAAATCTCCCCCTTTTTGGTGTAAAACCCTTTCCCCTCGTCCCACGGCTACAGACCCTACTAACACCTCATCTGCTCGTGGATGCTTTGCAGTATTTTCTTCCCCACCAGCTCAGACCCTCCCTCGCTACCTTGGAGCTGAGGCTGGGGTCGAGCTCTTCTTCCTGCCCATCCTGCCCGCGCTCGTGCTCCGTCTCCTTCTCACGCTCCCCGGCTTCCCTTGGACCTTGTCCGAGCTGCTCCGCCTGGCTCCAGCTCCCCACCGCCGAGCCCCTGCCTTTAAGTGCAACGCAAACACCAGCTAACGGTGCCTGGCTTTGCTCCAGCTTTACGCCACTCCATCAAGGGCTGCTCTTGAACAAACTGTTTATGGAGCTCCAGCCTGGCTCGCTCGCCCTCCCGGAGCTTTAGCAGAAAGGCAGGACCCGCTAAGCCTGCTTTGCTCCCGCTTTCCAGCCGCGGCGCTCGGCCGGGCTCCCGTCTCCCGCGGAGCGGCTGACATCTGCCCACTGGAGAGCGTGCCGTCTCTGCTCCTCTGGTGTCACGTCCTTGTCACCCGCACAAGGACAGCGTTATTGTGCCCCGTATCCCCTGGAGGCGTCCCCTGCCCCGGGAGAGGGGAGCGCTGGCTGCCAGGGCTGCTCCCAGCTGGGCACGGCTCAGGTGCCGGGAATTAAACCGATAAACAGGCTCTCTTGAAGCGTCAGCTGGGGCTGGTGAATTAATAGCTTTCTGCTAATGTGTTTTCTCTGCTTCCTCCAGGGACTCGCTTCCTGCTTTGGGATATGTGCAATAAATCACCTGGAGGAAACCCTGGCCAAGCTGGAAGATTTTGTTAGGTCGGATGTCTTCAAGAAATCCGTGGGGCTGTTCAGTATCTTCAAGGTAAGAGCCAAAGGGCCCCCGCTGCCACCCAGCCGCCAGCAAAAGGCTCACGCAGGCTTCTTCAGATCCCGCGGACCCTGGAGCGCTCCTCGGGAAGGGAGCTAATTTGCTGCCTGGGTGGGTTTGGCTTGGGGCTGGGATACCTTCCGCCTCTCCAGAGGTGCTCTTGGCGTCGGAGGCTGCTCGGCGTTAGCTCCCAGCTCCCAGCCGTGCGCAGGGGACCATCCCGGGGAAGCTGCTGGCCTGCTGGGTGGGCTCCAGTGAGCTGAAACTTGGCTTCCACCCCCCTCAGGGGACCCCAGGCTGATGCAGAGCGTGGTTTGGCTCTCACCCGCCTTGGTGCTTGACAGCCATCCCCGGGATGTTCCCACAGCCACGCGCACACCCCGGGAGACCCCAGGGGGTCTTTCGTACCCCCAGCGCTGGCAGCAAAAGCCTTCCCTCCAATTTTCTGAGCCAGGCAGCTGCTTTTATTCCCAATCTCTTGAGACGGGGTGTTTGAGGGACAGGATTAGCGCTGCCTGGGCATGGAAGAGAGCTTGGCCGGCCGAGCTCGGGAGCTGGCGAGGGCAGCCCTGGTGCAGCCCTTGTCCCTGCCCCTGGGGCCGTGGTACGGGGGGGCTCGGCCACGGGACGGGGCAGGTGAAGCCTCACCTTGTCTTCAAGGGGGCACCTTCAGCTGGTCGGGGCAGACCCTGCAGAAACCATCTCCTCGGGAGACCTGGGAGGAGGCCTGGCCTTCCCACCGTTCCCCCCGTTCCCGTTCTCATCTGCTCCAACAGGACCGTAGCGACAACGAAGTGGAGAAAATAAAGAGCACCCTCATCCTCTGCTATGGATACGTAGCTGTGTACGCGCCCAAGGAGCTGGTGCTCTCCAGGATCGAAGCAGACATCCTGAAGAACATCTTCCAGTACTTTAACACCAAGGTGAGCTGCTGGGATGCTCCGGGGAGGGAGAGCACACCCGGGCGAGCTGGAGCAGCCAGGCTGCTCTGGGTGCCTTGCTAATGGACCTGCCGGCAGCTCCTGGGAGAAGGTTGCTCACTATGGAGTCTGCTCGTGCCTTGCTAATATATCTCGTTTTTTCACTTGTTCAGGTTCTGGGAATAAAGGTAGAAACCAAGGTACAGTGTGAGGCATTAAATCTGCCCTACTCTCTGCTCTTCCCTGCTGTCTCTCTCTGCCTCTCGCTCTGGGTTCCCCTCGAGAGCGGCCCGGTGCTGGGCTCGCAGCAGCAGCGGGGACCGGGAGAGCCGCTGGAGCTGCTGCTCCTCGCCCCGAGCTCCCCATCCCGCTCCTCCCTGCTGGAACCGCTGCCCCGAAAGTGCCAAAACTCACAGCAGAGGGGAAGAGAAAAAGGCTTTTTTTGCCAGGACAGGAGCCGTAGGTGAAAGTGTGGCTCGGGGGGGGGGCACCATGGCGGGATGTGCTCTTGGCAGCCCTGCTTTAGCGGGGGAGTTGGACTAGATGATCTCCAGAGGTCCCTTCCAACTCGGACATCCCGGGATTCCGTGAGGTGCTGAGCTGAGCAAAGGCTGCGTTGGCCTCCCCTGGGCAGACCGCAGCCTGTCGCCTTCCTCCCGTTCTGCTGAGGCCGTGCCTTTCCCGCGAGCTCCGCGCGGCTGGAGCTCACAGAGCCGTCCCCGGGAGGGAACGAGCCAGGGGGGGCAAGACGAGCTCTGCCCACCCTGGGGTCGAGGGCTGGGGTCTTCCCCGGAGCTGCTCCGGGGCTCGGCGCGGTGCTCGCCTCCCCGTACTCGTGCTTGGCTGGGGAATCTCTGGGGCTCCAAGAGCCGGAGCTGCAGCCCCTCCGCTCAGCTGAAACCCACTCAACTGATTTTCCTGCTTCCCCCTGGAACGATCATTCACCGGGCACACGTGAAAACCCAGATTGCTGTCCTGGGGGCAACGAGGGGCTGTGTTTTTATATTTCTCTTTTTGCAAAAGCTGAACAAGAAAAATGGCATTTGTCAAGCGGGACTGTCAGGCCAAGGGCTCCTTCTCCCGGCTCCACTAATGCGTTTTCCTTCTGGGCTCCTGCTGGCACTAACAGCTTCTGCAGAGCATCTCTGGCCCCTGAGCCAGAGACCACCTCGCTCAGACCCTGCCCTGGTCCCGGACCCTCCCGAGGGGCTCACCTGAGGGCGAGGGGAGCGCTTTTAACGGGGGTGCCTCCTCCCGACCCCGTGTCCGCTGTCCTAGACCCCGAACCGCACAGGGGGAGTAGCTCCTGCCAACTTCTGGAGTTGTCCTTGCGCGTCTGCATGCTCAGGGCGCTGCCTTGGCGGGGGGGTTGGGGATGGAGACCTGGAGAGTTGTCCTCGCTCCATGTTCTGCCAGGGAGCTCCAGCAGGGACAGGGTGCCCTTCATGCTCCCCTGGCCACCAGATGCTGTAACGTGGCTGAAGAGCAGAGAGCCGAGCCCAGGCGCTACTAACAGCGGAGGCCACGCCGTCGTGCTCGGGCTGAGCACTGGTTTGGCTGGAGGGACACCAGCGCTGGGTGGGATGCCGGGGTACGGTTGCGTGGTAAAGCCTGGTCTCTGCTTCTCACCCCGAGTTCTGCTCTCAGGACCTGACCCTGAAGCTGTGCCTCATCCGGAGCATCTGCATGATCAGCCAAGCCATCTACAACGGTGTGAAGTGCGGAGGCTTCATCTTCTCCCGCAAAGCTGAGCTTGTGGCCCAGATGGTGGTAAGAGCAAGCCCCGGAGGGTGGCCTGGCTTGGGGCTGCCCTGGAGGGCACGGCAGGAGGCTCCCAACCCACGTTGCTGAGGGTTAAGGACAGGGGAAGCCGCTCCGTCTCTGGGGCTGTGCTCTGGGGGCCTCCTGGGTTGCTGTGGCCACTATCCCAGGTTGCCCCAAGCCCCGTCCAGCCTGGCCTTGAACCCCTCCAGGGATGGGGCAGCCACAGCTTCTCTGGGCACCCTGGGCCAGGGGCTCCCCGCCCTCGGAGTGAAGAATTTCTTGCAGCAGGTGACGGTGCTGCGTCTCCGTGGCCGTGTCGCCCAAGGCGCAGGGGGCTTGTGCAGGATTTGAGGTGTCGGGGTAACGCGCGGTGGCTCCCGGCTTGCTCTTTGCAGGGGGGCTGGGCTTGGGGACAGCAGTCACCCCAAAGCTTGGGATGGGGCTGGATGTGACCGTAACCGTTGCCTCCTTCTGCCTTCCAGGAGTTCATAAAAGCAGAGCCTCTGGAGGCCATGTGGACGCCGGTTCGGCAGCGAGCGATGATCACCTGCACTTACTTGGTGTATCCTTCCCCCGCACCCATTCCCTGCGGGAATGCCGCTCGCAGGGCAGCGCTGGCAGCACCCACAGAGCCCGACCCCGCTCCCCGCGGGTCTGAGGGTGCTCTCCCTTGGCGGGCACGTTAACAGAGCTGTGCCAGACCCAGCGAAACCGGTCTGGTTGGCACGGCTGCCAGCCTCCCCCCGCGCTCCTGGGCTCAGTTCTCCTTGGACTCGGCAGTAAATGTTCTTTATACAAACCAGGGCCAAGGGCACGGCGCTCTCGGTGACGCAAAGATGACTTCTGAGCTCCAGTTAAAAATACTCAGCCCGTCACGGCTCCTGACACAGATACTGGGAACACTCTGCCTCCTTCCGATTAAAGCCTGCGCACTTAGTATAGAGTCAAGTCAGCAGGAATGCTTATTAAAATCCTCGTTCCCAGCTTAGCCAGGTGAAAGGCGCTCCCGGAGCGCTCCATGCATCCGTGTTGCTTCCTTAACCTGGGATCAGCGTCCTGGAGCCCCACCTCAGTGACCCCGACAGGACGGAGCTGATCGATACCTGCCTGGCCGGCGTGCTTGCCCTTCCACCGCTGGAACCAGCGAAGGAGAGGGATGAGAACGGAGGCGATGCCTTGCACAAGGAGGTGCGGTGCCCAGCGCCGGCTGAAGCAGGCCGGGAGTTGCCCACGCTGCTCGGATGCTCGCCCGGAGCTCGCGCTGGCGGCACAAAGCCCATGTGGCGCTAACATTGGGGTGCCCGCGACCACAGCTTTGTTCTGCGGTGCAGGACGCTGGTTTGGGGGCAGCGCACAGATGCCTTTTCCCAGTCCCGGGAGCCGTGGGGTCCCATGGCCCCAGCATCTCCCTGGCAGGGCATCAGCCGTGGGAAAAGGCCCATTTCCAGTTCAGCTGGGCACCTCGGGGCGGCGGGAGAAGGGGGGGGAAAGCAAGCTGCACCACTTCCCCTGCTCACTTATCTCTTGAAAAAGCCTGGCCCTTCTGCGCGCTGATAGCAAGTGAGAAAAAATGAGCTTATCAGCAAGTCCAAATGCTGCTAATAAGAGCATGAACTCCCTGGAGGGGAAAAATCAAATGATCCTGGAAACCCTGCAGGGTAGAAGGGGCCTTTACACAACTGGCTTTTGAAAGGCTGCAGCTGCTTCTCGGTTGTGGTTGAGTGCTTAATGAATGAAAATAACATGCTGCTAATGAAGTTGTTGCAGCTGCCGGGTGGCTGCGGAGCAGCCCCGTGCTCCGCCGGATCCTCCGCTGCTGCTGCTGCGGCTCCTTCAAGGCGAGCGGCGGAGCAGGAGCCTGGGGCTCCCACCGTCCCCGGCTAGTGTTTGCAGGCATCTGGCCCAAAAATTTTAGTTAATAATCATTTTCTCCTTCCCTTCCACCCCATGCAGCTTTGTAGCTTTTATTTTTGGGAGTTTCTTCCCAAAATAAACAATGGAAGGAAGGTGTAAGCATTTATCAAAGGGCTCGTTCAGACTGGGCTCGCTGGAATTTATCCCCAAGTGGGAGAAGGACCAAATTCCCTCCTGGAAAGTCTGTGCTGGAGCATCTGATCTGGCACTCGGCACAGATCGCGGTCACCACTATACGGAGTCCCACCGCGTGCCCGGCACTTCCAGGAAGGGTTGATTTTCCAAACTGGGTTTCAGCCCCTGCTGGGCTGGAGGTGGCTGCGTCTTGGCGCCCAGCGCCTGGGAGAGTCCCCGGAGCTGAGAGCGGGCGCGGAGGGAGCCCTTGCCCCCCTCGCACGCCTGGGCTGGCTCTCCGGGATGAGGCGCCGGGCTTGCCTGGCTTGTGATCCATCTTTCCTCCTTAGGTGCTGTACGGCGACACCATCAGTGCCCTTAAGGACCTCCTGAAGAGTCTCCTGCAGAGGAACTTGACCCCCCACGGGCTGCAGGACATGTTTGCGGTAGGCGCCGCCTGGTTTTGGTGGGTTCTTCGGGGAGGAGCAGGGAAGCCGAGGTGCCAGCCTGCCAACCGGAGCTCACGAAGGCTGAGAGGGCTTTGGAGCCAGGGTGGGAATTGGTGAGGCTGGTCCTCGCTTCTTCACGTGAGGTGAGGTCCAGTGCGACCCTCCTGCAGAGGCTGGGCGTGCGGCACGGCTGCTCTGGCGTGGAGCTCGCGCTGCCCGCCTGGGGCAAGCTCTCTAGGGGAGGAAGGAGGCGAGCGCCCCTTTGGGCATCCCTGCTGGTGCCCGGGAAGGGTGACCTGGCTGAGGAGGAGGTCTCTGGGAGCCGGGGGGGACGCACACGCGGCCTCACCAGGAGGCAGAGACCCCGTATCCTCCTGAAGATGAGCCGGGATAAGCTGGTGGGGTCGGGGCCGTGGTTGCCACACGCGTGCACCGTGGATCGCTGGGCTGAAGGACGCCTTGGCTGCGTGGGGCAGAGCAGCCGAGCTTCCGCTCTCCTTTCTGATGCTTTTCCCCTGCAGCATTTAGGCCCCTGGATCAAGTCGAACAAGGAGCAGGAGCGGCAGCGGGCGGTGGAGGTCAGCGCCGCCTTGCTGGAATTCTACCTGAGCAAGCTGAACGTCAGCGTAAGTGAGCCCAGAGCTCGAGCGTGGTTCCTCCTGCTGCTGCTGGCCTTGCTGCGGCTGCTGCGGGCGTCCCCGCGCTCTCCTCGCTAGCGTCGCCTGCGTTTGTCATCCCTCCAGACCGTCATCCCCTTCTACAACCTCGGCGTCCTCATCGCACTCTTCTCCCCGCGCTGCTCCGACTCCCTGGCCAGCGTTCGCCAGGACGCCATCGACTGCGTCTACTGCCTGCTCTACATCCAGCTCTGCTACGAAGGTGGGTGCTTTCGATGCTGGGGCGGTGGGTGCCAGCTCAGGAGCCCTCTTCTCTGCATCCGGGCAGAGGGATGCACATCCCATCCCTCCATGGGCATGATCCCACAGGAGTGATCTGCAAACACGGTTTGCTGCAGGAGCAGGGCTGGTGGAGAGTGTCCTTCAGGGCCATGAAGATGCTCCGGGGGCTGGAGCCCCTCTCCAGTCCCTGAACAGTTGGGGTCCTGAACAACAGTTGTCCCTGAACAACAGCTGGGGGGGTTCATCCTGGAGAAGAGAAGGCTCTGGGGAGACCTTGGAGCCCCTTCCCGTCCCTCCAGGGGCTCCAGGAGAGCTGGGGAGGGACTGTGGAGCAGGGAGGGGAGCCGTGGNACACTCTCCGCCAGTGTGCGGGTTGAGAGGCTCCCGCTCCAGCGCTCCCAGCGCAGGTTTCCCAGCCGTTGAGGCTGGCGTTCTCCATCTCCCCGGGAGAGGTCAGTCCTCCCCCTCAGATGGTCTGAGCGGAGGCACGGGGAGAAGCGCAGCCCTTACAGCGCCGGGGAAGGACTTTCTCCGCGTCCTGCTCTCCAGAGCAGCGTGGCTCCTTGCGGGACAAGCTCTGCTGGCCCTTGGCAGCAGCTTCCGATTCTTACCTGGGTCGTGGCAACCCCCAGCATAAATCCAGCCTGGGTGGAGAATGGATGGAGAGCAGCCCTGAGGAGAAGGGCTTGGAGGGGCTGGGGAGGGAAAAGTTGGCCATGAGCCGGCACCGTGCGCNATGATTCCTGAGAGCTGGGTCAGCTTGCGAGTGAAACCCAGCTCTCTGCGGTGCGTGCAGGTCTCTCTTGGGTGTAAAATACGAGGAATCCTCTTCAGTGAATGCTCCCTCTGAATCCAGGTTTTGCCCGGGATCACCGAGATGAGATGGTGGAGGGGCTGAAAGCTCTGAAGAAAGGCCTGGAGGAGCCCGACTTCACCGTTCTCTTCCACACCTGCAACAACATCGCCATGGTAAGGTGGAGGGCAAAGCCAGCGCCTCCCTGGTTTTTCCAGGCTGGGGAGCTGGGGAGTGGGAGCTGCCGAGGACTTGGTGCCTCCTCTGTTCTCATCAGCCACGTGGTCTGGAGGCTGCTGGGGACTCCCAGTCTTGCACCAGTAAATAAACCACTGTGGTCCTCTCTTCTCCGGCTGGAGAGTCCCCCTGGCCTGGCCAGGGGATGCTCAGAGCAGCTCATCCCCGTTGGGAAGCTGCTGGTCCCCTCTTTGGGCTTGAGGGGGTCCCTCTGAGGACATCTGTGCGGACACTCTGGGGGTGCAGTGGGCGCCGGCCGGGACTCCTGCGTGGCTTGTGCCGTGGCTCAGCGTCTCCGTTCAGGGCAGCCTGAACCCTTCAGCCGTCGGCGCTCCCACCGCTGGCGTCGCAAACCCACTTTGCTGTGGATAATGCAGACAGTTTCTGTCCGCGTCCCCTGAGAGCTGCGGTTGGAGCTGGTCTAGCTCAGCCCTACGGGACCTGCCTGGGGCCCCCGCACGCTCCAGGGTGGAGGTTTTGGTACCTCCTTCTCCTCAATGGAAGGTGCTGGCTGAAGGAAGCCCTCGAGGCCCTGTCACCGGCCACGCTTTGACGCGGAGCACGGGGTGGTTGGCTCAGGAGCCGCAGCTGCTGCCTCCCAGTATGGCAGCGGCGTTGGAAAAGCTGAAGCGGCCCCAAGCTGCGCCAGGGGAGGTTTAGACTGGATATCGGGAGAATTTTTTACACTGAAAGGGTTATCAAGCACTGGAAGAGGCTGCCCAGGGAAGTGGCTGAGGCACCGTCCCCGGAGGGATTTGGAAGACGGGTAGACATAGAGCTTAGAGATGTGGTTTGGTGCTGGTTTTGTCAGAGTCAGGTTGATGGTTGGAGTCGATGATCTGAAAGGTCCCTCCCAACCCGGGCGGTTCTATGATTCGATGATACTTGACACACAAAAAGGCCTAAATGTGAGTCTCTCAAACCAAAGCAATTTGAATGACGAGGAGGGGTGACCACCCTGCTCTTCTGAGAGCTCCATGGGTGAACTCCTCCTTGATGGCCGTTTTCCATGCCGAGAGCTCTGCAGGCACTGCTCCGGAAGGACCTGTGGCCGTAGGGAAGCTGGTACAATCTTTTTCTCCTGGACAAGCTGCCGTTCCCCAAACGTTGTGGTTCTAATGGACATTCCCCCTACGGACTTCTCTACCGAGCAACTTATTCCACCCTCGAGCCTGGAGACCATGCTGGGACCTGGGGGAGCATCCTCCCAGCGGTTGGGTGGTGGCCAGAGCAGACTTAATGTCTTGGTTGCCGTATCAGTTGGCCAGCATGGCCCCAGGTTATCTGGCCACGCTGGCCGACAGCGTGGGGCAAGTGGCCTCTTATTTCCTTCGGGGCTGTGACCTGGCCCTTGCTCCCCTCCGTTACCACCGATGTGGGCTCCGGCTGATGCTCCTGCAGGGCATCCAGCCGAGGAACGGTGTCACCGAAGGGACCGCTCTCTTCTGAGAGTGACAGATTCCCGTTGTTTAACTCCGCTCGCCCTCTCCCTAGGTGATCGGGAAGCGCGTCCCTCCAGACCAGCTGATGAGCCTCCTGCTCGCCATGTTCGAGGGGCTGGCGGACCCCGATAAAAACTGCTCCCGAGCAGCCACCGTTATGATCAACTCCCTCCTCAAGGAGCGCGGAGCTGTCTTACAGGAGAAGGTGAGCTGCTGCCTGGCCTTGGCACGGCCTCCGTGGTCCAAACTCAGCTCCAGACGGGTCTTGCTGCCTCCCTTTCTTCCCACGGGCGTCACCTGATGGACAGGAAGGACACGGAGCTGTTGGAGCGGGGCCGGAGGAGGCCCTGGAGATGCTGGGGGGGCTGGAGCCCCTCTGCTGTGGGGACAGGCTGGGAGAGCTGGGGGGGGTCAGCCTGGAGAAGAGAAGGCTCCGGGGAGACCTTGGAGCCCCTTCCCGTCCATCCAGGGGCTCCAGGAGAGCTGGGGAGGGACTGTGGAGCAGGGAGGGGAGCCGTGGGAGGAGGGGGAAGGGTTTGA
>VXBO01010085.1:3996-22625 GCA_013400135.1 Rhinoptilus africanus
ATGGAGAGTGGCTTGGCAACGACATCAGCCAATTCCCTCAGGACTCTGGGGTGCATCTCATCAGGTCCCATGGACTTGTGTATGTTCAGGTTCCTCAGGTGGTCACAAACCTTGTCTTAACTTAGAGTGGGAGGGACTTTGTTCCCTAGGTCCCCATCTTGTCATCCTTCAATCCAGGAGGTGTGAGGAGAGAGGCTGGCAGTAAAAACCGAGGCAAAAAAATCGTTCAGAACCTCAGCCTTCTCCTCATCTGTTGTTACTGGTTTGCCATTCTCCGTCATCAGGGAGGGCATGCTTTCTTTGACCTTCCTTTTCTGGCTGATGTACCTTCAGAAGCCCTTGTTTTTCTTAGCATCCCTTGCCAAGTTCAGCTCCAGCCGCGCCTTGGCCTTCCTGAGCTCATCCCTACATACCTGGGCAGCATCCCTATACTCTTCCCAGGACACCTGATGCTGCTTGAACTGCCTGTGCAGTTTCTTCTTGCCTTTTAGTTTGACCTGCAGGTCCCAGCTCAGCCATGCTGGTCTCCTCCCATATAACGCAAGGCAATATTTTATTCTGCATATAAAAGCATCACCATACGTTGGTGATGGTATACAATGGTGATGGTATAAGGTGATACTAATCTTCATGGTATAAAATTCCTTTGTCTTTTACTAGGAACAAGCAGTCAGTATAGCAGCAAGGTAGAAAAGCATTTAACAGTTTCTCCTCTGAGTTTTAGGTAAGCAAATACGTCTGAATGAATATATACCTTTAGGAGCTCAGAATTATATGCAGCTGACTTTTAACCTATTAGTTTAAACATCATAAAATATTTCAGATAGTTCATTTATGAGTTGAGGTAGCATAATGCAAACCAGAAAGCCCAGTAAACTTGGCAGTGATGATTTCAGCTGGTATGGGGGATCTGATTGTAAAATGCTATTACTTGTGTTTCTAACAATGTAACAGTTGCAATTTCCCAGAATGTCAGATGATGCACTTCCGAAAGTTGATGCTTATGGTAGAATAATTTCCTGAAAGAGATTTGGTCATTCAGCTTTCGGGATCTGAAGTAAAATCTGTATAAAACAGTCTTTTAAGGGAACAAAGTACCACAGCGTTGAATTTTTAGAAGGTGACAACACAACGTCCTAAGTGAGCTGGACATAAAAACATAAGCATGGGAGTGGTGTGAATGGATTCAGTATTCACTTAGATAAATCGCTCCCTTGTGCAGGAATCTGCCAGTTTAGCTGTGTGTGTGTTTGGATAATACAGTGGGCAGACCCACACTCGTGCTGGCTCCAGTGGAGGAAGAGCAGCATTATGTCAGTACGAGGGAGATTTCTAGGAAGTCATAGCATAGTCAGGACCCCACAGACAGAAGAGAAAATGATGACCTTGAAAATAACATCACTGCCTTGCCTGCCCTGAGGAGGAAAGCCAGCCTACTAGGCACAGCCCCTCTCAGCTGTATGCGGTCTTCTAGAGCTATTAGAGAAGTGACTATTTTGGGCACCCATTGCATATAAGCAATACAGGTAAGGGGCAGCACATTTCCAGTCTAAAATAGAATAGCCTGAATTATTAATATGCATTTATGCTACTGGCAGGCATGCTATCCCTGAACTGGATGGCTGTAGGAGTAATGGGGAGAGGCCAACAGCGATGGCCCCACAGCAAGCATTGCCCCTGCCGCTTCTTGCAACTGGTCCCGGCCACTGATGCTCAGTGCCTGCCTTTGCCACCTCTAGGATGCTGTGAGGGATGCACAGGGCAGGGGAGCAGAAGCAAAGAGCACCATATTGGTCTTTGGCCATGTTTTCTGCACTTGCTTCTGGGCTGCCGGCTGCCCAGGTGCAGGCTGTCGGCTAATGGGAGCCTACAAAGCAGCGTCACAACACATCCCTGGTGCATTTTGTGCTGGAGCGAGTGGCTGGAGCACAGATCGCATGAAGGGGAGGACACTGAGCTATGCTGTCCCCAGAGAGCTTTGCCTTGGAAAGGAAGAGGCTTCCTGAAATTCTCCGAGACACAAAAGCTGCAGGTCCTCTGCTGCGCGGTCCGAGAAGGGACATTTCCCACACTCCCATGCATCTGCTTGCTTGCGCCTCTTCCCAATGTCAGGCGTGCCCAAGGCCTGGGCACCATCCGAAGCGCAGCAAGGTCTCGAGCCTGAATAGAGCCATGGGCCTGTGCAGGGATGCCTCTCCTGCCCCGAGGCCCTCTCTTTGCTGTGGATGGAGAGTGACCTCGCAAGAGACCAGGGCAGCGCTTCTTATGATCCTTTTACAGACTTAGGTGGGCCAGGAGCAGGAGTCAGCCAGCTTTTCTGTGCTCCTGATGCATTAATCTCCTTAGCCAGAGTAGGGTGGAATCTCTGCCCTGTTTTCGTACCTGCGGTAAGCAAGGGCGGGTGGGGGTAAGAAACTCTGCCTCTCGCCGCAGACTTTGTGGAAAGGTGAAACCCGCCACGGCAGCTGTAAATACGGCTGCCTGAATTTCACTGGACTTGATGAACAGGCAAGGTTACTTTTCCTGTTGAGTCTGAAATTTTAATGACGGAGATTAAGTTACGGAACTTCTCTGCTTACTTGTGTCAATATAACACTTTATAATGAGCCTGGAAAAAAGGGTAGGGGAAAAGTAAATAAAAGAGACTTGCCTCCTAAGTAATGTACAGGTGAGATAATAATTTCCTTAGCATAGGATGCCGGTACTGATTATTTGTCCTTCAAACCAAATGCTTCGGATTGTGTTTAGAGAGTTAGTTTTTATGCTTTGTTGCACGTCCTTGGTCTGACATCCATGAAGGCAAACTAGCTTCTTATTCCTACATTTGAATCAACTCACTTGATGCTTCCCAACTTAGGTGCAGTGCACAGTGGCTTGGCAGAGCTTTAGTACTGTGCCAGCGTGCTGCATATGGAAATGAGACTCTGTGCTCTCACTCTTGATATGACTAAGTGTGTCTAGAAGGTTTTTCCAGCTGGCTCCGGGTTTGATGGGTTTATTTTCCTGACAGTGTTCCTATAGGGTATTCACAGATGGATTCCTGCACCCACAAAGTACTGCTTTAGACTCAAAGCCACACAGTTAGTAGTTTCTCATATACGCCTGACTATTCCGAAGTCTGGATCCTGCAAACTGCTTCCCATGGATCAAAAACTGCAAAGGCTCAGAGTTTTGCTGGGTTTATGAAAGCAAAGGCACCTCGTCCATTTACACTTGCTGAGGATCTCTCCCAGTGACTCTTACTGGCAACTGAAGCGTTTCTTACTGTCTTTTTGCCTGTTGCAGATGAATTAATGAATGACAAGTGTCCCAGGGGCTGGCAATGCAAAGGAACTCGGGAGAGATGCGACCTGTACCCAGCTTATCTGGCGGGTGGAGAAGAGCAGTTCAAAGGTGCGTGGTGTCTGTGAAGGATGTCTCCTGAAAAAGCATGCTGACTTCTTAGATGAGGACACTGCAGCCCACAGGCATGAGTTACTTATTTAGTCCTTACTTCATATGAGTTGAATAATTACTTTAGGAAAAGCAGACGGGAATCTTTGGTACAAAAAAGTGCTTCCTCCTCAGAGGGATTTAGTTCTGGTTTAAGCTGAAAGTGGTCTGTGCCAGGTCTAGGTTAGCGCAGGGACTGAGGACTAGCAGCCGTGTCTTTTTGGAAATAGGCTACAACCGTACGTGCAGATCTTCAGTCGTGGGATCAGCATGACTTGTCTGCTATATCTGGTAATTTGCAAAAGATATAAATACAGTGGAGGAGTCAAATGCCAGATACAGATGTCTGAGCGTAAGGTTGTGAAATTTTCCCTTCTAGCCACAGCTAGAAAGAACACCAGGCGTGAGCCTCTGCGTGCCCCAACAGAGGCACAAGGCTTGGGGACCAGCATAGCAGGGTGAAGGTCAGTGGCCCTTCAGAGAGGTGGCAGGATCTGGCCCTTGCCCTGTTTTGAGCACAACTTCCAGTAGGCTGCAGGATAGCAAACAGCGGGTGATAGCGCTGAGATAAACTATGCTGAAATAAACCACACATAAAGCTGGGAGCAGGAGTGTCCCTAAGTGGAGCAGCGGTCAGGAACTGGGTTTTCAGAAGTTCTTAACCCTGGAAATCTGGCAGTAAAAGGAAATGGAGCTTCTGGGTGCTGGGCTATTTACGAAAAATCTGATGGAAAATTTCTAACTATTGGAGCATATGAGGCATTAAAATGGCATTCATATAGTAAAAATGATAGACTGGAAAAAACCACTGTCAAAAAAAGACGTTGGATTTCCTTCTGCCAGAATTTCAAACTGTGTATATAGGGAAAGAGAATAATTTATGTCTATGGATGGAAAAAAATCCAAAATAGAAGGAACATGGATTGCATGTCCCTTGATGCCTTCCAAAAGGAAATGGCACAGAGAATGAGGAAATTTCATGCAGTAAAAATATCAACCCACTAAGGAGAGATCAAACTACACTTGCAAAAGGTTGAACTGCATGCTGAGGTTTATGGCAAGTTGTGAAAGCCCATAACCTACTGCCCTGGCCAAGATCTTTCCATGAGGAGGTGTTACAGCTCAACTTGCAACCAGACTAAGAAAGCAGAGATGGCTTACACCATAAAAGCAGGAAAATTTCTACTCTTCTTCCCTGCTCCATGTGCCACAGCACAGAGATAAAGTGCTGCTTGTCTCAACTGCACTAAATCCGAGATAAGTGTTGTTTACTTCACCCCTCTCCAAGAGGAAAGGTCATTTGTGGTCTTGGTAGAGCTCCAGCAATTTCCTCCTGGCAGCGTTCACTTCTGCCCACCCGGCATCGGCGGAGGTTCCGGGAGCCCCTGCTCCCCTCCTTTGGCTGCCTAGCTGTATCCTGGCTTTCTGGGACACGTCTTAACCCTCTCTCTGCTGGCCTTGGCCCCTCTGTCTTCCCTGGAGCTGACTGAAAAGACAGGCAGAATATGTCAGTGGTACAGTCTTAAATAGCAGTGAGATGCTGACAGTCAGACTTACAGAAATACTTCTGGTCCTAAGAAATAATGCACAGAGGGTAAGAAGTAAAGGTCATTTTTTAGTACAAGTTACAGATGAAGTGTTCTCCCATATGAAATAAGAGTCCTCTTTTTCCCCTTGTCCTCTGCTCTGCTTTCTTGTTTTGGCTTTTATATTGCCATATATTTAACCTAAGCTCTCTTTTTTTGACTCAGCCGCATGTTCCTATTTTCATTTGTCTCTCACCTTGTGTTTGCTCATTATCTCCCTCAGGAACAAAAAATGAGGAAGTAAAGAGTTGACTGGGATCACCCTTAAGCTGAGCTTTTTTAACATCAAGAATGACCACGCCGATTGTCTTAACCCTGAGTGCAATTTATACCGACAAAACAGACATTATCTAATGGCTGTGTAATATGTTAAATTGTCCTGAAAGTAAGATCTCAAATTCTCTTGTACATAAGGAAGAGAACAAAAACCCCTTCAAAATAAACCAGAAACACACAAAGCAACTGCTGGCCACTGATGTTATACAGATTCTTCCTTCTTTTCTTCTTTAGCAAATAAATTACTGCAGAAAGCAGTGTAGTAATTACAGCCTTCAGAAATGGCTCAGGTTTTCCTCCATGGACAAGCATGACAAAAAATAATAAAAAATAATTTTTACCAACACAGCTGGTGTTCAGATGAAATTATGTGGTTAGCTTTGAAACGATATTAAAAGAGAAATTTTAATTAACCTGTACCACTGAGTCAGAAGATAATATCTGATGCATATAACAGGCATACAGACAAAATAAGATAAAATAATTTTTTTGCAATTAGATATATGCATTACAGACAATGTTGTAATTAAAATGTACTTAATGTCACAGGAGGTCCTTTATTATCAAAATAATTTGTAGAAGGACTGTAGAAACAATGTGATGATTATCCACCCCTCAAAAAAAAAATCTCAAAATTTATAAAGAGCCCAAAGTATTTCTGGTGTTGGAGCAGATACCAGTACAGTCAAACAGCTGGACTCTTTTCCGGTGGGGTGTCCATTGGTCACCAGAGTGTGTGTAGGTCGTCCATTTATTGATGTGTTGCTTTTCCATGGTCTTCTGGCAGGAGACAGCCAGTCAGTGACATCCCTGTGCTGCTGCGTGGCTGGGAGCAGGGCACCTCCAGACGTGAGCAAATTTCTAGGCAGGTCAAAGGGAGGGAGAGATGCCATGGGGCGCTGTGCCGTTCTTCCTCTGGGAAAACAGATCTCTTTCTTTCATTATTTGCTTGTTAGCTGCAACAAAACTGAGTGATTAAATTTACTGTGGCTGATTCTTATCTCTACCATAGCCCTTACAAGGCACTCAGATCACAAAAAGGGACCAAACCCAAGGAAAAATTACATTTATACTTGCTTGAAGGACTCCTTTTTGCTTTTACATCTCTTGAAGAATTAGCAGAGTGAGGGTGAGAGGAGCACAGTCTAGTAGATCTGGGGGCATTAATTGGGAGCAAGGCAGAGCTCAGCCTCCAAGAGCTGTGTCCATACAGTCAGACAGGCCGATACAGCCGTAGGAACATAAATGTAGTCCTTTACAATAGACCTGGCAAAAGACATGGTGAATCCTCAGGGAATGGTGGCCAGGCGTGAGTGCTGCTCCTCTGCCTGAGCACATGGGTACTGCTGCTACACCGGTAAATAACCTCTCAGGCCGTGTATTTCCCCATCTGAGAAAAATAGTGCCAATGCATCTCTAACTAGCAAGGGATGGTGGCTTCTTGGTGGAGACTAATTGTTAGCTTTCAATAAGGGAAAACTTCGTTTTACCCAGGTGATACGGAAACATTAATTCGAAGATGATATAAAGATGCCATTCTGCTGCCTTGCACACTGCTGCATTCAAATACGCTTTTTAATGAGTCAAGTCAACACTTGGAGGCTTCTTGGGGCCCCATATCACCAGGCTGCAGGGAAGCCCCTCTCCGCCGGTTCAGCCTCTGCTCTCCCCCAGGAGCTGTCATGGCCCTGGGTACCAGCTGCTCTGGCTGGAAAGCTGACCCTCTGCAAAAGAGGTGTCATCGACGGGAGAGGACCCATCGTTGGGTCACCGTGGTGATGCCAAGCATCTTGCCATCGCTTTAGGAATAGCCTGTGCCTCAGCTTTTGCTGGCAGCCGGGCCTCGCGGCTCACATTAAACAACCCCGAGGTGCCAAGGTTGGTTCCCGGTGCCAGATGCTCGCTCTGGGGCCTGACCTTATTGGTGCTAATGAAGGTTTTGGCAAACCGCTCCGTCTAATTAACATTTCCCTGTTCAGAGCCACTGCGCTGTAATTGTGGGGGCTGATTTGCTGTTTCTCAGACAGAGCTTTTCTCATCATTGCTCTCTGGATTTGTGCCTTTGCACTTGTAAAATTCCTCTTGAAGTCAATGGAGATTTTGCCTGAGTGAAAGAAGAACCCAGCCTCATTACAGGGCGCATCTTATCCTAGTGACATATCTTTCTGGGAAGGATAGAGAGTAGCAATCAACCGTGATGAAGTTAATGTTTCTTTATGGAAATACTTATTTCTTCAAATCATAAATAACAAGTAAAATTGCCGCAAAATGTATTAAACTGAAGGAATGGCTCAAGGGGAAAACAACCCCCCTAGTATATCATCAGCTGCTTCTTTATCTCCCTTAGGCTTCTCCACTTCCCTGTTTTCAAAAGAACAAAGAGAATGTGCCAAAGCTGCTTTGGGATTTCAATGAAAAATAATGAGAATTCATTGCTAATTAGGGCTCCAATTAAAAAAAAAATGATCTTTGCAGGGACACTGTTAATGAACTTGCAAATTGCAGCTGCAGACTTGCATCCCTATAAACATTCCCCTTGTTTGATTCCATTTATATATGCAGAAGTGGTGAGGGAAGGCTGCTGGCGTGTGTACAGGGACGGCAGTCGTCACTTGGAGCCCAGCAATCCCCGCCGGCACTGGCTGCGTGGTCTGCTTTGCGGTGACTTCGGGGACACAAGTGGCATGTCAGTGCTAATGGTGTGTATTGCAGAAGTGGGTGCAGAAGGAAGGAATGTCCCACCCTGACCCGTACCTGCCTGCTCACTTGGGGTGATCATTCTCTAGAAAAGAGGGACGGTAAGCTGAGTTGAAATAAAGAGAAAAGAAAGCACTGGGGAGCAGGGAGGGCAAAAAGGGGATGTCAGACATGCAGCGAGGCGCTGTTACAAGCTGGGGCTGGCCAGGGTCTGTCCTTGCCCACCACGGTGCACACTGGGAGGCTTGTCCCTCTCCATCCTCGCTCCCCAGGACCACTGCTGGTGAAATGTAGTGAAGCTTTCATGGTCATGTCTCCTTGTGGGCTGGCGATGGCCTCACAGTGCCCAGAGCTGTCGATGGCACTTTGAAAGTGGGAAATGGTTAATACGGGGAATTGCTGAACAGTAAGCTGAAGGTTTCAATTCGAATGGCATTTATGTCACAAAATATTTGGCTTTGTAAGAAAGAAGAATGGGAATTCATTACGTATTTTTGATCAGTCAAATCTAATGAGAAACCTCTTTATTTATTCATGTAATACACTGTTGAGAGTGGCAGACAATCACAGGTACTTCAGGGTACGCGTTGATGTGTGACTGCATCTTTGCTTGTGAGAGCAAACAGCCAAGTTGTGTAAATGTACACCTTTATTCACTCTAAGGGGCATTTTGATTAGGCTAAATGGCTACCACAGCCTTCCTCCATAGTACTTGGTGGTTTCCAATACACTGTCTGTGTGGGATGTGCTCCAGCTTCCAGGTCAGGAAGGGGGAGCCTGCAGAGAAGTAAATGAGAATGTAAATGTACTGGGAGAAAAAATATCACGTTCTTTTTGTGCAAAAGCTGATTCAGGTGCAAAGCAAACAGAGGCAAACGCGGCCATGCTGTAAGCCCCCCAGCTGCAACTGCGGCTGCAGACCCTGCTACAGGCATGCACGGGCATTTCGCACTGGGGATCAGGTACCCAGGCAGACTGATGCAGCTGAAACAAAGCCCTCCTTGCCTGATCATTCCTCCTTCTTTCTCGACTTGCCAGCATTTGCCAGGAGGTACATCCCTGTGGTGTTTTTTGCCAACACCCTGTTTTCCCCTTCCCATCGCAGGAGGGCTTTTCCTCTCAAGAGAACAGTGTGAAACCATTGGAGGGCAATTAACAGGGGGGCTGAAACACTCATGAAACCTGATGTGAGGTTGGGGATGGCAAAACATGGGTAAAATTCATGTTAATTGTACACATTTTCCTATGAACGAACAATGAAACAGAAACCCAGACAGTGGTTGATTTTGGCAGGCGCCTCTGGAGATTGTCTACTCCAAATCCTGCTCAAGCAGGGTCACCCAGAGCAGGTTGCTCAGGACCATGCCTGGTTGGCTTTTGAGTATGTCCAAGAATGGAAACTGCACAGCCTCTCCAGACAACCTGGTCCAGTTGTCTGGAAAAAAGCTTTTTTGTATGCTTAACTGTAATTTCCTGTATTTCGGTTTGTGTACATTCCTCTTTCCCAGGACTTGAAGAAAAAGTTGTGGTGATGGTAAGAAGGGTAATGGGGAGAGCCTCTCCCAAAATCAAATGCAGCTAGGGGAACAAATAGCATGTAAGACTTGGTGGGTAATTATTCTGCTCCCTTTGCTCTCAGCAAGGTCTTTTGCTTGGGAAGAGCTGGGTCAACTCTGGGGGGCTCCACTTGAAAGGGGGTGCAGAGAGCAAAAGGGGGGGGCGAGGGGCTGGCCAGGAGGCAGAGGTGGCTGGGAGTGGGCTGGGAAATGCANGGGATGGGATGGTTGTCTCCAGCTCTCAACACACTCACGTTTTTGATGTGCTGGGGGCTAAAGGTCTAAGGGGTCTACGCGACCAAAATCCTGCACGTCCTGCTCCCCACTGGAGCCCCAGGCTCAGAGTTTGGGGTTGCTGTATAGCCCCAGGCGTGCACAGGGGGTCCTTTGGGATGCTGAGACAAGCTGAGAGAATTGGGGTTGTTCAGCCTGGAGAAGAGAAGGCTCTGGGGAGACCTTATAGCAGCCTTCCAGTACCTGAAGGGGGCCTACAGGAAAGATGGGGACAAATGTTTTAGCAGGGTCTGTTGCAATATGACAAGAGATAATGGCTTTAAAATAAAAGAGGGTAAATTTAGACCAGAGGTAAGAAAGAAATTTCTTCAATTAGGGTGGTGAAACACTGGAACAGGTTGCCCAGAGAGGTGGTAGATGCCCCATCCGTGGGAACATAGAAGGTCAGGTTGGACGGGGCTCTGAGCACCTGATCTAGTTGAAGATGTCCTTGCTTATTGCAGGGGGGCTGGACTAGGTGACCTTTGAAGGTCCCTTCCAACCCAAACTAATCTATGATTCTGTATGCTGAACCCAGCCAGGAGCCCGGTGCGGAGTGAAGAGACAGCCCTGATGGCAAGCACCTCTTTGGGAGGGGTTCCTGCGCTCCAGTCCTTTCCTGAAGCACGTTGCTGCAGCCCAGCTGCAACCAGCTCATTCATTCGGTCACATTGCCTGTCTGGGCTGAAGTTTTTCAGTGGAGTTTCTCATTTCAGTCTAGGACCCCATGCCTGGGGCACTAATTCACACCCCACCTTGCTAATGCACTACATACAGAGCAATAGAGATGAAGTTCAACATAAATATTGGGAGTGCAGGAGGGAAGTGAAAATTTCATCCTTGTTCTGGAGCTTGGTATTAATTTTGTCTATTTCATCCAGAGGAATAGATTTTATTTCTGGTATCATCTCACAGATGATAACATACATAATGGAGCCAGTCAGGGGCATCTCTGAAGATGAACTTTTCCCACATATAAAAACGTACCTGAAATTTTGAAAGATTGAATACTCATTTGCCAATTTTAAAAGAAAATTGAGAGAACAAGAGAAAAAGGCTCACAGAGTTGTAAGTCTTCATAGAAAACCGATGGAAAAGCGCATGTACATTTAGAATGATGTTGACATTTCTGAAATAAGAGATGTGGTGTTTTATCTAAATTATACCAAAGCTCTTCAAGATAATGCGCTGTGTAATAGCTACAGTTTTAGACACTATTTCATTTTCAATTTTCTAGACAAAAAGCATGATTCTTATCCACAATTTCAGTTCAGTGTTTGAAAAGTTATTAGCATATACTTCCCAGCTACACCTAGTATAGGGAAAGCTGTATTTTAGAGGGAAAGGCTACATTTCCACCTTCCCTGCTGCCAACTTTGTCAGTGTTCTGTGTTGCATAGAGAGAAGGCAGAGGTCTGCAAAGCCCAGAGAAGAAATGTGGGTGCGCTGCAGGTCCACATAAGCCTGAGTTGCCCTGACAAGCACCACCTGGGCATCCCCAGCCCCCATCCATTAGATTGGGAGCTCCATGTAAGCTCAGGGCCAGCTTCACCCCCCCCATTCCCTCCCCCTTTGTTTGAGCTGTGCTGAGGGGCTCTGTTCTCAGTTCTGCTGCTGGCTTTCCTAGTTTCTTTGCTCCTTTTTTTTAGCTGTATTCTTTGACCTGTGCTGCAGGTAGGTCCTCTCTTGGCCCTTAGGCTGTATCTGCTGGTTGCTTCCCCTAGATCTGGCCCACCCCCTCGGCTGGTCTCTGGACCTGCTTGAGGAGAGGTGGGTGCTGTGGGTGCCCCCTCCTCCTTCTCCCTTGTGCATTCGCTCTGTGTGTGTACTTGCAAACAGCACCTTGCTTAGTGGCCCCACTAATTCCAGTGGGGTGGGGGTATCCTGCTTGCACCTCAAGCTTAACGTGAACCACATATCACTCTTGCTGTGGGCTGACTGCTGAGACTGGGAGGAGGAAAGACCCCCAGACCTGCTGAATGCTGGAGTGATTCACTCACCTTGTGATTCACCCTTGTGATTTACTTGCAGAGCACGCACAGGCAGGTTTTGGTTCTTTGAAGGGTCATAAAGCACCACGGAGCAGCAGAGAAGTCTAGGCTGACTGGAGCAGACCCCCAAGAGCTGCTCAGGAGCCTCTCGGAGGAGTTGTTTTGGTGTTCAGAAGTAGGTGCTGAGCATGTGCATTTGTACCCCCTGTGCAGGCTGTTCCTGCCTTCAGTGCTGGCTGTGAGTGCTTGCGCGTTGCTTGTGCTGACTGGTCTGGGCTCATGTTACAGAGGTGTTTTCCTTCTCTTCTGGCAGCTGAAAAGGTATAAATCCTTTTGACACCCACTTGGCATCAGTGAGGATGCTGCTGGCAGGGCCTTGTTTCTATCTGCAAGCAAAGCACCACGAGCTCTGGAGACCACCATACAGGTGAATCTCACCTGTATCTGCAGTGTGGTGAGGCTTGGCAAGAGGCCTCTGCAATGCTGTACTGACTCCAGCTTCCTGGCTTCTGGAATGTAAGATGTAAAATAATTATCTTTCTTGAGGGACCTTGCTCCTTTCTTGTGGGTTTTCAAGTGAATCAGCAAGTTGTGGTGCAGGGTGCCTTTGGAGGGGCAATGAGATAGCCTGACACCGCCCTGGAGCCCCTTGCCCTGATGCTTTTGTCTCCAGCACTATTTGATCACTGTTCTAGAAAAGTTTAGCAGCGTGAGAAAGTTATTTCCTAATCCTGTATGCTGGGACACATCTGCAGGCATGCTTCATGCTAGTGATGCTGAATAAGGAAATCTGGAGCCCTGAGTCAGAAATGCTGTTTAATTATCTTTCAAGCTACCTTGGCAGACTTGGTTCAGCAAAAAAGTTAGATGATAGATGCCATGTGTTTATCTGAAAGGTGTTATTTCCACTCACATCCGGTGAAATGAGTGAAGTGTCCAGGGTGTGATGGGACGGTGAGCCTGCTCCCTCTACAGGGAGTTTCGGCTTCATTGGTGTTGATTTCTCTTCGGTGTAGAGGTAGAAAAAAATCCTTTTTCCTGAAAAGTCTCTTCCAAGACGCCAATGAACAAAATCTGGAAAGACGTTATTTTATGCACACATACATAAAAATAAGTCGTCTTCAACAAAAATGTGAGGGTGGCCACAAGGGTGGAGGTAGTGCCCCAGCCCCCTCAACAGCTGGTGATCTGCTGGGTGAGAGGAGGACATTTCAGCATACCTTGTAATTAGCAGGGAAAGGAGGGTTTTCATGACAACCATAAAGCAACAAAATATAAATTAAACTCTGCTAGGAAATAAAATTCAAGGAACAGAAATAGCTTCCTTAGCAAGCCAAGAATAATGCTGGTAACACTTAAAATGGTTGCTAAGTGAGAGGGCAGAGCATGAAAAGGATAACAGTAGCTGTGATTATTATTGCTGCCTTAACAAATATATGCCTTAAAGGTAATAAAATTACACTTTTAAAACTATTCAGCTTCCCATTGTCATGAGGATTTCTTTCTTTGTAAACAGAGTAAGGGAACCAAGGGTCGGTAAAGCCTTGGTGTATGCATCTTAGAGGTAATCTGTGATCAAAATAAATCTGTTTATTTCTGTTGGTCACTAGGAAGCTTATTCCCCCTCTATAAATATGCAGGGAGATTTTTCTTTGCGAGGTTTAAATGGGTGCATGTGCTTTGGTAATAGCAGCATGTGATCAGAAGGGGGAACTATTACAAAGAACAGCTAATTGCTGGGCTTGCAGGCAGTGTAAGTAAAATGGCTCTCATTAATCTCTGCCTTTACACTGAGTGCATGGGCCTTGATCCAGCTTCCCCTGAGATGGAGGCAGAGCTTCCCTCTGACCGCAGCAGGTGTGGGATCAAGCCTGTGCAAAGTGCCCACTGGAGGAGACTGAGAAAGAAACAAACTGCTGTATTTTGGTCCTAGTCTTAAATGTTTTACAGTATGACCTTTGGCTTAATGAGCTTTGTCTGTCTTCATCAAATGTTAAGATCATGGATGGGAAAGTGCTCCATGAGTGTTAAACAGTTATGGAAAATGCTTTTGCCACAAATGGTGCAAGCTTGCCCTAAATTAGGGGGGTTTTGGTGCATCTTCTTGGACTAATATGAAAGTCACATCATCGTAAGAAACCAGAGCATAGCAGAAATGCTTCTGTAGTTAAAGTCACTGACTAAATTAAGTGAGCTGCTATTTTGGGGCAGATATTCCTTTCAAAAAGGATCAGAGGGCAGAGATCCCTGATACTTTCCATGTAGCTGTATCGCATGTTATAGCCATCCTTACAAAGGATGTTAATGGTGTAGGTCCTTCTGAGCCAGGCTGGCTCACTGGCTTGGATGCAAACTGGGAGTGAAAATGTAACTTATTTACTTGTGAAAGCTTATCTATCCCAATGTTTATTGTGATGTCCCGAAGATCCAGTTTTCACATGCAGTTCATGTGTTACCCCTGCAGACTTCACTACAGCCTCTCTTCCTGCTTGCTTGTGATCCCCTCATTCCCTGGCTAATTGCAGTTTGCTTTTTTATACGCACTCACACAACTTTAGAGAAGTTTGCACAAAAGAAAAGGGACAGATTTTTCTTAAATGTACCTCTCCCCTCGATAAGATTATTTTTGCTTAAATGCAGTACAAAATTTTCCATCTGCTTGTCAAGTTCACTTGTTATCATGATCCAAGAAGATTTCAACCGAATAGATACCTTATGTGGTAGAATGAATCTCACTGATTGCAGTGATTTATTGAGACCTGAGAATCAGGTGCAAGATGTTTAGGGATGAACTGGGAGGTCTTAAGTTGCATCTGTCATTATCAATGGAGTTGAATGAAATCTGTCCATAGTTCACTTTCTGTAGCCTGATGTCTGCCAGACACTGGACAACTTGGAATGTGCCTGTAACAAATTTGTATGCTTATGCCTGCTCTGTTGCAGGGAAAGGAGTCAGAAGGGCCATGCGGTGCTGCAGGGACATGCTGGGCTTCAGTTTGCGGCTCACTTGTGGCACTTGGCAGGAGCTGCAGTATTCAGGATGCTCCTGAACACAGACATTTTCTTATCGAGGGTCTTCATTGCAGCATCAAAAAAAGTAAATGCATGGGGGAAGATTCTGGGGGGAAAAAAAAAGTCTGAGTTTTGAGATTGGTCAGGTACTTTCCTTATAAGTGATACACACTGTCCTGAGGTCTCACTTCAGCATGGACATTAACATTGTTTTTAATAATTTGACTTGACATGTAACAAAGCACTTTGTGTTTGGTCTTCACTTAGGACGGTCAACAGTTGGACATGAGTATGTTAATATTTAGGTTTGTCTCTTAAAGGAACAAACTTGGGCAAAGCTAGATTATTTTGCTTGTGTAGCATCAACAGGCATATGTTGCTGAAGGGGTAGGACGTGGTTCTAATTTCTATGTGCAAAATTAAAATGTCAAAACAAGCATTCTGCTAAATTCTAGCATTTGAGGGAATGCGGGAATTTTGCTAGGTTTAGGAAGGAACTAGGTGAAATAAAACATGAACATGGAGTAGGTTTAATCTTAATATACTCACCTAAAACCAGCTGTGCGATCTGGTAACCAGAGCACTGCTGGGATGCAGCTTGAGGAGCCTGTCCTGGGTCTGGTGTTGGTGAGGGATGTTGGCCATAGCATGGGGCTGCCACATTACTCACTTGGGTGGCAGCAGCCGTTCTGACTTTGCTTTGTGAAGGTCCAAGACGTATGTGGTGAAAGGTCTTCTGGAGAACACTTCTCTGGAGTGTTTGTACTGTTTTTAGTATAAATTATGGGTTGGCATCAGTCCTTAGGAAAGAGAAAGGCATAGCTGGATGGCAAAATGATTAACCTGTTTAGAGAACTTGCCAAATTAGATCTCTCCTTGGTTGTTAGGCCAGACACTTGTGCAGCCAGAAAAGTTTCAGAAATTGTTTGTAGTGTAAAAGATAATAGACTCTTCGCCTGCTTTAGCATGGGCAGAGGGATTGAGTGCACTCTCAGCAAATTTGCTGACAACACCAAGCCGTGTGGCGCGGTTGACACACTGGAGGGAAGGGATGCCATCCAGAGGGACCTGGACAGGCTTGAGAGGTGGGCCCATGTGAACCTCATGAAGTTCAACAGGGCTAAGTGCAAGGTCCTGCACCTGGGCCATGGCAATCCCAGGCGCAAATACAGGCTGGGTGGAGAATGACTTGAGAGCAGCCCTGAGGAAGAGGACTTGGGGTGCTGGTAGATGAGAAGCTCATCTAGGCAATGGACGCTTGCAGCCCAGAAAGCCAACTGCATCCTGGGCTGCATCAAAAGAAGCACGTCCAGCAGGCTGAGGGAGGTGATTCTCCCCCTCTACTCTCGTGAGAGAGTACTGTGTCCCGCTCTGGAGCCCTCAGCACAAGAAGGACATGGACCTGTTGTAAAGGGTCCAGAGGAGGGCCACGAAGGTGATCAAAGGGCTGGAGCACCTCTGCTTTGAGGACAGGTTGAGAGAGTTGGGGTTGTTCAGCCTGGAGAAGAGAAGGCTCTGGGGAGACCTTATAGTGTCCTTCCAGTACCTAAAGGGGGCTTACAGGAGAGATGGGGAGGGGCTCTTTTTCAGGACAAGGGGTAACGGCCTCAAACTGAAGGAGGGTAGATTTAGATTGGATATCAGGAAGAAATTCTTCACTCTGAGGGTGGTGGAGCACTGTCACAGGTTGCACAGAGAAGCTGTGTGTGCCCCATCCCTGGAGGTGTTCAAGGCCAGGCTGGATGGGGCTTTGAGCAGCCTGGTCTAGTGGGAGGTGTCCCTGCCCAGGGCAGGGGGGGTTGGAACTAGGTGATCTTTAAGGTCCCTTCCAACCTGAACCATTCTGTGTGAATTACTATTTGGTTTTCTGTCCTATGGTTGTTGGCAGCTTCCATACAGAATCCTTGGTTTAATGTTTATTTGAATGTTTAATTACTCTATAATAGCACAATAATTACCATGCAGCTACAGAGGAATTACATGGTTGTCTGTACTCTGTAAACCGGTGTCAACCTCATCTGCAAACAAATAATTATGCAGCTAACATACCTGTTTAACTTAAACAGCAATTAGCAAACAGGAGAAATATGAAAAATGCAGTTCCTGCCTTTATAAATAATACCTTATGCAAAATTCTTTAGTTCCCTGACTTCTTTTACTACCATAATGTTAGATTATATGAACTGGGACCTGGAAAAAATATTGCTATAGAATTAAAGGCTGATAAAGCTACCTCTGAACTGTGTAACTATACAAGTGTTATTTCATATTCTGTTATTTCTCTGGCTGCAGGCTGTGCTCAAGCAAACGAAAATATTTCCAAATTACTTCACATGTCCTCTGGCTGCATCTCTAAATTTTGGGGCCTCTTCTAAAAACTGTGAGGCAAACCACAAGGTGGCAATGTGCACAAGGAAATAAAAATGCTCTGAAATCTGCCTGAAAGCCGCAGCACTCCTCAGAGATCAAATTATTCAGCCTTGAGATTCAAGTGTATTGACGCTTGTCCTATTACAGGAGTTAGTTTAGGATTTCAAGCATCTTTTCAATTTTAGAAAGATTTTACAAGTGTAAGAATGTAAACTTGTTTTTCCAAGACGAAAAAAAAACGACCACCCAAACCTATAAGGGTGAACATCTCTATGTACTACTTTGTTTCATGCTGGTAGATATTGTCAGTAAACTTGTATGTTTGCTTAAGGTTCGCGTGTTCCCCATTGAATATTTGGGAAACATGTTTTCTTGTGTTGCCAATTTCCTACTTGGAGATCTGTTCCAACACAGCCTGATTATGTACTTGTAGTGTTGCCGGTGCCCGCTCTGGGTATGGGATGTGGAAGCAGCATTGTGCCTTTTCACTCACCAACCCCTCCCCTCCACCTTCCCCTGCTTTTGGTGGGAAATGTTTCCAGACTGGATTCCATGGCAAAGGAAGGACAGCATTTCTTGGGTGTAGCAGGACACTGTGTTTAAGCAGTAGTGTACTGATGATTGGGACAACCTGGGTTCATCCAGTGTAAATCAATTTGCAGGTCTGGTTTATTCTCAGGGATGCTGGGAAACATTCTCAAATGATGTTTTGTCCTAGATAGTGCTGTGTTTGCCTGTTGTATTGCTTTGCAGAGAGTAAAACTGTCCAAATCCAAGGGAATGCAGCTCAAAAACAATTTTCCAGGTTGTCCTGGCACTGCAGGAGCAGCGTGTGCCCAGCTGTGACTTATACACTGCTTGGCAGCAGCGAAGAGATGTCTGATGTTGTGGGATGCTGGTGGGGTGATGTGGGGAGTCGGAGCAACTCGCCTGTGGGCAGTTATCCTTGCGTACCCTTGCACAGGGTTTGCTGGCCACTGGCCATCCCCTGCGTTAGCCATGCCTACTGTTCTGGAGCTCTGCCTGGCTGGGACCTCTGATGTGCCAAGGCGGGCTCAAAATAGGCAGGGTTCAAGGACAGCAGCAGGTCAGAGAAACGGTTGGATTGCTGGCATGGGGAAGGCAAATTCCATGTCCTGCTCCCAAAGCAGTGCCCAGGCTGGAAGCTGACTGAGAGGTGTCAGCCTCCAGGGGCTGGCCAGGTGCTGCGGAGGGGTGGGGAAACACCAGGCTTGGGCTGGTTTTAGGAAATGTTAAGCATCCATCAGTGGGGAAGAGTCAGACTTCTGTCTTTTGATGCACAATTGCTGGTGAGAAATAGAGTTCGGCTTACCTGGCTTTGGCTTGCTGGAACATAAACATGAACTGCAGGAAATTGACATGGAAGGTCAGTGATCACATTCCTAGTAGGAGGATGTCTCTCTTTTTTTTTTTTT
>VXBO01010085.1:22673-93676 GCA_013400135.1 Rhinoptilus africanus
TTTTTTTTAGGGAAACACTATCCACAAAACCACTGTTGTCAGTTCTTTCAAAGCAGACCCATTTCATACTCAGTCTTATTTCTCTGAGGGAAGGAGGATACTTGGTTCCCTGCTTTTTTTATGAAGTCAACTCATTTATTTGCTCTTCAAAAACACTCTTTACAGCCCCTTCAGGACTGGCTGTGTGTGGCTTAGGGATGGGAGGCTGCTCTGGTGCTGTTTGCTGTGCCAGGGGAGTTCTTCAGCAGAGGGGACGTCTGCAGTCCAAAACTACAAATCCCCATCCAATGGAGACATTAGCAAAATTAAGAGTTTAACTGTTACACCCATTCTCCTTGAAGCCCAACTTAAAGCATTGAGACATGTTCATGGGTTGTGAGTCAATGCGGTGCAAGGGGAATGTTAATCTTCTGGCAGAACAAACACTGTGAATTATTGCGTGTTTGCTAATCCGGAGGCTGCCTATTCCCCCCTGAGTATCTCCTAAACTCTTTGCCCAGGAGCAGCCCTGACGCTGCTGGGGAAGCGTCTGGTTTTACTGCCTGTAAACACCAGATGGCATCCCGTCTGAGTGATGGGAGCCGGCAATTGAGCAGAGTCAGAAGGAAGCTCAGCTTTGAGTTTTTCTGGGCATGGATCCAGGCAATAATATCTTTTCCCACCAGTTGTGAGGGATCTGAACTTTAGTTTGCATGAGAAGCTTTAAAAAAGGGTCTGTTTAAAAAACAGAATCCCTTTCCTAGCTTGTATGGTGCTTGGGAGAGAGCTGGTTTGCAGGGCAAGGCTCCCAAGCAGTCAGCTGGCTGTACGCAAGGAAACGGTGCATGAGTGCATATGTTCCCTGAACCTGGTGGGGCTTGGTGTGGGTCCGGGGCTTTCCTAAATGGACTTGATGTGGGCAGTGACCCTGATGTTATTAATATTGCATGAGACAAGCAGGGGTTTAAAGACATTGTATCACATCTTGTCCATGTGGGGAGCAGGACCAAACACCTCAGAGCAGTACTGAGCACGGTTCTTTCAAAGCTTTCACCAACAGTTGCAAAGCCTTGCTGGCATAGCTTTCACAGCCAGCACTTCTCTGGATGTTTCCACCCCTCTGACCATTATGCCGGCATCATGTAGGGGACTTGAAGCTAAAATACCACCAGGCAATTCCCAAAAGCTCTCTCCAAATCCACTGGGAAATGCTCACAGAGCCAGCTCTGGGCTCTAAACCCCAGCAGCCACCCTGCTGCAGCGATCTCCCAGCAGCGCAAGGGGAGATGCAGAGACTGGGGCCAGGGTGTGCAGTGCCAGGCAGCACAGCAGCAGAACAGGCAACTCAAACCAATCCTGCTGAGCCCCCAGCTAGCCCCTGCTCTTATCTTTCTCAGCTCTTCTGGTCATGTTTTTCAAAATGTTTATATTCTTTTGCTGTTTGAGCATTTTAATGTGTAGTTGTAAAGCTTTGGAAATGCAGGGTGGTGTCCACCATAAACCATTTAAGTTTTTTCCTGTGGGGAAAAAAAAGCTCTGTAAGTCTGGCTCTCTAAAGATAATATTAGTAAAAAGCTATGTTCTTCCCAGTACAGCTCCTCGGTAGGGGCATGTCAACAGGAGGCAAAGTTGCACACTGCCCAATGCATCCACGAGCTTTAGCCACTTGATTTGAAACAATTGCTTTTTCTGTGGATTTATAAGGGCTCAGTTCAGCACAGAAACAAACAGCAAAGATGATGTTCACTTACATTCATCTGTGTCCTGCAAGAGAGGAAAGCAAGCTTCACCAGCCCAGATGATTTTCAAATGAATTGCAGGGCTGGGTGGGGAAGTCAGAGGCTCTTTTCTGAAGAATAGAGCCCTTAGTGTCTGCGCTGCAACACTATTCCCCTTCTGTCCGTCTGTCTTTAGCTCTTTGTTATGTCAACATCTGTAGCTGTGAGTAAATAGCATAAGGGGAGAATACATATTGTGCTCCTGCGAAAGCAGCCAGGCTGGGTGGGGGCCAGATGACTGCATGAACTGTGCCGCCTCTGTCTGAAGCAAGGAGCTCTGGAGTAAATGCATATATAGGGCTCCCAAAGACCCTCGTTTTATGATGAATGATATTACTTAGTGCTTCATTGACTGGATCCTCAGCCTGCGCAAATGAGAATAGCCCTAGTGTCAGTCCTGTGGATGTGCTGGTTCACTGGAGCTGAGCACCTGATGCTGTAATCAAGACAGGATGCAAGTACTTGCCTAGTTAATCTATGAAACATTCATGCTTTCTCTTTTCAGCTCCCTCTAGATATTTTTGCAGCTTTGTTGATTGTTATAAAGAAAAACTGTGAATACTTATAGTTGTATAAATGCTCAAAACTGCTAGGAGATCTCATTTTATCATGAAGGACTTTAAAATCCTGCTCCGTATGCAGCCAGTGCTATATCCTTGTCCTCCTCCCAGCCAGTTCCAGGCAAAGTTGGTGGCAGAGCTGGTCTCAAAGTGAAGGAGCTCTGCTATTTTTGTGGAAATAAGCAGCTGAGGGAGAGGGGAGGGAGATGGTTAGTGGCTGCAGAGGGGATGTCTGCTATGATCTCTGCTCGTGCAGGCTCCCAGGGGTGCGGTGTGGGAGATTGACAGCGAGATGCTCGCTAGCTCTGGTGCTTCCAGAGACCAGCTAAATGTCACCCAGCTGCAGGAGGGACACAGCCCAGGCAGAGCGCCTTCTCTGAGTGATTTGCTGTGTGTGGGGAGCAGCTAGATATAGAGCTGACATCAGTCCATGTGGCATTTCCTGGCTCAGGGAGCCAAGTAATGAGCAGGTGATCATCTGTTTCAGTACAACCTTGGAATACACGCTTTCTGAAGGAAAAATAAGGTCCTAAATACTTGCCAAGTAAATATTGTTCTGAACTCTTAGGCTGCAAGAGTCAACTTTGGAAGACATGCTCATCTCTCTACTCCTTTTGGCTGCTGTTGTATAGCTCTTAAATCAAAAGGCGATCTTCCTTGGCCTTCCATCTTTCTGGCAACCCTAGCCTCTTCTGTACAGGGAGTGTTTTTGCTAGGTCATATTGTGTTTGAGCTGTTCTGCTTTACGGCTATGTTCTTACTGAAGGGGTTAATGTACCTCATGTGAGTTTACCTTAAAGATACTTTTGTTTATTTGCAGCATCCTTGCATCTAAAGATGCCAGGACGGCCACATTGCAGTGCAAGGTGCTGTGCAGGCAAGTGATATGAAGAATCTGTCTCCAAAGTGTGGATGAACTCATTAGGCAAAGGGCAAGCAGGATTCTCAGGAAGCCACCTCGGTCTAGCAGCAGTTCTGGCTGTGGTAATTAAATCTAACATTGCTGTCACAAACTGAAGGCTGGAGCTCAAGTGAAACATGCTTAGATAAAATTTTGCTTAGACCTATGATCAGAATGTGTCCTGGAGCTCCATTTGACCCAAACCATAATGTTACTGGCTGCAGAAATACCAGGCTGCTCAGATGAGCAACTGGTTTGCATCACAAGTAATGGCAGTTGAATCAGCTGTGCCATCCTGAATCTTGCTGTGGGATAATCTGTCCCAGCTGGGTGAGGGGGTTCAGGTGTCTCCTCTGGGCTGTTCTGCCATCTAGCTGATGTTAAGTAAATACATTTAAAAATGGTAGGCTTGTTCCACAGCCCAAAAGAGGAATACGGGTCGGCTCTCTCTGAATAAAAGCACACTTTGCCCTCATTCAGTTGAGATACTTCTATACCCTTTGCTAAATTATCTGTGTAATTATTCCCTCCAGTGAAGTTTGCATTTGTTAGCTTCCACAGACTGAATTTTGTGTGTATGTGTTGGACTAATATGTAGCATTTCTCACGTCAGCTAGCTAGGAAGGACCCAGGCACCAATTTTCTCTGTTTTACAAAGTGTTGGAAAGAATTATCTGAAAGACTTTGGCTCCATAACTTGATTTGCAACTTTCCTATCCTTTTTTGCAAGGCTGGAGAGATGAGGAGGTCTTCAAGGGAAGTTCTCCAGGGAAAATCCTGCCTGTGAGTCCTGGTGCAGCAGTGCACTGTTAGTAGCCGTCATCTTGACAGCTTGCGGATAGAGATTCCAAAACTGGAATTGATATTTCACATTTGAAATACATAAATATATATAACCTTATAGAAAAATAAATTGAGGGTTAGAAGGGACCACTGGCCCAGCCTGGGCTATAATACAGGACAGTGTCACTTTCGGTGTCACTGACCCTCTGTGACACCTCTGGACTATGCTTCCAAAAGAGGCATTTGAGGGTGGTCGTCCTTTGCTGCCTGGTTCTGCCAATTAATTTGTGAGCTTTATTAAGTGAGCATCTCTGCTCTGCAAACATTTGAAGAGTGGCACAGTTTTCCTTGTGCAGCTCATCCTTCTGGGCTGGTGCACAGTGGCTGAGATTTAAGCAACCTGAGCCTCTGAAGGGGATGTTGGACTTTGAACTGCAGACTTGAGTGCTTTTCCTTGGTTTTGCTGTTGCACAATTCATCTCGACCAAATCCCTTCCGTTTACCTTCTGTCTTTTTTCCTTCTGTACTTAGACTTCAGTCCCTCTGGGGCATGATCTGCCTTTCATGAGTAGTCCATATTATGCCTTGCAAGATCTCGGATGTGGCCTGACAATGTTGCTGTAGTGCTAACAGCTAAGGGAATGGGCATTAGCCTTAAGGTGATGTATCTGAGTAAATGCACATATGTTCTGCTATTTACAGAACACTTAATTATTTTTGATAGCTAATTAGTGTTTTCCTTATTTTGACATTTTTAATATAATACATGCTACAAAAGATGTTTCATCTGGGATAGGGTTTCCTTCACTTTGAAAGGAGCCTTTACCTGTCTTTTTGTTCTGGTGCATTCAGAAATGCTGTTTGAAGGCCCACTAACCATTCTCTTGGTTGCAGCTGATTTTCTTCCTCCTTTGAAGGCTTGACAGTAGATTTTGTTTCCCTTGAGCCAGAAGGGGAAGACTTTTAAAAGCGCAGAGGACCGTAAGGAACCTAATTTCACTGGAAGGTTGGGTGCCTAATTGCCCTTTGTGCCATTAAAAAAATCTTCCCATATGTGTTTTGTTTTGTTTGTGGGCCTTTCCCTCCCCACACAGGCAAAAATCGATTGATCAATGTTTGTTACAAAGTTATGAACAAATGTCTCTGGTCTCACTGATGCATTGATGTCAGCGCAGTGTGTTCTCCTTGCTAACAAAATTAGTTGCAAAGTCAGCAGGAGGCTTGCGAGAACACAGAGCGTGGGTTTTGTTTGCATAGCACACAGGGCTGGCTGCTACTTAAATAACAAATCATCCCTCTCTGCTCACAGATCTTCTGAGGGTGGCGGGTTTTGGTTTTGTTTTAGGAATTGTTTGAATAAAAGGTCATTTACTGCCTTATTGAGGGGAAAAACAACAACGTAAATGTGCAGTGCTGTACTGCACACTGGGGTTTTTCAGCAGGTCCACAAAGGAGGTGGTGTGCGGGAGCGGTAAACAGCCCCAGCACACCACGCGTGAACGCGCGGCTGTCAGCCGTGGGTGTGAGTGGGTTGTGTGGGGTGCTCAGCACATTCAAGGGACCCAGCACTGCAGGGACACGTGGGATGCATGGAGTGCTCAGCGTCTTCATGGGACCCAGCACTGCAGAGGCAGGTGGGATGCACTGGGTGTTTGGCACCTTCAGGGGACACAGGGCTGCAGACACAGGAGCAGGGGAGCTGCCAGTCAATGCAAACAATGGGCATCCCACCCTGGCCCTGGAGAGGAAAGCCAAGTAAAGGAGAGCTGGGGAGAGGAGGGCTTTGGTGCTGGCACCGCTGTATTTGGCTTCTCTTGCCCCAGTGGACTCAGTTTTAGTGGGTGCTGAGTGCTTGGTCTCTGATTAGCAAGGTGCAGGTGCCATTGTCACTGGGATGTGGCATATGCCTGTAGCTAAACATGTGGTTGGTGAATCAGGGCACCAGCATCCTGCAGGAGCAGGTTCAGGACAAGGTTATTTAGCCACTCAGCTCCCAAGAGGGCAGGCTGACAATGACCTCATTCATACTATAACTTGCAAAAACAGAGATTGCTGGTTGTGTCTTGGCAACCACCTTTAACTCTTTGGGGTTCAAAAGGTGACTGGTCCCTTGAAAGCCTTGGGCTGGAATGGCACAGGGCTTGAACACCCTGGGCAAATTGGCTGTCACTGGAACAATGATGTATTGGTGCTTTAACTAGTGCCCCCCTCCACATGCTCTTCCAGTATTTAACCTGCACATTTACCAAGATTCATCTTTGTTCAGTGCTCTGGCTGCTAAAGCAGATGGTATTTGCCACCCTCGATGTTCCCATTTATCCCCTGCCTCTCACCTGGCTGAGTGTGAGCAAGTCCCCTCCTGACACCCTGCTCAGGCCCAGGGGATCACACTTGCAGGGGCATCCCCCCAGATCCTTGGGGACAGACTTCAGAGCTGGGTGGGATCACAGACCCAGGGTAGCCTCAAGCCTGTACTGAGTTTCTGCTGTTGCTTGTTGCTCCTCCGGTAGGACTGCGGCTTGGTGCAACACCTCCACCGCAGGTGCTGCTTCCATCCGCAACCTGTTGTGTAGCAAGACAAGAAAGTAAAAAGGGTTGGGTACTGGCTGTTGTGGGCATCTTTGCCTCCCTGCCTGGGCTGCGGAGCAAAACGTGCCCGCAGGCTGGGAAGATGGCTTGCTGGCAGTTCTGCATCTTCTGCTTGCTTACAGTTCACTTGTGATGAGGCTCTGATCTACTGTAGCCTTACAGCTTTTATCTTTCTCTCTTCCTTCAGGCTTTAAGTCTTGCAGTAGTATTAAGCTGTCTTATGTTTTGCTTCACTTAAATTCAATATTTACATATTATTTTTAATGTATATAAACAAACATGTACTGGTAGCACTGTAACAAAATGTAATTATCACTTCCTCCCACCTCTTCCTCCAATGTTTCTTGGGTTTCTGCTGTAACAGCAGGAACCAAAAATGTGCAAAATTAAGAGATATGTTTTTAATTTATGTGAGTTCTTAAAAGGCTCCTTTAGGTTCAGATTAAACCCTACTGCAGGTTCAGGGTAAAGTTTAGGAAAATCAATTTTCCCAGGCAAAAAAGTGCAAAACCACTGCAGTTTATTATAGTGTCCTTTGTTACTTGAATCAATAGCTCTGTTCCCATGAATGGCTGAATAATCACTTTTCATATAATGTTAGTATACACACAGACTTATCTCCTCTAGACTTTGTTGTTGAACCTGCAGTAAAATATTTTTGATCGTTAACAGTTTCTTGCTCTTATCCTTGTTTAATTTTTTCCTGTGTCTGAGTCTTGCTCTGAGCTTGAAATGCAGTGATTATTCCCTGCTGTGGCACTGGCATGAAGTATAAAAATGTTTCAAATAAATTAATGTTATTCCAAGAAATTGTAAGAACTGTCAAGCATAACAGTAGCTAAATGCAGCATCATTTGGGTTTCTTTTTGGCTGGGAATATTTTCAAATTGTCTTTTTCAGAGTTGCTAATAGTGAAAGGAAGCATACCCATCTTAGCAAATAGCTGTATTTCAGAAGCAACCACTGGGATAAAATGCATCTGAGGAAGAGCTGATTGGTTTTGTCCCATCCTGGATTGGGGCAGGTATTTTTCAGTGCTGTGTTGGCTGCACATGCTGTGAAGAGCCCCGTCTCCCTTTCCCTCTGCAGGAGGAGTTATTTTCCTCCCAGGGGTTCCCACCCCTGTGTGGGGATGGCAGTGTTTGTATGAGTAGAGGTTACAGACCTGTAGCAGGATGGGTGTGCGGGTACCTGTGTGTTGGAGGTGTGGTGGGAGGACACTCTAGCAAGAGGCATTTTATTGTCTTTAATAGTTCTGCTGTCTTAATTATGATATTGCAAATTGCCTTGCAAGAACATGATCCCTTCAAGAATCAGGCAGAACATACCTCAGAAAGGCTGACTGAAAACAAAAGGCTTTTTCTATTTTGTTTCAGTAATTCATACTTATTACTGCTTTGTATTTTAAGCATCACCTTTTCCCACTTACAAACAGTTACATTATTAAAAAGATATTTTCAGCCGATAGTAACCTTGGCAGTAGTTGTCAAGGCTAATGGTTTGACATTTCAGATCACCCACAACTAATCAGCCAAACGTGGCAGCACATCCGAGAGCGCCATTAGGGATGTGTGGCTGCAGCGTGCCGTGCCCAGGCAGCGCTGGTAGCTGCTCTGTAGCCTGCCGGATTGCCCTCGCCGCCTGGGCACGTGGCAGAAGACAAAGGGCTTTCAAAGGGCTGGGAAGCACCCATGAGCTCTGCTCTTGAATGGCATATATAGTAAGCACCTAGTCATCCCTTCCAGCTTCTGCAAGAGCCTTTCTCCAACTCCAGCTGGAATTGTGGAGACCTTCTACAGGGTCTCCTGCCTGTCACCCAAAATGATCTGTGGGCAATGGTTTCCATATTTGTCTGTGTTTCTGGAAGCTTAGGGAAGTTCAAAGAAGCCACGCGTTTTATCCAGTCTCTCTGAAATCCTGCCGTGTCTGGACCTAGAAGCCCAAAAAAAAGGACAAAAAGGAACAAATAACTGTCCTGTTTCTCAGATCTCCTGAATGGCGGAGTTGTTCAGAATATTTCTTAACCATTTGAGCTTGTTGACTGCTGAGGAAATAGCATTTCTGCTCAGGTGCTGGCCAGGCTTTGCATCTGTAGTGGGAAAGAGCTTTGAAGCTAAGAGCTTTGGAAGCCACCTAAGCAACCGAGGCTCTGCCCCAGGATCTGGCACATACCTCTCTGGTCTATGTTTTTGTCCAGGACTGGGGTTAGGACAGACATCTTGTTCTGCAAAATGCTCCAAGCCGTGTGATAAATTAATTTAAGCACAAGTTTGAGGTGGTCTGTAGCGTGTTGGAGTACAGGAGAGGTGGGTTCTGGGCTGAGCACCAGATTCTGCGGAAGTTTTGACATGGGCTTGGGACTAGAAAGGGGGGAAAATCCTACCTTGGCATCTTGCTAGCTGGCCTCTGTGTGATGGTGTGGATACAGACAGTATAGGCTGACCTGCATAGGTCATTCTGTTTCCTAAAAAGCTCAGCAGGTGGTGGTGTGTTTCCAGGGGTGCACCCGGGGTAAACCCTTATGAGATGACCTGTTCTCACCAGCAGGCAAGATCAGCCTTCCTGAGGTGTCTCCACTGGTAACTTTTCTTTGGTCCACTGGGAACCTCTGAGCAGCTGCTCTGGTTTCATGAAGGGCACAAACAATTGCCTGGCCGTGCTCTTGTTTAATAGGACAAAGCTATAAAAAAAGTTCAGGGCTTTTTTGTGGCTTTATCTTTGTAAAGAACTTTCTGCAGAGCATGTCCAGAATGCACTGAATTGTCAGAGAAAGATGCAGGTGAGGTCTCTGCTTAAGTCCACTTGAAGCTTCAAATGATTGAAGTATCCAGTCTTAGCGATGGCACGAAGAAGTCAATGTTGTGTGTGGCTCCTCCAGTGCCCACTTACAGATAATGTGTTTTCAGGGACACAGTTCAGCATATAAAAGACAAGTTTCCACCTGGTTACAACACCTTGGAGTAAATGACGAATGCTTGAAAGTTGGAAGTTTTTCAACTTTTTCCTCTTCAGAAACAGTGAAATAAAGTAGTTTTAATATGTCTGAAACTTCTGTAAGTAAACATTTGCTTGACGCCCACCTGAGACCATTAAAGAAAAGGTGCAAGGTGTTTGCAGAGCAAATATAGAGTCACAAACAAGCTTTTTTCCTGAGTCTGTCCAAACCAGCAGCACTGCCCATCTGTTACACGTGAAACTGGGGGGCCATATCCACCATGGGAGCATGTAGGTCTTATTTCTAATTGTATTGCCTCATGGTAATGGTCTTGGGGAAGAAATTTGTCTGGGATGCATTTGTTTTTTTCTTTAGCACTCTTGTCAATAAGAATGTTTCAGTGAGATCTTTATTCATTTTAGCAGGGGTTTTGTGAAGCTCGTAGTGTAACATCCCTCATCCCTGTGTCCCTTGTCCAAATAGCTGGAGCCTGGAAGAAAACTTTGATTTTTCTCAATGCTTGTGACCACTGGCGCCTGGTAGCAGTTGGGATGTTTCAGCCTTCTGGGGCTAATTATCCATATTTCAGCACAGAATTGTGGCTTCTTCAGACAAGCATTTAAAATCCAAAACCTATCCATTCTTGTGTGCCCTCAGTGCAACCCAGCTCACTTGCCAGAGCTGCTATGGCAATTAAATTGTCCCCATATATAGTTTAGTATTATATTAGACTTTGAACATAGCTGTTATAAAAATATTGTCTATATACATATCATGACTTTAAAAGTAGCAAAATAATTTTCAGGTATCTTTTAATTGCAAGATTCACCCAGTGACTGGTGACAGGCAGCATATTGGCCAGGAATCGTTAAAAACAGTTGATTGACTTTAATGTGGAGGGCACTTTGACTGGAGGGTGGGAAGTAAGAAGCGAGCCAAAACTGAAAGTGCTATATGCCTCTCTGTGCTGCTACATGCCTCTACTCCTGGTGTATAGATACCATTTTCCTGCTCTGGACACGGAGGTATTGCATTACTAGCTGGGCTTATGCATTCCAGACACAGAAAAACCCTCCAGTGCAGAAAGTTCAGAAGCATTTGGAGCCCTGGCTGGAAGAAGGAAACCTTGGGTGGAGGCTGAGAATGTGAGAAGTGAAAAATCTTCAGTGTAGTTGGTGGGAAATCCTTGCATGTCTTATTTCAACACCATGGGGATGCCTGGATATCTGGACTACTTTTGGCTATACCTCATTATTCAGATAATGCCTGTTCTCACTCATGTATGCCCTAGTCAGGTAACTTGGTAGGGAGTTGGGAGAAAAAAAAGTCACCTACGGGTTTGTGTTGCTTTTGAGCTCCTGTTCTTCATAGGTGCCTTCTACTAATGGAAACACTTCTTCCTCTTTTCTACCCTTTGACAACTGCTTGAGTTTTCAGGAAAGAATAAGGAGAAAGCATGAACTAAACATCTTTGTTTTCTGGGATTTTTCCTCATTGGCTTAATTGCAATAACATTTATATTGCATAATATAGTGGAGCAGGGTTGTAATTTTCCTATCATCTAAATTGCAGGCTGAAAATTGTGTTAAGAAAGGATTGGAGAGAATGAATTGCTGCTTTCAAAATGACTACTGTTAACTGACAATGTGATCGGCAAATGGTTACCAAAGGCAGGGTGAGTTTGTGTATAATGTTAGTGAACTCTAGCATGGTGTTTCTAAACACATCTCAACACGCACTGAATAATACATTTTTAACTAAAAGCAACTGTCTCTTCAGACATGCCCTTTAAAAAAAGACACATTCAATGTGCCTAATTCTGTGTCTGTTTATTACTTAAGGAAAGACAATAAAAAGCGACTTTTTGAATTCACTTTCCCCTGTTATTTGAATGTGTTTACGTCCCTATGAGACCCATCAGCTTCACCTGTTTCTAAGCAGCTTTCCTGGGGCAGTGATTTTGATGGTGTTCATAAGGGACACAAAGGGCTGCTTCCCAATAGCTGAACAGTCAGTTGGGTGAGTTAAACTCATTGAGGGTAATTAAAGTCCTTTATGAAACCCTAGTATTTCTGACCTCTGAAATACCTTTCTGCCTTGGTACAGGTGAGAGATGGGCAGGAAACACTGCTTTGACATTTTGTGAAATTTTGTCCTACTTAAGCATTTGAATATGGGTAGGTTATGGAAGTCAAAATGATAACAATTCAAAAGATATTAACACAAATTAAGTCATGTCTGAATACAGGGCTTTCAAAATGTACTTGTTTTCTGTGCTCACAGAAAAACATTTTTGTGGATTTTAAGTTAGTAGCTTCTGGGTGTGTTTGCAATGTTTATTTTTTACATTTTGGCTACTAATAGAGGTTTTTGCTTAGTTTTAGAAACACAAGTGTTGCAAGGATGTTTTTTTTACAACGGAACTTAATTTTAGAAAGCAGACCATGGCAGTGCATCATCTGGATTTTCAAGCATGTTTGGGACTGGAGGGTTTGTCTGGATCCCATTTGTTTGGTCCTGTTCTCCCATCCCATTTAGGTCTTGGTTTTGCATGTAGATCCTGTAATTATCTTGGTAGCTTGGTTCAGGCCCGTACCTAATGTTAATAGGAAGGGTTTTATTTGTTGAATGAATGGGAGCGCTGTGTGATCAGGGAGAACAAAAAGCAGACAGTTTCGTTACTGTACGCTCCGATTTGCTTTCAGGCTTTTCTGGTTCAGTCAACTGCGATGCTTTGCTGGACAAGTTAAAATGCATTAAAGTGCCTGGCACATCAAACGCCCAAAGTCCTGTGGCGTCGCTGGGAGATGCCGCAGCATCCATATTCACAGGGCCTTGCCCCTGCCTTGGCAGGAGGCACCAGGGAGCGTTTCTGCTGGTAACACAGAACACATGGGCTCATAATAAGTAAATGACCAGTTAATTTAATGTGACTGGATGCTTTGATATATTAGAATAATTCTTATTAGTTGTTTTGAAAAAGACAGTGTGGTCATATTCAAAATGAATGCAAGAAGCTTGTGAAATTGCCAGCTTAATTAGTGGGTTTTGTAAGGGTAAAAAAAAGTTGCTGAATGAGCTTGTTCAAATTAGTCCAACTCTGTGTATGTAAGCATGTACTATCTCCATCTTACTTCCAAGCTTAGTTTTAGCTGTCAGGAAAAAAACAAAAATTCAGTATTTGAGTCTTGTCTTAATTTTTATATACTATTACACAACACCATCAAGGTTTCACTTTTTTTTAGAGGTACCAAACAGAGTTAGTTTAGTTAAAGTATACTGTGGCTCTCTTCCTCATGCTCTGGTTGGTCTGTAAATTAGTTCTGTAAACATTACTTACAGCAAGTATTAAGCTCCTTGTACCAGATAAAGGAGCTGACTGTGCTGGGAATAAAGCCTTCTGCATGTATAATTCTGCCATAAAGTCTTTTGATTATTTAAACCTTAATTTTTTTCTTCTTTCCATGATTTCTCGCTGGAAGAACTTCTTTGCACGTTGCCAGAGCCGAGGCCTTAAAGTTTTGAAGCACCAGGTGAAGAAAGCAATTTCATGGTTCATGCCACCATTAATGCTCTGTTGTAATCTCCAATGAGCAAGCCCCTTCCATTTAAGTTTGGGATAATGAAGGGTTTAACTTTTCGGTTCTGTCAAATTAGTTGTGGGAGCGCGAAGAGAGGCCCGCTTCCCTTTTGGTTTTGCGGAGATTGCCTGCACAGACAAATAAGTGAGCATTACAGGTGATTCTTTCTTTGCGCGGAGGTAGAGAGGTTCCATTTATTGCCATCAAATGCATTAAGCTGGAAGTCAAAGCCCTTAGCTTTTTGCTTGCTGCTAGTCTGGACCAGAAGACAATCAAACCATAAGGGTCATTTTCTGCATGAGCTAACCTTTTCCTCTCTTATGGTTTGAAGCCTTTGTTGACAATGAGATGCTCAGTGGGAACATTAAATTAACACTTCATATTCGTGGCTGTAAATTTACTGGCAAGCTGAGGAAAAGTCAGGGAAAACAAACACTCCATCATTTCTGCTTCATTTAGCTGCTGAATGGGGACACTCTCACCTGCAGAGAAAAGAGGTCAGGGCAAACAGGGATAATTTTAATCTGACTCTCAGCCTAGTCTTTAGTGGCAGTGGATTGTGTTGCATTCTGTGCTGAAAGTAAAGGTGAGAGCGAGGTGAGAGCAAGAAAATGGATAAGTACTATGTGAAATGCTTAAGAGACCTTGTCGCAGGCAGGCAGGGATGGATGGCTGGGCTGGTTACTACGGAAACTAGCAGGCTAAATACTATTAATTTTGCAAACTACAGAATCAGTTAGCTCTCAGATAATAGCTGCATGAAGATTTCCTTGTCAGCCAGGAGATAACACTGAATTCCTCCGCTGAAGGTTTAAAAAAACTGTTTTTCTTTCACTTCAAGATAACGATGCTCCATGGTGACTTCATCCAAGTCGTGTGTTAAATGTCTCCTGTCTCTTTTCCAGGTCATGGTGATGGTTTTCAGGGGCTGATGGGCAAATAATGCTTTTTTGCTGCAGTGCTGACTGTGAGAGCACTTGGTTGTCGCCAGCTATTAGTGTGTGTGTAACTGGAGCCCAAGTTCCCAAAACACTTGGGGTGTCTTCAGACTGGCCATTCATGGGTTTTGCCTTATTCTGTCAGCAGATGAATGTTAAAAATTCTGTGAAAAGGGAAACATTAATTACAGAAAGATGTCTGGAGATCAGAACAAGATGGTTGAAATAATGCATCTGTGGTGCTTGCATTTGCTTGTGTTGCTGGATACCCACGTTTGTCAAAAATCTGACAGTAAAGGGGTTTAGATATTTGAATTATATGTGGTGGGTGTTGCTTCTGCGGCAGGATTCAAGCCCAATGATGAAGGAAAAGGTACCACCTCTGGCAGTGGAGCAGGGAGGTGAGACCGCTGGGAGCAGGACGGCATTTTGGAGGATGGGGTGAGCAGGGTGTTGGCTGTTTGTTTCCAGAGGGAAACGCTGCCTTTTCCTCCAGCCCCAAGGAGTTCCAAGTGCTCCAGTGTTCCCTATCCCGTGGCAGGGCTGCTCCTGGGGAAGGGGCCTGGGCTTCTGTGGAGGTCCTGGGGACCTGCCCGGTGGTCCCGGCGGTGCCTTGTGCTGCTCCGGCCTCATTTCCTGCAGGGCGGCGGGGGTCAGGCTGGTGTTTAGCCCGCAGTAATGATCTCGTTAGGGAGCTGAATGGACCACCGGCTGCCCCACTGGAGCTCACCCGGGAGCCGGCTGCCCGCCGGCCGGGCTGAGCATCCCCGGGGGCGGTGGGAGAGCCGGCGAGAGGGAGGCAGCCAGCAGCAGAGAGAAGGAGATTAAGAAGCTGAGAAAGTGACAAGCCGATAATAGAAAACACTTTCAATAGTCGTAATCCTTGACATGCAAGGACAAATAGGAATGCTTTTGTTCTCGAGTTTAGATTAACTTTCGGTTCAGGAGTAAAACTTAAAGTAACTTGGTCCGCCTGCATCTCCCGGCGTACCATGCAAAGTGCAAGTTTGTAGTTCATTGCCACTGACCTCCTGGAAGTGCTCCTTTACACAGCCATTGAGGGAAACAACGTGGGCAGATAACAGCATGGAGGTGAAATGTGAAGCACAAGATGATTTTCAAAATTATCTTTTCCTCTGCTTCGTCTTGGGGTGACTTTTCCTCTGCTGCAGTGTCCCCAGCCTGGCCACACCAAGCAGAGCTGGAAGCATCGTTTAATAAATTTCTTAGTGCACTTAGGAGAAAACAGGCTTCAACAAGAGGGCTTTGCAAATCAGGCAGTTTGTATGGGCACACGACTTCTCAGGAAAGTCTGAGGCAGTGAGAAAAGAGACTTATGTGGAGCGGTGACATTTTTATGATAATTAGAGATGTTATGGGGAGTAACAGTAAAGGGAACTGCATAAAATAAATATAATAAATTCAAATACAACTTATTTTTGGCCAAATGGCTTTCTGGTCCAATTGCAGAGAATTGCAATACCATACAATAGTGCTACAGATATTTTAATTAGCTTTTCTTGCCTGCTGACAGGCTGGAATAAATCTCTGTTTACCTGTGCTTGGTAGTTTGGCGTGTGAGCAAGGGCCTGGAGAGGAAAAGATGCTCCCCTGATGGCAAGAAGGGGGAGATTTTAAGGTCCTTAAACTGGGGGGAGGAGGAGGGTCAATTAACTAAAAATCTCTCCAGAAGTAACCAAGTGTTGCTGGGAATACTGTGCATGGCTTCTCCCCACTGCCATGAAAAAGGCGGCTGTGAAATAAACAGCAAAAGAAATGAGCTACATTAGCCAGACTAATGAATTCACAAATTGTTAGCAGACTAGGGGTGCCTGACATCCTTACTGAGGAGGGCAAAGGCATCAAAACACATCCCCCCTCCCGGGCATTCCTGCTGGTGGCCAAGGAGATGAGCCGAGGTTCCCTCAAAGGCTGGTGCCGAGGGAGGAGAGAAAAATGCGGGCAGGCTGCGTGGGCTGAGGGTGGCCGGCCGGCACGGGCAGCAGCCCTGGGCTGTCAGACAATGGTGCTTCACCGAGGCAGGGCTCCTGAGCCTGGGTTTTATCCAGGGAGGATGACTGACAGCCTTATCTTGTGCTTTCCTAGCTGCTGAGGATGTTCCTGTGCTGGGCACCCTGGGGAGCCCGGCTGGGGCTGGCAGGCTGTGCTGGAGGAGGGCAGGGCAGCCTGGGAGGTACGCTTTTCCTTTTCTCTCTTTTAGCTGGAATGGGCATTTTTGCAGGTGTTTCTAGAGGTGCTGTCTCTGTGCAGTCCCCAGCAGATCAGATTGCTGTGCGAATTTTCAGGATCCGCTGTGTGCTGTGCTGTCAGACACTGGGATGGCGCGGCTGGCATCTCAATGCCTCCTTTCCTCCTTCTCTTGATGCGCTGGTCTCTGCAATGCTGTGGGCATGTCCCCAGCAAGCCAGCCTCACAGGGCATGCTACTTTACAAATCCATAATGTGTGCAAAGCCATTAATTGTGGGCTTTAATTTCTTAATCCGAGCCCAATCTGAGACAAGTGCTGTTCTGGGAAGTCTAAGGATGATGTGTCCTTTCTGAACCTCAATAGTGGCCTCCAGTCAGTGGCAGCTTGTGTTGTAGTTTTACTGCTGAGCTTTACTCTTCAGCCTCAGAGAGCTCAGCGAGCTCCAGTTCTGCTGCTGGGCACAGTCCTCAAATAGACACAGGCCTGCCGTGGCTGTAGGAGACTTGCCTTGCTCTGAGTTGGCAAATATTCACTTAAACTTAATTTTTAATGGAGGTCATGCTGGCTACAGTCACTCCTTTTGCTTGTCTTCCACCCATGTGGCTTTAGGAGCTGGAAGGTTGATTAGAAGATGGCATATTCAGTTATCAGTGGATTTATGAGTTGTGGCACAAATGGGGTCTCTCTAAATTGCAAACTCACTGCTCATCCACCGCAAGAGCAGAAATGGGGTTATTCCCAATCATGGCTTGAATTTTTGTTTGGAGTCTCACACTTGACTGCTCCTGGCAATCCACAACTATTCAAGTTACTCATAAGACTTTTGGAGGTTCAAATGCAGCCTCCTGCAGGGAGGTAACACTCAACTCCCACACAAGCTGAAATGAAGCAGCTGGGCCTGCCTCATGGGCATTTTGCCTTTGGAGAAGGCCTCAAACACCAGGAAAATCTGTAGAGCTGGAGGCTATGGGAGCCTTAAGTCATTGCTGCTGAGGACATCTGGTGCTGATAGCAAGCTCAGAGATAACCGTCTGAGATTTCCCGTGGGAACTTTTTGCCTACAGCAGGAGAGACATCGTCATTGAGCGAAGTGCTGCTTTGGTGTATCTCTACCCTCTTGGGGAAAGGGGGTGTGTGGATTTTGGGGAGTAGGGCAGAGGGAAGAGAGCCCAGCCTGGGATCAGGGCCTGGAGGTGGGGCCCTCTGGTCCCATGCTGGACCTGGCTAAATGTTTAAGACATCTGAAGAGTGAAGAGGAGCAGTGGAGTTTGTCTCCCGTTGCCTCAGAGCAGCTCTTCAAGGAGTGCAAGCTGGGAGCAAGGTCAAAGCTGTACTGATGGATGCTCATGTCCAAACCCAGCAGGGCTGCTGCTTAGCTGCTGACATGTGGGGAGGAAAGCCTTCCTCACGGGAGGGTTCTGCTCAGCCCAAAGCTTTGGGAGCCTGGGGTCTGGCTCAGGGTTACTGTTTCCGGAGGAATTGCTGGGACAGGCAGGCATGAGGAGTCCAGGGTGAAGCTAGCAGAGCTCCCCAGGTGCCCCAAGCAGTGGGATGTGCAGCGTGGGCAGGGGCATGGGCAGGGGCATGGGCAGTGCTGGGGCAGGATCTCCTCCCCATGGCTCTGAGCAGTCCTGTATCCTCCTCTGTGTCTGTGGGGTGGGCTTACACCAGCTGATCTTGCCTTGGGTGCAGAGCAAGAGCTGCTTTGCCTCTGTGAAAATATTACCATTTATTTTACTGGCCTCTTAAAAGATAAGGTTGAAACATGCAGTCCTGCAGCTGAGAAGAGAAAATAAAGAGGATCAGACACAACCTCCATGTACACATGATAATTTCTAGTCTTGGCTTATCTTGTAGGAATTATAAGATACCGCGTAGGAAATAAATCATAATGTCAGGAGCAAATGCCATTTGCTTTCTTGGTGATTTGCAGCATCACAGTCAAACAGATAGATTTCATTCCCTCTCGTAGGATTCTCCCCTTTAATTGAATTATGCCCCCACTAGCAAATGGGATTCATTCTTTGAGATACGGGGAAATTACCATTTGATGAAACAATGCTTTACTCCTTTCTCACCTGCACAAACATCCTTCAGGAAAACTATTATGCAGATATCCTTGATTACAGACTATTGTTCCTTTTGATCTCTAGCTTCGTTTATCATAATCAACAATAGTGTAATACGGCATGAATATTATACAGTGAGTGCACAGATGCATTTGAACTGTCCTCGACAATTGTTTGCTGGCTATTTTCTTAGAACTTCAAAAGAGTTTTTTGGTTCTATTTAATTAACACTCTCTCTGCTGCAGACAGCTAAATGACAGGCAGATACTGTATCGGTGAATCGCTTCGTGTATCACAGCATCTTTATTCACTTCCTCTTCTCAGGGGTGGGGTATTTCAGAATAATTAATGCTAATGACCACCAGGAACCCGATTTCCCGATAAATTATGAACTGCAATAGTCTGAAACGACAGAGGTATTTCTATGCTCAAAAGATTTGGAATATTGACTCTTTTGCAACTAAAGCCATAGGTCTTTTGAGGTATACTCAGATTTGTAGTGTTAAGTGATCTTTGTCTTGAATTCAAATTTTCATTTAATTCCTGATTCTCACAGTTGAGAAGAAATTGAGACCTTCAAGTCCAAAACCCAGAAGGCAAGTAAGAGAAGGCAACCTGTATAATCATTACCTTTCAGCTGACGCAATTGTTTCGGAGGGGAAAGGCTTATCCTTGAGTCTTGTGTTCTTGGGGCCAGATATGGCCAGAGATATGTCTCTGCAGGAGACAACATCGTGTTGTCAGCTGATTTGTGGAGGAAATATGAAAAGGCAAGGGAGGAGACTTGTTAGTGTTGCACTTGTTAATCTTTTGTAATTGGCTCTTGTAGTGCAACTTCTTAAAAGAGAGAAATCGTCCCTTCCCCTTGTTACGAAGGGTTTCCAAGGAGACCTTATTGTGGCCTACCAGTATCTTAAGGAGGCCTACAAGAAAGCTGGTGAGGGACTTTTTAGGATGTCAGGTAACGGTAGGACTAGAGGGAATGGATTAAAACTAGAGATGGGTCATTTCAGAATGGACGTTAGGAAGATGTTCTTCACCATGAGGTTGGTGAGTCACTGGCACAGGTTGCCCAAGGAAGTTGTGGATGCCCCATCCCTGGAAGTGTTCAAGGCCAGGCTGGATGGGGCTCTGAGCAACCTGCTCTAGTGGGAGGTGTCCCTGCCCATGGCAGGGGGTTGGGACTAGATGATCTTTAAGGTCCCTTCCAACCCTGACAATTCTAAGATTCTCTTGGCACAGCAGGGAGGGAAGGTGGCAATGGGCAGCCTTGGAAGGGAAGGCACCAAAATAGAATCTGTCCCCTGGAAGGTTTTGGGTCCCCCTGGGGTGACTGTCTCTGAAGGCTTCAATTCCCCAGACTCCTGGGCTTGCTCATGTCCTACCCCTGCACTGTGCTGAGCACCAGCTCAGTTGTGTGTGAAGGGGCAGAGACCTCTGGGGAGCATCTTTGGTGAGAAGGGGGGGCTCTTAAAATGGTAGATTAATTACATTAAATAAATTGGCCTTGAAAAACTTGCTAAGGTTCTAAAACTATTTTCTACTAGTCCTGAATATATACCTAGCACTGCGTATCCTCCTTTCTCTATAAACTTGCTAGAGTGCGTTTGAAAAATGAGTGGGCAAACCTGGCAAAGTTGGTAACAAAATCTGTCTCCATCTACGAGGTGGGGGGATGGCAACTAATCTGATTACAGTAATGCCATTTCTAATTAATTTACTTGGAGTAGTGACTGCTGATCTGTGCTATTATTAGCGAGCTTATGCTGTTTAGAGGAGTTGCAATAAATATGCAAAAAATCTGTCTGCATGGTGTGGGCAGGTACCTCTTGGAGCAGAGGCTGGGTGCTCTCCTCTTGTGTGTGGGATGATGCCCGTTGAAAGCCCCGGAGCTCAGCGCTGCCTGGGCAAAGCTGCTCCCCCCTCAGCTCTGGGAGCCCCCAGCCTCACACACCCACACAAAGGGATTTCTGCAGCATCTCTACCCCCAGCCAGGCAGCAGCCCCAAGAGGCTGGTGTGTGCCTGCCTTGGCCAAGGAGCTCTAGGGGCTTCCTGTTCCATGTGCGTGGTGGGTTGGTTCCCCTGCCCCATAGTTACTGCATCTGTAATTCATAAGGTGGATTTGTTCTTTAGCACATTTAGGCAGTAAATTTACTAGCCAGGTGCAAAATATTATAAGGAGCTTTGAACCCACAAGCTCTTTTCTGAGGCTTTCTGGGCTCTGTAGGAACGTGTGTGAGGCTTGGCCATTCCTCAGGTGTAGACCCTGCCGTGCTGTGTAACCCACCTCTGAACACCTCTGCCCTGCGCAGGCTCACAGCCCTGCGCTTTCCCAAGGCAGATGTATGCCATTTCATTTCAAGCATAAAATCGATGCTTACTCCAGCAATATGAGAACCAAAAGGAAAGAAAGCATAAAAATAATTATTTACTGATTCAGTGGCTAGTTCCATTTTATTAGTTTCACATCTCTTACAGAGTTAATTACGGCAAATCTCATTAACTGCACGGAGTGGGCTGGAGAGTGGCTTTCCTGTGGCTGGCTGCTGATGTAGACTTAGTGCCTCAGCACTGGTAGTGATCATCGAGAAATCTTGATTTCCCAAGGCAACAGGCTTGGTGCTCATTTACATGGTCCCTTCCAGCACATGCTAATGTTCAGTGATGAAGTCTTAAAAACTCTGCTTGTCCTGTTGGATAAATTCTCTGTGCTCCTATAGAAATCCCACCTTCCTGAAGAACAAAAAAAAACTTTAAGGCCAAACTCCTTCCAGTAACATCAGTTTTGCTTCTGTAATGAATCTGAGATTATTTTGCTGTCATTCCCAAACTGCTGCCTGCAAAATGTGCTGGTGTTGCTCCCAGCCACTTGAAATCATCTCTGCCACAGCTGTGCCAATGTGGTCAAGAGGCGGCTGCTCAGCCCGCTGAAAGACCCTTAGAGCCCCCCTAACCTGTGTGTGGCCGCAGCATCCCTCCCTTATAGCATCCCTCCCCAAAGCTCAGGGGAGAAGGTACCTCCAAAGTAAGGAGGGTCTCGTCAGTGCTTAAGAGTTGTTAGGATCCTTTCCATTGTACAGTGACTATGCTAATCATGCAGGAGAGAAAGGGTAAATCAAAGCTCCAACATGTAAATATTTAATTTCAAGTAATTATCTGTTCTGTATCTCTTGATATGAAGGAGCCTTGCATGTGCAGAGGCCAGGAACATTGATTCCTCATCTGAGTGGTTTGCTACCTCTACATTGAACTGCTGCTTTACTGGAATGGGGATCCACCACTGCTCTCTCCCTGCCTGGCAGCTTTCCGTGGTGCCTGTTGTAAATAGTCTTCCTCAGGGTGTAAAGCAAAGCAAGAGTTCAGAGGTCTGTTTCTGAGTCCAGTTCTTAAGCAATCAAAAAGAGAAAAATCAAGTTTTTTTCAGCCTTCCTAAAACTTCAGAGGGTTTTGTGAAGGCGTCTGTAAGAACTAGATTTTTAACTAAAAACAGGGCACACCAACAGGCTCCAACTGCTGGAAAGTTCAGGGAGAAGGGAAATATCCTTTCATTTGAGATAAATGGAGGGCACTGATGATAGTTGTCCAACAGACTGTCTGGAGGTTTGCTGTGTCTTCCGTTTGGCTGTTAGCAGGTTTGGAGGGGTGGAAAGGGCTGAGCTTGATTTGTAATGCAGCGCGGAGAAAGTCTGGGGGCTTTGCTGCGGCTGGCCAGGCTTCCAGGCCCCTGACTTGGTGTTTTGATTCAAACCAACGTTGTGTTTCTGCCTTTCAAGAGCCGTGTGGCGGGTGCGAGATAGCACGGCGCTGCGGGAAGGCTTTGATTACCTCAACTTTCAGCACATGCCGATGGCTCCATTTGATTTCCGACAATAAAACCCGTGTTTGACTTCCAGTCTAGAAACCGCCTTTGGCGAGAGGTCGGGCTTTGGCTGGGGGCTGAATCATGAATAGGAGCTCCAACCAGCCTTCGAAGTGAGGAAATTACATTTTTAGGTTGGATAGGATTATAGTAACAGCCTCTTTGCAGCCTGTATTTTCACAGAAGTCGAGCAAACTTTCATTTATGCTTCTTGCCTTGACTAAAGCTTAAGGGCTTGTTGCTGCTTACTCCTCTAGTGCCTTTTCGTGCTGATAGGGAAAGAAGACCGATGCAGAAGGACTGTTGTTTTCCTGCTGTGCAGTGGGTATGCAGTTTACAGGAGTAGCTTATTTTCATATTTTTATCTAAGAGTTGAATAAAGAATATGTTTTGGCTAGATGCATGTGTCCTGCAATTAATGTTTCCAACTAATATGAATTTAGTAAAGGCTCAACAGCTGAAATTGGACCGCTGCTTTTAATCACAGAAGCCAGGTCCAAACTCCGAAAATATTTATGTCCCCATTCCTATCAGTGGGTGCTGAGTGTGAAAATGTCTTTGAGGACCTGGGTCTTAAGCACTGAGCAAATGATTTAACAAGTGTGTTTCTTGCTGTATAACAAAATCTGTCGTCGTTAGTTGAAGCCCTGCCAGGAGTCAGGCTGCCTGAGCGGCTGTGGTCAGGCCTCTGTAGCCAAGAGCATGTGAGGGATGATGTGGCTGGCACGGCAACCCCATCTTCATAAAAAGATGTGGGTTTTTTGAAGGCTTCTGATGGCCATGGCTTAATCCAGAGCGTGGAAGAGGTGAAGTCCACGGCTCAAGCTGCTTGTCAGGTTTGCTTGGATGCGGCTGCTGTCATAGTCATTTGCATTTTGTGATGACTCCCAAGGCTTTGGGGGCTTGAAGAGCTGAATGTTAATGGCAGCCGAAGCAGCCGTTTCAAAAGCAAGGTCTGTTCAGCAAGGAGTGCATTTCAGAAGGAATACAAATTGTTCCGCTGCCAGTTTTTTTCTTGACCATACAGTAACTTTGTAATTAATGTGTTAGCTGGTTGCCAATTAACAAGCAAAATTGTCTCAGCTGCTGAACGCTTTTCCACTCCCAATATATTCCCTTTTTCTCTCCTGCCTTTCATCTCTGCAGTCAGTCGGATACCACCGCTAAAGCCATCTGCCCCTTCGCTCTGGGAATTGCTGTGGTAGCTCCTGGTCCCTTACTGTGTCAGATCCAGCCCTCTTTGGGCTTGCCTTACTGCTTCATCATTTTCTTCCTCCCTTCATTTCTGGTCCCGTTTTGCTTTGCTCTTGGCTGCCTGTCTAGCTCTTTGGGATCCTTTCCCTCCACTTCAGACACCAAAATCCCATTGTTCCATCCCAGTCCTTCCCCTTCCTGACTTTCCAAGCAGTCTCCTACACTTCATTGGTGCTTGTGAGATAGGTATTGTAGGGGTTTTTTCTGTTGCTTGAAAGGCACTACTAGATCGTTGGGGATATTTCTCTAGTATGCCATCAACTCCTTGACTCTTGTGCAGGTTTGCTTGGGGGAACGAGGAGGAAACTTCTGTGTTGCTGAGAAGGGATGGTGGTTTCACCTCAATGGAGGTGGGCTGGGGAGAAAGAGGGCAGGTTAATTGTCCTGTACCTAAAGGGCTGTGTGTTGCTGCAGAGATGGGAAAGCCTCATCTGCAGCCCAGTCTTAATAACAGCTTCACTGAAGCTTGGGTTGAAGCATGGGAAGGAACTAAAGATGGATATGGCCATGTCCTTCTGCCCTCTGATAGCAGTGGAGGGGAAGGTCTCTGAGTCACAGGCACCAGTGAGACTGACAAAGAGGGTTTTCAGATGGTCTCTCCATCTGCTTTTCAGCTCTGAGGCGAGAAACCTGCTGGTCCTGGCAGCATTCGTTATGACAGCACACATCTGAGGTGGTGCCTCACTGTGAGAGGCTGCAGTGGGCAGAGTAGGGACCACACAGGACACATAGGCTAGGACTTGCCCAAACAGAAATCTCTCCTGACATGGATGCCGGTGATGGATTACCTCCACTGCCCTTCTTTGGGAAAGGATGGAAATGGGTTCTTCCGGGGCATGGTTCAGCTTAGACACAAAGTAGATGACCCAAGCAGATCAGGTAAGTTGTGCACTAAACCCATCTCTCTTAGCACCGATGGCAGGAGGCTGGCACGGGTGCTGAGCTCCGCAGCTCGCCCTGTGGTCAGGTCAGGGCTGAGGGCATCCGATGGTGCAGGAGCCACCCTGCTCCCTCCACTGGCACCTCCCAGGGTGCAAGTGCTGCTGTGGCTTGAGGGACACCCCTCAGCCCCCTGGCTCTGCTCTCCTGCTTTATTATAGTGCCAGCAAAAATCCCTCAGCGCATCTAATTCAGTTACCTATTTATTCTCTCCATATGTGTTGTGTGTGTCTCTGGCGTGTATATTTATATAAATTCTTATTTGCCAGCTTCATAAAATACCCGTTAGGAGTGGGGCTGGGTGGGGGTGACCCAGATGCACAAGAGGAAATGTTTCATATCTGAAGGAGTGCCGTATGTGCCCCCCGGCAGCCCCTCCCTCCCGCCTATCAGATGTAGGGCTTAATGGGCTTAAGAATTAGAGCAGCTGCTTGGTGCAGAATTTATTGACCGACTGTGCATAACGAGGGGAATTAAAAACCTAATTGGCTGAGCTGCTCCCTGTCAGTTTGAGAATTTTTACTTTTCTCTAGGCTTGATGTTTTTATCAAGGCGCCTGGACTCTTCCCTCCCTCCTGCTTACTTTTCTACCTCTGTTTTATGGGTCTGAGATGTAAACAGGTAGAAAGCCTGCCCATCAACTCCTGGGGATGATGCCACCCTCTTCACTGGTCGTCTTGAGGAGGAAGCAATGGTGCCCATGGTGTCTGGTGTCCAGACCCCGGCTGGAGTTTGGCTGGCACTTAGAGTGGGTTGCCTTGGAAGGGATGAGAATAAAGGATGGATGTGGGGGTGCTGAGCCACTTCATGGGTTACCTCCCAGAGCAGCAGGCATGTCCCTTGCAGTGGCGTCGGTAAATGCCCTTGCGTAGGCTGGAGTATGCTCTCACTTCCAGAATAAACTTAGCTTGGCTTTCACTGCCAGCACAAAACTAGAACTTATTTGCTGTATTAAGATGGTAGGAAAGGGAACTCGCTTGGAAGACTGTGTGACTGAAGCATCAGTCCTGCTCTGTGCTACAAGTCACAAAGCTCTGAAGGCACTATAATAGCTTTCCTTTCAACAAAGCTGGCTCATTAAATGTCTCCCTAGAGAAACCTCACCTGTGCTCTCTGCTTTCTTTTTCCAGCTGTGTACATGGAAGGAGAAAATGAGTTTGAATTTCCAAACTCTAGATATAAAAGCCTTGCTGTGAACTACTTCTGAGGCAGTGTGCAGAGGGCTGTGCCACTGGCTGGGCACTGCTCCCATGGCCCAGAGCACGAGTCCCCTGTCACCTGCAGGGCACAAAGCCATGGGGTTGTCCTCTCTGTGCCAACGAACACTTGTAGGCACACCCTGAAAAGGCAGTTTCTGTGCATTGTCCAGAGCACCACAGCTCAAACTGAAGCTGTTCCTTGTGCGATGGTACCTCGCTCACGTGCAGCACTACTCATCAATGCGTCTACAGGGCTTAACTCAACCCTCCCCGAAACTGGACGTACTGGCTCTCACTGGTGAAAGGCTGGTTTTGCATGACTTATTCCAGACCTTTCACACTGTCAAAGGCCCACAGCCCCAACTTCAGCCCAGGCACCCTCACTGCCCAAATCCTGCAATACATTGCTCCCTCAAGGGATGGTGTGTTTTTGAGATCTGGAAGGAGCTGGATTGGTTTCTAAATGAGTTCCTCCTGGGTCATCTCTGGAGATGCTCTGGGGATGAACAGTATGGTACAGCTTTCTGAGGAGGCATTTTTAGTTGATTTCTGGATGTTACCTGCTGCCATTCTAGTAAGGCTGTATCTCATACAAAAGATGAGTTAAAAGTCTTGCGTAGCTGTGGACACAGAGATCCTCCTGCTGCATCTTGTGGTAGCTGGAGTCAAGTCTCTGCTCCAGGCTCTGCTGAGCTGTCTCTGGCTCGTGGAGACCAGGAGAGGCTTTTCCTCCTGCATCTCTTGCTCTCAGAGAGGCTGAATGGGCACAGAAATAGCCTCACTTAAGGCTATGTCTCATTACTACATTAAGTCAACAACCACTTGAGTATCCAAGGATTTTGATCAAAGCTACATATTGAAAGGGGGGACAAAGAGTGGCAAACTTATTTGACTTCCACTTATTTCCAGAGCCTGTTGAGCACATGGCTGTACTCCTCACTGGCGTGAAGTGTGTTCCCAGCAGAGCAGCCGCCTGCTCTCTGCCTCCTCTGTGGTCAGGAGAAAGGCTCCTCCAGGACCTCCAGCCTGAGAGCAAGGGCAGCCACCTCCCTGCCTGTGCCTTGCCTCTGGCACCCGGCAAAGGAGAGGTGAGGAGGTCAACTGTCCCATCCCATCCCTGGGCACAGCGACCCTCTCGTGTGGCCGTTCTGTGAGAGATCCTGTGAGCACATAGGGATGTGCTTGGGACAGATATCAAATGTTGCTATGAACTTGGGTTCAAATGGTCAAAAAGAAGCAAATCCAAGCTGCTGATAGCTGCTTGGGGTTTGGTCAAGTCTCTTTTTAATTCACTGATTTTTAGTGTAACGAGCAAACCAACAGCTGTCTGGCTTTTCATGGCTAATTGCAGCATCTTTTTGAAACGTGTAGAGTAATGAGTTAAAAGTAGTTACCAATGAGAGCCTCAAAGCCTGGGTCTAATGGAGGCTCCTTGGGTGACCTTTTGCTTCAGGTGGGGTTTGCCACCTAAATAATGTTGCATTTTGGGGGGCATTTTTCTTGTTGTCCCCTCTCCCCCTAGGACCTTCTTCTCCCTCTGACAGCCGTACTTGTGGAGACTGTAGCATGCAAGATGTCGGTGCAGCACCAAATCCCACAAAGCTGCCAGCATAGCAGCAAAAAGTCTCTGCGTTTTTTACATGGAAATCATATTAGTATTTCAGATTCTAGTGGAAGCAAGACTGAGGGTTTTTACTGCAGTTGAGCTTGTTGTGGTCACCCCTGTATCCTTAGTCCTCTGTACCTAACGACGCTGTAATAAAAATAAAAGTAATCTACAGTAAATGTATCCTGGGTACCTATTTAATAATAAAAACACCTCAGTGCAATGAAAATAAAGTGTTAGTGAGTCTCAGTAGTGTCTACAAAGAGGGTACTATCTCTTGAATTAATTTTAAGTCCCCTCCAACAATTCTCAGTGTTATTTGCAGGAGGCTGGAAAACAGTAAGAGTAGCGGCAGCTTTGATGCACTTTTATAATTTTTTTTTTCTTTCAGGCATGTCTGTGGGCATCATCACTTAAGGCTGAATTAGACCTGTCTGATTATTCATGCTCCTGTTATAGAAGCAGCAAGGGATGTAACAGGGCTGAGAGGTACTCCTACTTTGCATTAAAAAAACACTTTTGTTATCATCCTGGTAACCCTTTGGAAATATGAAAGCAGAAATCTGGTTTTGCTGTGGCTGAAAGGCTATTGAAACCCACAGAAACCCGAAGTTTAACATGGGAAGTCATGGTGAAGGAATAGCGAAGCATGGGAATTTACATTCAAGAGGGAGGAAAATGAGGGATTTGGGCAGAGAATAACTGATAGGTGCTGTGAATTCATTAAAAATAGGCTATAAAAGATACACTACAAGGTTCTGGTGACAGACCAACAAAGCTTTTTCTTCCCCTTCATTGTTTATACTGTCACAGGATCCTCACAATAGCTGATAGTTTAGCCTTGTACTCCATGGTTCATTATCTATTATTCTATTTATTAATGCATTCTTGGGTCTTAGTGATGTGATAAACCATCCATGCTTTTCTTTTATGGTTTAATAGGATTCTTCTAAAACCCCTTCCATGTTTACATAACCTTGCAATTCACAGTTATCTATCATTTATTTCCTACTTTATGCGTACTCGATAAAGCCAAGGCAGCTGAGGGGCATTCAGATGGGGCGGTCCAGCTGCAGTATATTGCCAATTCGTGTTCTTCATCACGAATGTTTCCATGAAATCCAATTCAGGATGCCTTTGTGCAGAGGCAGGGGGGTGTACCCCTCTGCAAGGGCAAGAGGAAATCCATCTCTCATGGCAGGTGGGGTTGGTGGCACTGGGAGATCTCTTCCATCCCTTTATGACAACATGGTCAAGGCTCGCACTTGTGAAGGTCTCTTGTTGATCTTCAGGCCAAGGGCTGGGGGTCTTGCAAGCCCCCTGTGGAAGACCCAGGCCCATGGAGTTGCTAAGCCTGACTTTAATAAAAAATAAAAAGGGATGAGATGTTGATTTGATGCTTTCTCTGGGAAACACTGGGGTTCCTTTTGAGGAGCTTGGCTGATGTGATGATTTGCTGACTAACAGAGCTGGGGCAGAAAACCCTGTTTTAGGCACTGGAGTGATATCCAGAAGTTCTTTCATTAAATATCCTTTGGAGAATGCAGGACCAGCATCACTGCAAGGCTGCTCCCCATCAGAGGCAGGAAATCATCTAAATATGACAGCAAACCTTTATTAGCAATATCGGGGAACTGGATGCGAGACCTCATTTATGATTTCATTCCTAATCCCTTCAAAATGAGTTGGTACCAGTATGTGATAAGTGGATTATGTGTTAGGCCCAAGTAAAGCCAGACACAATTAGTGCTTTAATAAACCGGTTGTATGCATTACTAACAACTAAGTCATAAGGGAATTGGTGTATTTACAAACCCTAATTAGTAGTTTGTTACTGTGATACCAAATTTAAACAAATCTGTAGCATCACTGACCATCTGGGTTAGAAATCTCTGTTTTGAATTTAATTAGGAAATAGTTGTGACAGAAAATTGGTCCTTATTAGTTAGCTAATGATCAGCATTCCCCTAATTGAAATGAAGAACTGTCTGTTGGGTTTGTGAAATGTTTAGATATAAGCAGAGACAATCAAAAAATATTCTCTCACTTAGGACTTTGGAAGCTGCAACGATTGATTAAATACCACCACCCACCCACCCCCCAATATCTTAACAAATAAAATGCAAATGACCATTATGAATGTACGTGATAAAAATCTGGCAATTAGAGATTTGGGCACTTCTGGTTTTGCTTTTAAGAACGGTGAGGAAGGAGCTGTCCCGGGCAGGATAGTGTGGATGCGGCTGCTCCCCTGCCCCAGCGCGGGATGCTGGAGACACTGTCTGTGCCTTCACCATCCTCCCCTGTGCATCCTCAGGAAGGGCATTTCTCATCCCAGAGCAGGAGCCAGGCTGCATTCACAGTTGCTTTCCCCAAGAAAGCAGCTTGGCACCACAGCAGTATAGAACCAGCCTAATTCTGGCTCCCCCTTATTTCAGTGGGAGGTGACTGTGTCCAAAAACTGCAGGGTCTGCAGGGCTGGGACGACTCCTCGGTGCACATGCGCTCTGCCCTGAGCAGACTGTGGGCATTAAATGGCCGACCCTAATGGGGGAATAAGATATGTATCATTTTCTGCAAGCACACTTAGAGTAGAAGTGAGCATCTCAACCTTGCCATCAAAATACAGATAGTTCTTTTAAAACACAGACTGTGGTTCTTAATTAATTTTTGCTTCCTCTCTTTATAGTCCTCGGCAGGACTCTGGTTATTAGGATTCCTGGTAAGCTTTCCAGATTAAAGAAAACATACACTGTCGCTAATAAACAACTCGATTGCTGCTGTTCTGGCATTACTTGGTACTGTGAAACTCTTTATATATTGTAACAGACAATGAAGTTTCTGTAGGGGCTTTAAATCACTTAATGTTGAAAGGAATTCCCAGACGGCTTTATCAGTCACTGTGTAAAATTGTTAGAGATCTCCACCAGCTAATAAATTTGATTTGGGGTTTGTTTTGCTGGCATTTGCACAAACCCTCTGAGAACTATCGTTACTGTATTCTTATACAGTATTTGAATTCAAAATTGAAATGCCTGTTTCCCTCTCCTCTGGGAGGGGAAATAAAACTTTGCAATAGAATATGAATGTTGGTTGTTTTTCTTTTTAAGCCGGTGCATTATTATTTGAGGAGATATAGTGTTTGACAAAACCATTTATTTTGTTTCAAATATTTTATTGAGTAATAAAACTAGTTTACATTGCTGCCACATATGGGGATTTGTGCCTGTTAATATGTAAGGGAAGATGAGTAAGGAAATGGGTACCCCGGCCCTGCCATTTTTCACTTTATGGCTCTGGCCTCCCTGCCCTGTGCCTGTGCAAATGCCGCTGCTGAGGGCTGGCCGCGGGGTGGGCTGTGCCGAGCCCTCTCTGGGGCTGCTGCAGGAGGTGCATCACCGGTGGAGGAGCTCCTGGGGGCTCAGTAGGCAGTGCCCAAAAATAAAGGCGATATTGTTTTCTGGGCTGGTTGGTTTGTTGTTTTTTTTTCTACCCAGCACTCAAATTTGTCGTGAATGCCTTCTTTTCATGGATGTTCCCATTCTGAATGGGAGAGAACCAGCATTTTGAATCTAGAAAAATCCCCTCTAAGTGAAGCCAACTGCAGCTGAAAGCAGTGCAATAGCTGGGCTGCAGCCGCCCTGCGAGGAGTCCTTCTTCTGGCTCTGCTTGGTCACTATACGTGATTCCTGGCGGAGGTGTCCCTAGGCTCACTGGTACTGCCAAAAATGCAGAGCACGGACAACCTCTCTTAGGATAGAAAGTTGCTTTCTTTCCCTCTTCTGACTCGGAGGAGCTGGGCTGGGGTTCAACAAGTCTTGCTTCAAGCTACGTTTTGTTTTGCTCTTTCCTTGGGTTCACTCTCCTGCCCTGGCATCTGCCCAGGTCAGAGTCTCTCATCTGTGAAGTGGGACCAATAGTAATTCTCTTCCAGCCCAGGACTGCTGAGGGCCTGGGGACATGATGCTCTTGAGGGGCACTTGTCAGAAACCCCCAGGCAGGACAGGCACTTGCCATGGTTGCCCAGAAGCTGAAGCGGGGTGGCTCCTGCGGCACAGCCAGGGATGCCAGCCCCACGGGCTGCCTGCAGGATTGTACCTGTGTGCATACTGCATGGCTCTTGCACCCCCAGCGGGACACTGCTGTGGCTGTGGTGGCTGTCCCGTGCAAGACTAGTGCCAGTTGCATGGAGACAGCCCTGGGTGGGAACAGATTTGCCCAAGTTATGAGCTGGCAGGAGAATTCAGACTCATGGATTTTGATTTTGCAGCCCCCTGCTACTTTATTTCTTTGTTTTACGTAAAGATGTTCCCTATAAGGGATTGTAGCGAGTAGGAAGGCTTGAGTTCACTTGTTTTAAAGCAATGTGAACTGTCCTTTCCACGCAGCTTCCTGTGATGGTGCACGGGGAGCCATGTGTGAGTCTGTACAGATGTGTGTACATACAGGCATGCTGCTGTACCTCTGTACATTCACAACAGATGCTGGTCTGCCCCTCCATTTCGAGCAAGTAATGACCACCCCACAGGCACAGGCTGGCAACACTTCCCGGTCGCTGCTCTGCCCTCCTGGGCACGGCAGCGCTGCTGGGGCGGCCAGCGCCGCTTCGTCCTTCACCCACCGATGCCTGGAGAGTGACACTGATGGTCTCCAGCGAGAAGCCCATCCATCCACCCCCCTGCAGGAGGATGACAGCTGCCACAAAGCTCTTTGAGGGGGGGATAGAGTTTAATGCCCTGGAAAATCCAGGACCCTGTGGAGCATGCAGAGGAGTCGCAAATGGGGTGCGTTGCAGACGCTGCTCCACTGGTCAGTTAGCAGGCGTTTGTGGCATCTGCAGGGTGGGTTTTGAGCATTTTCTGTGGAGAGCAGCACGTGGTGCTGAAATTTCCCCAGACCTGGGTCTCAGCCCCTTGATAGTGACAGGATGTTGTCCTGCAAAGTGTCTCTCATGCCATTTTCCTCTGGGAGCTGGATTCAGGCACTCTGGGAAATGCATGTATTTTTCTGCTAATAATGAGTCCAGCCACAAATGTTGCTCAAGTAATTTCAGTGTTTCTGTTGCGTACATTCAGCATCATTTTTAGCTCCCCCTCTAACTAGTGTTTACTTCGAAGTAGTTTTAGTTTACCACACAAGAGCCAGGTTTGCAGGGAAAGCCAACAACCCTGCCTGCATGCTGCCCATCCCCTCCCCAAATTCCTTCTTGTATTATTTGTTAAAAAGCACCTGCCTTCACAGCTGTCCCTGTCGCAGAGCCCCACGTCTCTCCTGGGCAGTTGTTTCATATAATGTTTTTGCTGGTGCACTCTTCTGCTTTTCTGAAAAGGCACCTCCGTTTTTGGATGCCTGATGGGAGCTATCTTGGGTGGGAGTGGGATGCTTGCCCTACCTGTGCGTGCAAGAGCTGCAGGGTGGATCTTCTTTTTCCTAGAGTCTGCTGCCATAAAACAGTACTCAAGGCTGCTTCTAGGTGGGGTTTGGAGGTTTATTTTGTGCCTTAATGCCCTGGAGCAAGTATTTGTCTGCAGCCTACCTTATCTGTGGAAAGTGATCCAAGACGCCCAAAGAGTAAACCGGGGTATGCCACCTGGGGCAGCCGGTCATCCTTTTTGGTGGTTTTTTTTTCCCCCTAGTTTTAAGAATATTCACGTGAAGGGAAGGTTTGAAATGGTTTTGTTAGTTGGCACCCTGAGTGATGGGTCTCACCTCCATACCCGTCTGCCCGCCAGGGATGGAGAGGTGGCTGGAGGGCATGTCCTGGAACTGTGGAGGTCTTTGCCGCCACCAAGGTCGTCACCAGCAGGCGCAGGGACCTGTGGCTTGCCGGGGAGATGGATGGAGACGCAGGTTTCCCACAGCTTGTCATTAGTCCTTGCTCTGGAAAGGCTTAGCAATTCCTACCCTGTAAATTATGTGCCATTCCTCAAAAAAGTGGATTAAATAAATGGGGCTAGAGCATGTCTTTTTTGCTCTTAGCTTTAGCGTATTGATTTGGACATATTTTCAGGCTGAGAGTAATCAATTCTTGGGTAGATGGGCAGAATAAAATAATTTCAGGCAAACTCTTTGAACGACTTGTCATTAATTTGCCTTTTGCTGTCGCTTGTTGAGGCCAGGCAAGATGCGCTCAGCATCCTCCGGGCGCTGGCGGAGCAGTGCCCTGGGGATCTCCTGGGGCTGCCGGCCGGCAGAGAGGGAGGGGGCTGCCGGGGCTAATGAATGCGCTGTGTTTGCTCATCTTTACAGAGTCACTTATTACCGCTAATTGGGAGGGACAGTTCAAACAAGCACAGAGGAGCAGTTGTCGCGGGAGCGTGACATGGGTTTAAAGAAGCGGCCGGGGAGGACCGCGCTTGCCTGGCCCCGGCCCCCTGAGCCTGGCCACATCCTGGCGCGGTGCCGGGGTCGCATCCTGCCTTTGTCGGGGACCCCCTCTGGAGCCGGCGGTCCCAAGAAATCCGGGCAGGACAAGGCGTCTCGGGGCACCGCAGACAGACGCGCAGCTGTCCGGGACACTTAGGAAGTCACCAGCTGACGGAAGGGGTGGGCTCCTGGCTCGGCCGCACATGGGTTCAGAGATGTGCTCTGCATTAATGCGCCGGGCATCGCCTGGGCTTGCTCTCCTGAAGAGCCCCTTTGATTTGGGAGGGCACACTGGTGCCAGGGAATGCTTTGTGCCTCCTTTCAGGATTGCTGGGCAGGGCAAAAAAATGTTCATGTTTGCCCTTCTGAAGGGAGAGCTCCCCTCCAAGCACAAGTATATCTTGTCTTTCCCAGTTATTTTTACTTTCAGCTCATATTCTTTTATTTATTATTGCTTTCCCTAATTAAAACCTTTTGGATTATTCCACTGCAAGCTGCGCGCTTCTTGCAGCTGTGTACCGTTGCACAAATTCCGTTTCTATAGCAGGATTGACCCATTGCACTCATTTTTAAGAGATTTTTTTAATGTTTCTTGGGGAAAATAGCTAAGCATAAATGTTTTAGGAATAAGAGCAATATGGGCTTTGTTTCTCAGACACATTTTGGGTTTTCAATGCTGAACAGAATATCAGAGTGGGTTCAGCAAAGCAGATATGTTACAGTGCAGAGGGGATGTGAGGAAGGGCCGGAGGGAACAGCTATGCAAGGCCGCGGGGTGGGACGGAGGGCTGCTGTGTGGGACCATAACCCTGCAGGTACCAAGAACATAAGCCAGTGGGGCTGTTTGACAGCAAGAGCTGGGGCGAAGGTCTCGTCTGGTTCCTGGCTGCCCCATCTTGTGCCCCTTGTTCTGCTGTGACAGGACGGGTGGTGTCTCTTCCAGGGGTGTGGAAGCAGGAGATGCTGCGTCAGAAGCACCCGCCGCACCTCTGTCCTTCGCGGGGTTGGGTCCAGGGATGTGTCTGGAATGTTCCCCTGGCTGGCCTCAGGGCTGCTGACGGGAGCTGGGGAGAGGATAGAGCTGGGGAGGGGATGGAGACTTCCAGGGGAAGTCCACGGCTTCCAGTCCACCCAGGGTGAGGGACTGGTGGAGGTGGCTTGGTCTTTTGCTCTCCCTTGGCTGCTGTCTTATCTTGAGAAATACGGTCTGGTTTGAGTCTGTGTTTCCAGTTTCCATTTTGTCTTTTTTTTTTTTTTTTTTAATTTAAAAATGAAGGTTGCCAAAGTGAAAATGAAAGGTTCTGTTTTTCTTTGAATGAGTAATTCCTCTCCCTTGTGAAAAAAACAAACCTCCATGTCTCCTGTTTGTAATGCAGGAAGACAGAGATTATGTGCATCTGCAGCCTGATTTAAAATATGCTCTAAAGGCGTATTGTACACACATTGTCACTGAAGAGGATAAACCTAAGGAAACAATCTTAATCTAAGAAGTTAGCATCAACTGCTAAAGCACCAGCAAAAAATTCTCCATGTGTGGCTTGAATTCTAAGCACCAGTCAAGAGGCGTGTGAGCCAAAACCACCAGTCAAAGAACGCTCTAATCGGAACAGCTAACAAGAGAAATTTTTTCTTTTGCATGCGTGGCAAAGATAAATCGAGTTTGTTTTGCAGCCTATTCTGTTTTAGATTTCCTGTGTCATAACAGAATGAATTTGTTGTTCATTGATACCTTAATATATAGGTTGTTGGGGGGGTTTTTCTTTTTTTTTTTTTTTTCTGAGGAGGAAAACAATGTCCCCTTCACTTTTGCATGAATGAATTCATTTATTCTCCGTAACCTCCGGAAGTCATTTATTTTGCCCCGCGACAGCTGCAGGGTCTGTTTGTGTAGGAGGGTTGCAGGCGCTTGGCAAGACCTCGGCCCTTCCTCGCTCCCCGTGCCCAGCGCCGGCAGGGCCGGGGCGGGCCAGCGGCTCCTGAACGGCCCTTTTTGATGGGTTTTGTAAGAAAACTGCACTTTGCATATCAGAAATGTCTCTGCTCTACTGGGGTTGAAGCAGCACCAACTGCCAGCCACGTCCCAGTTCTGCTCTCTTCTCCCGAGTGATGCTCCTGACCCTGTATTTCAGTTTCTCTCTATGTACCATGAATCACTGATGAGTTCTAATTGACAGCAATTTAATTAATATACGTGCTTTTACAGATGTTGTTCTTCATTGTAACTTAGCAGTAACTAAGGTCCATGTGGCGGGTAACTGGGATATTTTCCCTTTTTTATAGAAGGAAGGAAATTACTTGCTGAGGAGATTCCGGTGTTGGTCCACTGTAGCCTACAGCCAAGTTCAGTGAAGCCAGAAGCTCGTCCTGTGGGTCTGTGTATTTAAATGGTCAAAATAAACAAAATCTCTTGCCTCCCCCAAAACTCCTCCAGACACCCCAAAGCAATTTCCTGAGAGAAGTTACATATTTTTGCAGGGTCCTGCGATGCCATGCTCTGTGGGTTATACTCCACAAACTTGTAGTTGTCGGATTTGACATAGAAATGGGAGAGGGACAAACTCGTGCTACTGTTGTGTCAGTTGCAGCAAGGTGTCTTCTGATCTCTTTAGACACTTTAAATGTAAAAGAAATGCTAAAATAATCTTATTAAATGGTGGAAATGAAGAAGAAAGCCCTCAATAGATGTGACAGACTTTAAGCTGTGGATCCATAGCTGCAGAGTGTGCAATACCTGCTGAACTGGAGGTGCTTCCCCTTGGCTCTCCCATCTGAGCAGTATGCTTCAGCACGTGATTAACTTCCCCTAAATTGCTGTGCAAGTCAAGCGTGTGCTAAGTGTCGAGCTGGACTGAGACTTAATTCCTCCCAAAGTAAAGGACTGTGGATCACCCACAGTCCAAGCAAAATCTCCTTCCTTCCCACCACGCCTTTTCCCCTGGCACCCGGGAGAAAACCCCGGCTTCTGAGGTTTGGAGTTGTGTTGCCAAATTCAGTGTAAATTCATCTCTTGCTGCTCTTTCCCCACCTGTGCCCTGGCCAGGGTGCACCACCACATCTCTCCCCAGGCAGGGGCTCCAGGATCCTGCTGCCTTTGGGGACTGGCGCAGGGATGCTCTTCTCCACAGGCAGACTGACTCCATCTCATCGCAGTTCAGGGGCTGCATCCATCACCCTCCGCCTCTCGGGCTGATGTCCGCAACCTGGGCAACCCTGCTGGGTCTGCGTGGGTGGGAAGGGAGGAGCTCCATGGTGGAGGGGCTCAGTGGGCTCAGCTTGTGGCTTTTCTCATTCTCTGTACCCAGGTTGTAAATGCAGCAACACTTACTGGCCCTGCTAATCAGAAGTAATGTGTGGCTTAATAGAACTTCTCCATTAAAAGGTTTTGGAAATAATATATAAAATGAATGGTTCACCCGTCGAGTTTCAAACGGCTGGGGAGGGAGGGGAGCCCCGGCTCACCCGCAGACCTCCAGGCACCGAACTACACTCGCGCTACGCCTAAAACTGAAGCTGGGAATTGGTTTTGATTTTCATTTAAAATTCCAATGTCTGATGTTCTTAAATTGAACAAATGATATTTTAAAAAAATATATCAGGCTCCAACATCTGCAGATTATGATTTGCATTTTGAAATTGGCTGCTTGAATTGAACAAGGATGAATACTGTCACTCTTCTTTTATTCGCTCAGTTTATTTAATGAAATGCTAGAGGTCAACCCTTTGTCCTTAAATTAGTTACTATAAAAATCTTTTTGTACTTTTCTGCTTGTTATGATGTCTTCTAAGCAGAAGAGAAGGTTGCCATTAATTATGTCTTTGTTGAATATGGATATCTATTCATAGTTAGTTAAACAGTTTCAAACAAAATTAGCATTGAGCAACTCTAAGGCCAGCTTTAGGTTGGTTATCAAGAATTTTTTGCTAAGAGAATGCTCTTCTGCAAGTGTGCATTATCTAATATATTCAGCTTTCAGTTGCTAATTTTTTTTCCAGATGAAGATGGGCTTAATTGAGGTTGTGCTTTTAAGTTTGTAGAGCTCTTCAGCATCTCATACAAAAGCATCTAGAGGCTTTTCATTTGTCTTGAGTATGTTTTAGATGTACAAATATTATTTACTTTAAACTCTAAATCAAAAGGCGCACTGTAACTATTTTAAATAAAACATTATTCTCTGCTGAAATATATATAAATTCAAAGCAGGACTTTTTTTCATTATCACATAATAATTTATTTGAAAGAGCTGCTATTAACAAATTTTAGGATAATATTGAAATAGCAGTTTAGTACTGGTCTCAAACAGGCATTTAGTAATGTAATTTACTTGTCAAAGATAGAGGATGTATATTAACGTTAAGATATAGCTCCAGTTTCATGTCTGACTCTTAGCTAAGTGCCATTTTGAATAGAGCTTTAAAGATTAATCTGCATTAGTTTTTAGAAAGGTCTCAATATGGTGATAAAGCTAAATTTTTCAATAATAGCCGTGTTGGGTGGCCGTCTCTTTGGTGACGGAGTTTGGTTTATTTTACTTTATTTTCCAGTCTCAGTCAGTGATGCCACATGCAGTGTCCAGGGCAGCAGTGGCTTTCAGGGGGTGATGGGGGGCTGCAGCTTGGGTGCATCCTCCCCCATCCCGGGAAAGTCCCTGAGCCCTGGATGCCCCACACCAGGGGGCACCCCGCATGTACCCCTCAACTGTCCCCCAAGGACCTGGCAAAAACCCCTCTGCTCTTTCTCAACCCCAGGAAAGTTTCTTAACAGACCCTAATGAAGCGAACCGCCCTGCTGCCGTGGCACCCGGGCACTGAGAGGGGCTGCTGTGGGTGCCCAGCGTGGCTAGGGGGCGGTGGCACAGGGGAGTGCACCCATATTTTTAAGGGGCTGTATGGACTGGCTAGTGCGGACGGGCCATCGTTAGCCCTTGGTGTTGTCCAGCCCCAAGCCAGACAATAACATGCCAGGTATTTGGAAACAGGGAGGAGAAGGGAACAGAGAGAGGAGAAAAAGCTATGAGCAAAAAAAAAAAAAAAGAAGAAGATAATTAGGAAAAGTAATAAGAAAATATAAACGTGGTAGCGGAGGATTAGTCCAAGTCATTGGAAATGCAAATGAACTCCATGCTCGCTCCCAACATCTTTTTTCTAAGCTTGTATTTCAGAGAGGATTTTTCTCTCTTTCCCCCCACCCCTCCCCTTTTACCTCCTCAGTGCAACAGCACTGTTTTCCCAGCAGCATTAAATATTCTTGAAGACGAGACTGTAACCTTGTAACGCTTTTAGGTATAATATACATATTTTTTTCATTTTAAATGCTAGCTCATAATGACATTGTGAAGTAGGGATCCCGAGTCAGCCTTATTATCATGGTGTCTCCTTGAGCTGAACCTCTGAGAAATGTGAAGGGGAGACCTTTTGGAATGAACAAATCCTTTAGCTGCCTATAATTATTTATTAAAATAGGCTACCGGGATAAAGGATGGGGAGGGGGAGGGAGGAGCAGCATTCCTTTCTCTGTACATCCCTCCATGCAGATACACGTATGTATACATGTCTAGCGACCAAGTGAAGTGATTGCAATGTCCAAGCCCTGTATTTTAGAAATATAAAATAATGAATGCACAGAAAAAGGTAAAACATGAACAGATCACACTTTTTTTTTTTTTTTTTTTATGATCTGAAAGGAAAATGGTGCGTCCTGACCACTGAGAGAGCATCCAGAGCGATCAGTGCAGCTGCTGGGGATTTTCATGTAAATGCCTGGCGCCAGGTTTGGGAGGAATGCCATTCTGTACCTGTGCTTACAGGTCCATGTGAAAAGGAAAATAAGGATGGGATCAATGTTTTTCCCACTGTGTACTGAGTGGTGAAAGAGAAGCCATCCAGCTTCTTTTCCTGGGCTGAGTAAAAGAAAAAAAAACAACAACAAAAAACCAAACCCAAGCAAACAAACAAAAAAAGCACCCAAAAACCAAATAATAAACCTGGCTTTTATTTTATTTAATGAATTGCATTGCCTGCTGCGGATTTGTCTCACCATTAATCGGCCAAATCAGCACGTGTTAGCTTTGTGCTGTTGAGGAACCTAACCCTCTCTCTGCATCTTGAGAAATTTTATAAACTTAGTAGGCTATTAAAAAAAAATCTTTGGGGTCAACTTTCCACTTATGCCTTTAGCTCTTGAACAAGTACTTTTATGGTTTCTTCTAATATATAGGATTTATCTGCAGCTCTGTGAAGAGCTTTTAAATTTAATCCAGCGTTGAAGTAGTAATTTGTTGCTAGCGCTTTATAACAGGCTTTTCTTTTAACTTTCCCGGGATGCGGGCTCTTTGTGCGGGCTAATCTGTGATACACAATGCCAATCTGCTCAGGGTATCTCGGGTTTGGACCTCTGATGTCCTCAAAATAAGAGGAATGAAAGTTGGTGAGTGCGTTATGATCGGAATGGTAAGACGGGAATTGTTTGTCAGCGGCGCTGGGGGGGTTTGGGGGGGTGCACCCTTCGGTGGCTCGGAAAGCCCCGGGACCGTCATGATTCCTATTGCACGGGCATTATGTTCTTAACTTGGTCGGGATCTGAGCTTTTTTCACGTGCATGCACGGAGCTGTCAGTGCACGTAATTTATAGGAGCTCCTGCAGCTTTTCTGGGAAGTCTGTAATTTTTTTCAGTCCATTTGGAAAATAATTTTTTTAATCAATTTTAAAATTCCTCTTACATTTGTAGTAACATGTTTGGTTGGGTTTTTTTTCCTTGAGGAGGCAGTGGTATAGGCTTTCCATATTTTTTTTTTTCCAGAGAGGGGAAAAAATCATGATAATGGAAAATAATCTTTTGTGAACTGTTTATTTTATTTGAAGTATACACAATTTTAAAATTTCTTAAAGTGCGAATTTCATCTTTCTGCCTCACAGATACATGTCTTTCTCTTTTTTTTTTAATTAAAAATAGTATTTTTGATCCTAGATGATTAATGAATATTTTATTCCAGATACAAAAACATATTGAGGACATGTTTGGACATAGTATAAGCATTTGAAATAATGCACAACAAATATGAAATAGTCTCTCATAAATAAAGATACCGAAGCCACAATATTAAAAATGGGAGTAGTTCTGCCTTGCCTCCCTTTTATCAGGAGCATTTCTAAACTAGACTGATATTACAGGAGACTTTTTGGCAGCTATGGCTCAGACAAGAAATGTTGATGTATTTACATGAATTATATCTGTACTTTATATTTTTACGTCTGAGGGGAAAAATGATGCCTTTTATACATTGCATAAATTTCTTGCTGTGCCACAACATGCATCATATTTTGCTTCTCTTACAGTACTGTTAAAAATGTATGTTAGGGAGCTCTGTGCACCCAAATCTGGTCCCGGTCCATACCAAACAGGGACAATTACCCTACGCCATCGTCGCCAGGTCCTTCTGCCTTTTTCCTGCCAGCTACCGTTGCACAGGAGTTAATTAATTACAGCCCAAACCGTACGTTTCCAAAAGGACGAACTGCAGCCCAGAAATATTTTTGAGCCATAAAGCGGGGAACTTGCAGGTACGGCAGCACGTGTGGAGGTTTATGGGGATGATTTAGTGAATATGAGAACATATTTTGTGCTCCATTGTTTAGACTCAAGAAGGCATAAAATCTTTAACATCTATTTATCATGTAGCTATTTTAATGTAAACATTTGTCTATTTGGATGAAGTGTTTTCATTATTAAGCTAATTTCCACATGTTTCAGATAGACTGATGAGTTCGAAGCAGAGCACTTGCTGATGAGAAACGAAATTCTGCCTCGGCTCAGCCTGCTGTCAGATACATCTTCATTAGTTTTTGTCATTCACCGATGGCAAATGCTCTATAAATGAGATGACGATCAGGTCCGCCTTGATAACTTGCCTTATCTCATTAGTTTTCACATCAAAGTTAATCAGCAATGTGAATTGTAATTGCTGGAAGAGACAATGCAATAGATCACTCGGCCTTTTTTTTCTGTATGGCATCTTGAAACATCAGCAGGCTGGTGTGAGTAGATAGGCTCAGAAAGAAAATGATGTGGAAAGCATAATAAGCAAGCTGCTCAGAATTAATGAGCTTACCCAATAAGAAAAGAATAACCAATCAATGTGAGTTGGGCAAATATAATTTAGGAATAATTGCTTGATTGGTTGTCTATAGTAGACTGATTTGACCACACACAAGGATTAAGAATTAAGATGTCAAGGCAAAAAAATAATTTGGCAACTGAGGGCATGTAATTTTTTGTTTCCTTCCCTTTATGACTGAAAGCGATTGCTGTTTGATATGTTATTCCCCAAGAATGAAAACATTAGATAGACACACACTGGTGGTTTGCGGGGTTTTTTTTCCTTTATGCTTCTTTTATAATACAAGCTCTTTCAAACCTCACTGGGGATATTTCAGTATGGGACATTAAAAATGAATAGAGTTTAAAAAAAAATAATAAAACCCCAAATGCCTTCATTTGTAAGCGTTGCATTGAAAAGAGCTGTGAGTTGGAAGGTGCTGTGCACAAAACACTGGTTTCTGGCAAAACGACATGCCCGGGTGTTTGCAAAGCCCAGCCATTACTTGGTCCAAATCTGAAACACAATTCTTGCGGTACGCTCGCTTTTAATATAATTTTCCCCGCAGCCATTGGCCAATTAGTAAAGAACCCTTATATTCTTCTATCTAAACTACGGGGAAGGTTCAGCCAGAAGGTAAATTTGCTTTGATCTACATTACACCTAATTGAGTCACCACCAATGTCTCTATCCCAACATCAAGAAATGTGAAAATGTTAGATTATTTCACTGGGGATTAAACCTAATTTTCGCGTGTTCTGCATTAACCTATTAGGCTGACTCATCTGCATTGCTAATACGGCTCAGGCAGCTGTCACTGCTAAAGAAAAACATGATCATGCAATCCTTGAATGAATGATTCCAGCTCTGATTAGTGTTAGTGAAGTTAGCTGAGCCCTGGTGATAAGGCAGGAAAATTCCCAGGTTGCCAATAGCTTTGAAAATTATCAGACTGTGGGCAAAAATGTACCTCACAGCTCGCGGGCCTCCCTCCAAAGGCGACATTATTTAAGGCCGTCTTTTTCGGCTGCTCGCATAAACGTGTTTGCTTCTTTTAAGGGGCTGATGCCAGGGGTACGTATTAAAATGCTAATGGGAAACAACCTGAGCACAGCCCGGCGTGGAAAGCGGGGGTTTTTCCCTGCCCAGCTGCATTAGCGTTTGGGTTTAAATGCCATTTCTAGAGGGGAGTGGCGGAGAAGATGCCAGACCGACTCCAGCCAGGAGAAGGGGCTTGCGGGAGCCACCGCAGCCCCCTCCGACCAGCACGGACCAACGGTGGAGCCTCTGCCAGCCCCGCTCTTTGTTCACAGGGCAGCGGGCACAGCCGTCACCTCAAGCCGTTCCTTACTTCTTTCTATCCGTCGGATTTAAATGGTAGGCGGGAAAAAAAAAAGGCAACAATGACACATCCCCTTGAGATGGGAGAAATTTAGGAATGAGTTAGCCTCCTAGCAATAGAGCCAGGAGCCAATTTAATCCGATTAGCTCCTGCCAACAATAGATGCTCCTAACCCATTGTGGACAGAAGCTTTCACTTTATTTGTTTCTATTAGCCAAGAATCCAAGATATCGGAAAAGTGGAATTTTGCCCCATCAGATCGCTCAGACGATCAACAAAAAAACAAATTGAGGAAAATAGTCTAATGTGTCAATATTTATCTTTTGGCCCTAATTGTCTGCGGAGAGGACTTGTTGAGTGCGCAAAGTTTGCAGCTCCAGTTTATCTGTGTGCTCTTGATTCCCCCATTGTATGGATATAGTGGCAGCTCCTCACAATGTAATGATGTTTAAGGAGGGCAGTAACTGCAGAGGCATAATAGAGGCATTTTAATGGAAAAAGACTTGCAGTTGTCGACCAAACTGCAACGCTTGATAGAAAATGTAAAAGGGCTTTAAACTGATATATATATTTTTATATAAATTTACAGTTTCTTTGTGAATACACTTACTGCAGGTTTAGGCAGAGGCTCCTTCCCATCGAATTTGATAGCAAGAAACTAATTTTCAAATACTTATGAATACATTCTTCTCTCCCAGACTGAAGCCTGTCATGGCATTGATACCATTTACTACCAGCAGCATAAATCAGCATCACTGGTGGCTCCCCTCCGTACATGTATGTCTGTGGCATCCCTTTGATGAGGAAACGCTGTACCTGGGCTCAGTGTGGTACCGCTGGAGGGATCTCTTCTGCCGGCGGCACCAAAGGATTTCCCTCCAGTCTGGGTGAAGCCACCCCTGGCATCAGCCTTCGTGTCGATCCCTGAGGACCCTCCAGAAAGCACTGAGCTGCCAACGATTTCCTCCCCTCGGCAACTTTTCAAGGTCTGCTAGGTATCTGGTTTTTAATCAACACAGCACAGGAATCGGTTCATTATAGCGCAAATGTTCCCCCAAGGCTGCTGTGAAAAGCTTCACACAAATCTACTCCAGGGTGACAGGGATGGATTTTTTTATTGTTTGGTTTGAGGTTTTTTTCAATTATTAATTGACTTGCAGCATCATCAAAGTAGGAAACACAGCTGGTTTGAACAGACCTGGTTTACTACAGGGCTGCGCGTTGAACTATTGCTTTGCTCTTTGTGAGCAGTGGGACCCCCATCATCGCTGCTCTGCTCCTCTGAAACCCCCACGGCTGCAACGCCACCCAGCATCCCCAGCCGATTCCCGAGAGCTGAGGGAGGCAGGCGGGCTGGGAACGGTACATCTCAAATGTTTGACCCCCACGGGGATGGTCAGGCAGCAAAGGGCAGGATCTTGTCAGCTGCAGCCATCGAGCGTGGGTGGTGGGTTTGCAGAACCTGGAGACAGACCAAGGGTTGCAGAGGGTGACCCATCGCCTCGGAGGCCTGGGGTCTAGGCAAGCACCCATCTCCTGCTGGCTGCAGAGGGGTGAGCTGGCTCCCGCCCTCCTTTCAGCAGCAAGCAGTCCGTGGGCTGGAAAGTGCTTTGTCTGGTGTGAGAACCCAACAGGGACATCCATCAAACCCTGCCACCTTTTCGGTGCCCAGAGGTTTAGCATCCTTAAAAAGCGACGGCCCCACACCACTGCTGGGTGGTGGGGTCTGATTCTTCCCAACCGGACCTGATGAGATCTTCCGATTTGATCCTTCCCAGCCCCATCCTGCTGATGGGCACCCTTACATGTGAAATAACAACCGACTCACCACACGAAAAGCAACAACGTCTGAGGGTTTAAAGGAAAACACTGTTCTGTACCGCGATGATTCACTTGTGATGCTCACGTAGTATCACTGGAGCAGTGTTTTGTAGGATTTAAAAAAAAGGATTAGATTGTTGTATTAGATATGGTTAAAAGCATTATAAAACCTCGTTGTTCTAGGAGTCAACCAGCCAGAAATCTCCTTCAGGTGTCTTATTTTATAATTTTCCCCTGTGAAATCTATTACCGCTCTCTCTTAAAGCCTGTTCTGGCAGGTGCTTCCAGAGGTGGGACCACTCTTGCTATCTCCACGTCAGAGCTGTATTTTGGGATTCCCTTGGGGTATTTCCCAAGGGTCAGCAGTGCTGGCACTAAAACACAACCCCCAGAGCCCTGGGCTGGGATAGAGCAATACTAACAGCAGAATGAGGGATGCCACAAAAATGGCATAATGAAGTATTTAGTAAAAATCAAGGGGAATAGGAGGAGAGGGTCAGGGGGCACTAAGAGCCCTACCCTGTCCCAAGGGGCCTCTCCAGGGCTCCCCACCCCAAGCCAGGAGTGCTGGTCAGGGCAGCTGGAGCTGGCCGTGCCCTCAGGCTCCCAGCACCGGTGCAGATCAGATCCTTGAGCTTTGGGGTTTTACCCCAAAGCGCTGAGTTATTTGCTATATGGAGAAGTACAGATCCTCTGAGAAGACCTGTGCCACCTGGCAAAGGCAATAAATTATGGTTTGGGAGAGGTGTGTTTTAACATCACAGGCTCCTTAAGTAGCCACAGACTAGAATTTCATCCTTCTGGACCAAATCCTTTAAGGCAACCGTTGATTCTGCAGGTGGAGAGTGAATTTCCCTGCAGGGGCTGGGGGCAGCTCTCCCCTGGGTGGCTGGGTTAGCACCCTTCCTTCTCCTCACCGGGTGGATGCTGCCCTGCGAGCAACAGCCCTGCATGGGGAAAAAGGATCAGGGTGAATTATTCCCCATAGCTACCCTAGAAAAAAGCTCCGGAGGCAGACACTCATCCTAAAATGGGATTTTTTTCTCCCTCCTGTATTACGGTGATTGCCTCCAGGTGTCAACTGAGCAAACTCAGGAAAAGCTGCAGTTATTCCAGAGTACATGCCCACATGCAGAATGTTCTGGAACAGGTATTTCACTTTAAATGCATGCCCCATCTTATTCCAGAATATTTTCCCCATGTAGAGGAGCACTTAGCTGGGGTCTCTGCTTGCTGCCATACTGGTGATAAGATGGATTGGCTGATCTAATAGGTCTTTTCAATCTCTGATTTTGAAAGCTAAGATTGGGAAATTAATTTCAGAAAGGTCAAAACAGAGCAAGGCTATCCTGCGCTGTGTGATGGATCCTATTTTTTTTAAATCTATCTATTGAGGAAAAGGTTAGTTATTCAGCATTCTGCAAAAAAAAGAAATAAATAAACTAAGCTGAGGGAATACAAAAAGTGTATAGATCTGCTGACCCATTCGCAATCTTCAGTTAATGAAAATGCCGGGGAACAGGAGTGGTAAGAGCCTGCCGAGCTGGGAGGCGCTGACCCCGCGGCTGCTGAAAGCTGAATGCTCCCAGCCCCGACGCCCCCCCGACAGCAGCACACGTGCCTGCGGGGCTGCCCAAGGGGCTTAGGAGCCCCCCGTGGCAGCAGGAGTCCCGCCGGCATCGGCATCCACCGCCACGGTGGCCGGAGCGTGGGAGGTCTGCTTCCACCTCTGTCCTCTGTTGGGCAGCTGGGGGGTTTCGCTGGGGTTTTTAAGGGCAGTTTGCCGAAATGCTGAGCAAACGCCAGTGGTGTTAACAGAAAACTCGGCTTGAGACACCAGAGTGTCAGAAATGGTCAGGGGGCGTCATTCTGGGTTCACTCAAGTCACGGAGAGGTTTTGGGAGGCATGTCATGTGCTAGTGGAAAGCTGGCCTTGTTTTCCAGTGAGAAAAGAAAAAGAAACACAGAAGAAAAGGAGGAAAAATAAAAAACAAAGACTTCACATAGATATTTCCCTTCTTTTTATTAGTTTGCTTCCAACATGCAAGCCAAACAGTAAAATGAAAAATAAATTGTTTCATTCTTTTTTTAAACCAGGAAATCATGGGGAGAGAAAATGGGCCATTTGGAGGCGGGGGGAATGTTTCTTAATTAAAAAGAAAATAGATTTTTTTTTTTTTTGCATCTGGCCCTTCCTCTGTCCATATCTCTTCTTACGGATGGATATGTGATGTTGCAGGTTTTTGGAAGCAGGGAGAAATTAATCAATAACTGATTGAAACCTTGTCCTGTTGTAACTGCACTTTGTATGTTATGCCGTGCCTGGAGGCTAAGCCGTGCAGCGGGTCCTGAGGCGAAGCCAGGCAGCTGCTGTTCCTGGGCATCAATGTGCAGCTCCACATCCCTGTGGGAAGGAGGGTGTGGGAAAAGGTACCTGGGAAGCCGATGCAAAAAGCGAGGCGCGGTTGCAGGGTGGGTGGTGGTGTGTGAGGTGTTGAGGCAGCTGAAGAAGTGAAATCCAGTTGTTCCGGAACTAGTGGTGGCCCTTCCCCTTTTTTATTAAGGAAACAATATACAGTAAGCAGTAACTTGGCTCTCCCCTGAGCAAACCCAAGGAGTTCTGCTGATTGCTCTGGAGATAAGACCCTGTCTTGAATACCTAGAATAATGTTATTTAACACACTCATCTCAGATTTGTTTAATTCACCCTCGAACCTGTATGAGCCACTCTCACTTTAAAGTTCACTCTTTACAGACAAATATTAAACACATATATTTGGGGTTGTACCCATATGGTAGCATGTTTCACGTCCATTCTTGAAGCTCTCCATTTCTCACTCGTGCATTTTCTTACTGCTTCCTGCAATTGGTTATACGAAAACAATACAGCAGTACATGGGCAAAATAAACAAATATCTCCAGTTGAGGATTATGTTAACAAGTTCGGTAATAAATGACAATTATTAGTCAATATATACAAATGACTTAATTCTTTTAACACACCATGCAACACTGGAGATAAAGTATAACTTGGGAAATTGGTTGCATATTTCATTCTGAACAGAAGATGTGAAGAAAAATGTCAGAGCAAGCAAACACATCTGGCTCATTAACGTGATTATCTTTTCCCAGTAAAGAATCTCAAGCAGATTTGAATGGACACCAGAGCATCTCTATAAATCAGATTTAGCTCCCCACAGCAAGTGCTGGGGAAGCTGCCAGGCGTCAGTTAACCTGTCCTTTGCAATGTTTCTCTGGCTGCTAATTCCAAAAACATTGGAGCGATTCACATGTAAAGATGTTTCCATAGTCCCAAATAGGTCCTCCTTCCCGAACCTGATACTGGAATTAGGCATGGATTAATCTTCTGGCATCCAGTGAAAAAGTAGGAACTTAAGTCTCTGTAAGCAGAAAAGTAGGTATTTTACTGACTTATGATAAATGTTGGCTTAAATGGAAGAATACATCCCGTGGGGGAAAATGAGGGCACATATATGCCTTATCGTGTGTATGGTATAACAGTATGTATGGTATAACATGGGGGTATTTGATTGACGTGGGGAGTGTGCTGCTGGCTAGGGAAGGCTTCTCTTAACTCATGTTGTAGGGGTGTGCATGTGGTCCAGAAAGCCTCCGGGGTTGGGGGTTTTTGCTATTAATATGTACACACGTAGATGCAGCTCAGCAGGCTTTTAGAAAGGCTTTTATAGGGACGCGTGTGTGGTCCCTTGACAGGGAGAAAGCAGTGAAGAGCCACCGGCTCCGAGAGCATCTCCCCATCCCACAGAGACTCGCCATGCAGCGGCTTTCCCGCAGGACGACTTAGTCTTGTGAGCTGTGGCTTTCCCTCTTGTATCAGGGGCTGGCAGAGGAAAGGGGATGCACCTGCCGTGTAACACAGCAAGGTCATTCATCTGAAAAATTACTAACAAGACTTTTTATTATCTATGATCCATATAAATGTCTTCCTCAGCAGAGGAGCATCCAGCCAAACTGTGTCAATTCTCCAAGTCTGTGCACAACGCCAAAGGAAGACGTTTATTTCGGTCATGAGTGACAAAAAAGAAATTCGCCTTAGGACAGCATTGCACTGAATTAGTCTGAAACCAGACCTGGCCGCTAAAATTTGCTTTTAAAAATTGAGCACTAAAATTGACACCCAGAGGTGTGTGATCTGGTGTGATGTTTCCTAAGGCAAATAGCACTGTTTTTTCCAGTACCACTCGTGCCCCCCACCGCCTGTCAGCAGCCATAAGATCTGGCTCAAGCAAAGCAGCCATGGACGCTCAGAGCCACTGGACCAAAGGGAAGAAGCAGGTGGAGGGAAGCGGCTGGTCAGTGGACTCGCTGGGGATGCTCATCTGACCCCACCACAGCCCCCGTAACCGTAGGGACTCTCCTGACCGCAGTGATCAGTGGGACATGACAGTACCCGTCAGCACCTTCCCCTAATTACAGAACAGCCTTTGTATGCAGCCTGCTTGCAAAGTTTCACTGAGCTTTGGCTATTTGGAAAATCTCTAGGTTTCTGCAAGTAGGATAGTTTGCATGAAAAAAGAATGACGTGGTTATTCCTGCAAGCACTTAGCTTTAAATTATCTTCCGTTTTGAAATTTTCAAGTGAAAACATTAACTCAAGCCTAACTGAGAGGAGGTGCTGCAGGTTGGAGGCAGGAATTTATTTTCATGTGAATCGGAGATGTTGACTCTGTACCAGCAAGAAGTGGGACTTGTTTCTCACTCTCTGCAGAGATGGGGCCAGTACTGCCACAAATCAGATTTTTTTCCAGTGTTTTTTGTCCTTGTGCATTTTTTAAAAAGCCCCTTTGTGATACAGAAGCTGAGCAGAGTTCTCGTATTTTGTGGTTTGTTCGTATACTTTACAGGAGAGTTTTGCCCAACTCCTCTTTTTCTTCCCTTATTAAAGTGCATCCTTACCTGTTAGAGGATCTAAGCATTTGATACTTAGGCTTAGAGTCACAAAAGCATTTAGGGCTTCATATCCTTCTGGGGGTTTTTTTTGATGGGTCATAGGCTTTTTTGGATTCAACCACTGCTTAAACATAGAGTTTATACAATAATTTGAATTTTTTATTATTATTTATAGGATAATGCCACGTTAAATATGCACTTGAAGCAAATTTACATGGGGAAATGTAGTGATCCTTGGTGCAGAAGTGTTCGCAGGGTCCCTGAGAGTGTGGAAGGAGCAGGCAGAGCTCTTCCCGCAGGGACTGTCCCCCTGCCCGTGGAGGGGACTTCTCCATCACTGTTGTGGCAGTGTTCCTGCTCTCACCCAGCCCACGCCCACTGTCCCACCTGCGTGGTGCCCTTGAACATCTCGTGTGTCAGATTCTCGCAGAGGATAATGGGTGAGATGCCACAAATGGCGTAACTCCATCCTTTGGCGGAGCCAGGGGACGAGCGCCATGCAGGGCACAAAAGTCCCCGAGTGTTGTCCCTGCTGCAGCATGTGCTGGCACATGGCTCGAGTCACTTCTCAGGTCCAGCCCCGAGCAATTTACTCATGCGGAGGAGCCTAACTCCATCACAGTCCTCCATCCCTTCCTGCTGGCTTTGTCCCCCGCCGTGCCAAGAGGAAGGGCAGCAAATAACCTGCATTTCTAGAAAGCAAAATTCTAGGCGTGCTGTAGGAGCTGTTGATAAAGCCGAGGTGCTGCTCTGCCCCTCTGCTGCAGAGCAGATGTTAAAATATTGCCCCTGGCGGCTGCATGGGAATTGGTGGAGCTGCAGCCTGACGATGCTGTGGGTCCCCCCCAACTCACCCCCCAACGCATGGGAGACCCTGTTAACTGGCTTCTAGGGGGTGGTGTCTGGGAGAGATCCCAAAGAGACATGGGTTTGGCAAGTGGGGTGCGTTCCCTTGTCTGAGGATTCCAGTGCTGGTGCTGGTCGCAGGGCTGGTGTGCGATCCACGGGTCCTTAACCTCCAGTGGATCCCAGGAACACCAGGGGGAATAGCTCTAAACCCCGTTTAAATAGGGAGCGGGGAGGAGGGAGAGGAGAACATTTATTAACATCTAATCCTGTTAAGATTTTCTACACCATATGTCTGAGCAACAGAACATGTGAAATGTGTACTAATTACTCCTGCCTGTGTCATGTGTGTATATTTTATATGCAGTCCCTGACCTTTTTGTTAATAACTTCACATTATATTCATTGACCTGAAACAAATTGAATTCAGTGGCACTCACTCAAGAACTGAATTACATAGTCTTCTTAATTGGTCTCTTATTTAAATGTGGAAAAGTAACAGTTTACCACCTGTAATATTTTTTTTTTCCATAAGAAATTCCTGCAGAGAGCGTGCGTGTGTGTGCATGCATGCTGGGGTCGTGACTGGGGGGGAATTGCCATAGGAAACCCAAGCCTGGCATGCACCATGGAGCAGACTCCTCCCCTTAAAAAAGTTTAGTCCCTCTGAAGCAAAATCCCTTGTAAAAGTCTGTAAAAGCACCTGAATAATGTCCCCTCCTCAGGGGAAAGGGCAGCAACCAGGGCGAGCTGGCCCCCAGCTCCTGGGAGCCCCCACGCCAGGCGAGCATCTCTGCTCATCCAGCGCTGATCCCCATGAGCTGCCTGTCCCCTCCCTCTGCCAGGTCCCCTCCACAGCCTGGTTGTCTGCTCCCGAGCACAGAAAGACAAGGTGGGGACCTGTGGGGTGCCTCACCTGCTGGCGGCCATCCCGGGAATGCCAACCCACCAAGCATCCTCGCCCGCCGTGGGGGGGATAGGGGCCGGCTGGAATTTCTGCTCTGCTTTTATTCTTCCAATGCTGAATTAATTGCCAAAGCCGCAAAGAGGAGACTTACTCTTTACTTACTATATTTAACTTAAAAATGCAAATGTTATTAGTGTCCCGATCATTGATAAGAGTGCCTTTGTGCCATGCTTTAACCTCTATTAGGGGGGATTATGAGAACGTATCCACATTGGCATTTTCTAAGTGTCACTATGACAGCACTTGCTGCACAAATGCCTGGCTGTCACACTGAGGTTTATCACTAGGTTTTTTCCTGCGAATGCAGACTAATAAGCCCAGAAATTACAATTGCCTCCCTGCCGAATCTGTGATAGGCGGAAATAATGATATCAGTGCCCTGCTAATCTCCTTGCCTCCGCGCTTGGCACCATCCTATTGAGTCACCTGTCATACGCCGCTTTGATGAGGCGAATTCAATCTCTCAGCTATAATGACAATGGAGCCATTTTAATGTTTGGAAATGATTATGTGAAGGTTTCTCTTTGCTCTGTCTTGGCAAGCAAACCAGGTCAATGTTCAGGCTGTGTCTCCTGCCACCGCTAACGACTTGGAAGGAGCCGGGCTGTATTAAGTGAATATGCCAAGTTATTAGAAAGGAGACACTGAAGGCAGTTTTGTGGCAGGGGAGACTCTTTTTATTTCCTTTTTCACAGGGAAGCGTGAGCCTGAGAAGATGCTTTATACGCGTGAGCATCTCATAGTCCCCTGCAGCGGTGTACTGGGGTGCGTGTGCTCCGCATCCTGCAGATGCAGGCACCTGGCAGCACCGCTGGGCGCCCCCCAGCACAGGCACTCCGTGGCCACCATGTTATCCTTGGTGCTTTGGACATTTTCCCAACACCAGTCCCAAGGCTGCTACTCCAGGATGGGTGTAAGGACAGGTGCAGGCTCAGCCAGGCAATGGGCTATCGCCTGGGGTGTCATCTTTTTCTTTAAAAATTCAAGCTCAAAGCAACTTCCACCTCCTCAGACCGTGATTTGTCACAAAACACAAAGACAATTAAGTATTCCCAGGTAGAAGAAAACCTTTCTGCCCCGCCCAATGTACGCAAAATGCACTTGTGAATCTCTGTGTGTGCACAACAGGCTGCAGGGAGCTTGAAGACTGTCTAACTTTAAAAATCAAGGACCAAAACCTGTTAGATGACATGGTTAGTCCCTCCGGTCTGCTCATGCCTTGGGTTAATAAATGGGAGAGCGAGCTGACCTGCTGCCACAGGCAGGCTGGGCAGAGACGGAGAGATTCCCACAAGATGCATGGTGACACGCACGTCATTCCTACCTGTATGTTTGTCTCTATTACTTTTGTGGTAGAGAAACTGAATTTCTTTATTCTCAGGCAGCTGTCTCTAATGTCAGTCGTCTCTGAAATCAGTTCTCACCCTAGCTGCACAGTGAGTTGCCGTTAAATATGAACTGAAATGCTTTATTTATTTATTTTAATGTAAAAGGAAGCCAATTGCATTTCTTCAAGCTGTCAGAGGTCCCAAATTCATGGGGGAATGTGTCACCAGACTAAATGAGGATTTAAAGTCACCTTGGAGAAGCTCAGGGTCCGTCGGCACCCACGGCTGGAACATCATTGGTTGGAGTGAAATTTGGGTACTCTGCATGCTGCTGGGGCTGCCTCAGGGATGGTCTCTCCCTGGCATCTCTCTGGTAAGGTCATATAGGATGTGGGTACAGTGGAGGTGGCTCTGCAGAGATGTGAGAGTCCCGGATGGAAGCGGTGCTCGCAGTGCGGTCTCCATCGCTGCCCCTCTGCATGGGGCTTACCCAGCTCTCAGCCCCTGGGCATCGAGGTGTGGTGCCCCCGGGGCTGGACAAGGGGATGCTCCACCCGGCGTGCTGGGGGCTGTTCTTCATCATCTTCACTGCCAGGTTATTAGTATTTATTAATATGACATTGATTTTCTGAAATCTTGACCAACTCTTTGATAAGGGAGGAATAAAGAAGTAGGATTTCAGATGTCAAGCTTTTATTAACGAAAGTGTTCAAGGCCATCTCTGGATGGATATTACGGGCTGCTTTCACTCTGCTCTTCAGTTTATGAAAAGCAATTGTTTAGCTGTATAGAGAGTATAGAGCAGAATCAAATTGACCTGTGTGATACAGAAAGTAGCACTGAGCCCATTTAACTAAGGGTCCTTTGAAAGAAATCTTTTTTATTATAGATGAGTGTTGAAATTATTTCAAGGAAGTGATTATCTGTCTAATAATTTTAAATGCATGAGTGACTTCCACATATAAAATTAAGGCAGCCCGCGGCAGCAGATTTGGAGATAGGCTTAACATACAGCAAGCAGCGTAGTGACACAAATGCTATTTATTTTTAGAGATGCTCCTGGTAGGAGCTCTGCCCTGTGTCAGTCTGGTGAGGATGGATGCTTGGGTGGGATGGATGCTTGGTGAGACGGATGCTGGGTGGGATGGATGCTTGGTGGGATGGATGCTTGGGTGGTATGGGTGCTTGGTGGGATGGATGCTTGGGTGGGATGGGTGCTTGGTGGGATGGACGCTTGGTGGGATGGGTGCTTGGTGGGATGGATGCTTGGGTGGGATGGGTGCTTGGTGGGATGGATGCTTGGTGGGATGGGTGCTTGGTGGGATGGATGCTTGGTGGGATGGGTGCTTGGTGGGATGATGCTTGGGTGGGATGGGTGCTTGGTGGCATGGATGCTTGGCTGTCAGTGTCTGGGGTATGGGTGTCCTCTGGTTTTGGTTGCATCCTTGCAAGCCCGGAGGAGCCCAGCCTGGGGCTGGCTTTGCCCTGCACATCTGGGCAGCCTTTGGATGCACAAGCCTGACGTGTTCCTGCGTAGTGGGGGGCTCAGCGCCACCAGCCCCCCCATGCACCCCCACATCTCCCTTCATTAAGGCAGCCAATCTAATTAGGGTGGCGCCCCGCCGCAGCCACCCCGTGGGGGCGCATCAAAGCCCGCGTGGGGCACGCGTGGGGGGCGGCGCGCGGGCAGCGCAATTACCCAAGTTAAGAAAACATCCCTGTAATTAGCGAGGCAACTCTAAGCACAAGGAATGGAAATTAGTCACAGCGCAATAAATTAGTCGGTGCATATATTACGTGCCGTGAGCACCCCGGGGGCCTCCTGTTTGCAAGGCTTTGGTTTGCAACCCCATGCCTCTCAATAAAGCATTCATCCCTAGGTGATTATGTTCCAGCAAAAGGAGTTTTTAACTGAATTACAAATTTTCTTTTCTAATTCTTTTGTAGGCAGAATTGGGATCCCTCACTTTTTTATCTTTTTTTTTTCTTTTTTTTTTTTTTGAAGGTCTGGGGAGCAGAGCCACTTCCCTCCCCCTTCAGCTAATAATTAATTTTCAGCTTTTCAGGGTGCTTCAAGACCCTGCATTGTTTGCTTTAATTAGGAGCAGTAGTTACAGAACTATTTCAAAATCCCTTCCCAATTTTGAACTATTTTAGCTGTCGTTTCTTTAGTGGGGGAAGAAAAGGGGGGGGCAAAGCAGGAAATTGGACTGTAGCAGCACATAACATTTGCATCAAAATAATACAGCCGGCAACAGAAAATCACAATCACATCACTCAGAAGGAAGGAACAGAATACAAATTAAAGGAATAATGTAAATTTTTTGCCATTAAGCTTCAATGACCATTTGAAATGGTGCAAGGCACAAAGGTTTTGATGAGCATCATCCAGTTTGATTATTCATACTTGTGCTTCTGCTTGAATTAAAGTAGGAGTGCTAGAGCCTGTTAAAGCAAAATATTTGAATTGGTAGTGAACTCTCACCTTTACTTGCATCCATTTACTTTTCAAATGAATACCAGATAAGTTAGTGCATTTTATAATCGGCCTGTTTTCCAGTGAGTGCTGTCATTACATACCAATTTCTTTTAGAAGTGCTTCCTAAGAAACATTAAATACTTACAAATAAGGATCTGTCCATCACCGGCAGCAATCCTATTTGAGCAGTGTTAGGCGACTCAGGCAGGTTGTGTGCCCTCCCTTTGAAGGTCCTGTTCATGACTTCTCCGGCCTCACACACAGCCGCCGCCGGTGTTAATCCCGGCTCGTTCGCTGCCCAGTGGGCTCCGCTTCCCAACAGGCTCTACACAAACACCCGGCGAGTTTGCAAACACCCGGCGAGTTTGCAAACACCCTGCCTAGCCAAGGCGTGCCCTTGCCTTGCTGCTTGTGGGAAGACCTGCTTCCAAACTACAGAATGATATTTTATTTTATTTTAATTTTTTTTTGGTAGTATCGCCACCACCTCTGAAAAACAGAGGCAGGTCCACGGCCCACAGGGGGACATGCCTAAAGGAGCCTGGTTTTGAAGGGAAGAGCTGCCCAAGTCTGAGGGAAGGCCCATAGCAAATGCTGAGCCAACGGGTCCCACCGATAGAGGTGTTGCAGAGTCATGCACAGGAACATCCCTGGCTTTAACTAGACAGATTTTCCATCAGTAGGTATGAGAAGAAAGAGCATTTTGGCATTCGGACACATAGCTTCCCCATGATCAGGAGTTATCCCTCAACTCCCGACCTGCAGGGTGACATGGCATGGGGACGTTGTTTGGCAGAGCTGGGGTGGCAGAACAGTGCTGACACTCTGCGCCCTCTCCCTCTGCCCTGTGCCTGCTTTCTTCCCTAAGTGATTGCCACTTTTTCCTGTTTCTAGCACTCATCATTCTAGCATCATGAAACACAGATCACTTGCAGGGAGGAGAACAAGAGGACAGAGCGGTATTTAATGCGGTTTTTAGACACTGGGCTGTGGGTAATGATGCATGCAGAGAAAAAGCAAGGGGCATTAATGTGGGGTAGCAGGAACAAGCCCAGAGAAACTTCCCTGGGGGCCTGATGCTGACCAGCTTGAAGAGGCCAGCAAGTTTGCTGTGTACCTAAATGAGAGCAAAACTGGTCAGATGTTCATTTACTATGAACTGAGAAGATATAGTAAGACTTTAAAATTGAGCTTTTTGTAGAAGAAATGTATTTGAAATTAACTCAGTGTTTCTTCTATAAGGAAAAATAAATCGGTGTATTTCAGTGGTCAGGTTTCAGATTCCTTATATACAAATACTGGTCCAGATTTATAACAGAGACTAAATCTAGCACATCACAGAGAGTTGCTAAGGTATGGCTGGTTGCTTAGTAAAAACTTTAAATGCAGCCTTGGACTAGGTGATAGGTTTAATTTTTCTGGGGTGTTGCAGAGAGCCCTAGTGCCCTTCGGAGGGGCTGTTGGCATCTGCTGGGGTTTCCCTCGTTTTTCACCTACACCAGCAACCTGCAGGCTCCTACGGGAAGCCAAACTGCAGCCTCCTACCTTACTGCTCAGAATCACCCCAGCAAAAGCCTTTTGCTGCCTTCTGTACCCATTATCCAAAAGATCTGCAGGGCTGGGCCAAGGAGTTGAAGTATATCTAATATTCTAATGCACATTTTTACTGCTGGAAGACACTGTTGGCCATGGGCTTTGGGAAAGCCTGGGGGTTTTGGGAAAGCCCAGGGGTTTGGGGACAATGAGGAGAAAAACCCCAGCTCTCTATTTTTCCTTTTGCATTTACAGTCCTGTGCTGGTACTATCCATGAGTTTTTCCTGACAGTCATTTGTACCTGGTGATCCCTAGGACAGGTTTGATGGCTGACTGAAGGCATGAGCTGGTTTTACTCCCTAACGGGTGCTGGCTGTAGCCCACCAGAGCAGGCAGGGCTCTTTAGCAAGTGCTGCTGCGGCACCATGAGCTTAGCTTTGCTGCGCTGCTTAGGAGGTTATTCCTAATGTGCAGTGACCTGGTGATCCTGCTTAGATACGTCCTTCAACTCCGTCCTCTTGGAGATGTCAGCAGAGCTGGCAGTGCCAGCAAGGACCAGGCTCGTGATGGTGGCTGGGGGCGTTGGACAGCAATTATTATGTTTTTCTGTTCTGGCGTAACTTAAGGAGGCCCACATGCTTTGGTACTCGCTGCACAGTTAGAAGTGCAGCTTCTGACATGGGGGTCTTGCTGCCGTGGACCCCGTGTCTCCTACCGAAACTCCCTCCGACCTCGGCAGTGTGGGCAGGGTCCACTCCTGCCTCTGCCGGGGAGGGGGGGGGGGGGCCTGCCCCGCCGCACGGGTTTGCAAACACCCAAACTGTTGGACAAACTGGGAGCTGCAGGATGTTTTACCCTGCTTCACTTTGGCGCTCCATAAAATGCCTTGTATTAAAATGAGGAAAAAAACCCAAATCAATGCTACTACACATCAAAACCAAACAAACCTCCGTTTTTGCAATTTTACAGCAATCCATCAGAAGCTAACGAAGGCCAGGTTATTTAAATGATAAAGGACAGAGAATGAATGCATACCATTGTCTCTGCCGCTCTTTCCAAGGTGATCTGGGTTAAAACCATGCTCTCGGGGTTAATTTTGAGCTGCTTTTCTTTTAAAAATGTTTTTTTCCTTATTGACACGGGGGGCTGATTTATGTAATATCCATAATAATTCCCAGATTTCTGTAGATTACAAGGTTATCCCCATTAATGGCTCTGCTGGCAGAGGGACAGGGTCTTCCCCAGCACAGGCTCAGTGCTGGCCTCCTGCCCTACACCGATGGGGAGAGCAGGGTCCGGCCATCGCCACTCACTCTCACGCTCCTCCAGCACCTGCAGCTCTTCACATCCCTCTTTAATTAAGGATGCTCAATACACAGGACTCTGGGGTGTCATTAAAAACAAATAAAATAAAAAGACAGCATGGAAAAGTGCAGCCTTGTTCTTTCCTTCCGCTTTTTCCCCTTCTCTGTCTGGTTTCCGTGTTGCCTTTTCAACCCCCTTAGGGATGTTTTTTGGGGACCACCAACCCCAGCCCTGCGGGTTCCCAGACCTGCTCCCCCACTCCTGTACTCCCTGCGCGGGGGGAGCGGGTCCCCTGCCCCATGTCCATACACATGAGCCTGGAGTTGCCAGGGGGTCTCTCCTGTCTGCATCAGTGGTTTAATAAACCAGCTGAAGAAGAGAGCAGACCAGTGTCCAGCTCTCCAAAACAGGTCTCCCCAGCCTGAAAGACCCAATCCTGGGGATTGGGAGCGATGCCTGCCACCCTACCAGCCCTAAGCGATCGCACATCAAGGCTCTGACACCTCAATGTCATGAAATTTGAAAAGCACCTGTAATAACCAGGAGGTTTTCCCCTGCCTCAGCACAGGAGCAGCAGGCACAGGAGTAGGGGACAAGCCCAAAGGTGGGATGCCAGCAGTCAAGTCAGTCAAGGGAAGGTGCTTCTCTACACTGCCGCCTCCCGTGCACGCATGCAGGACCAAAGAAAGCCTTTGGGAGGGTTTGTTACCTTGGGCTTGGCTGCTTCAGATTAGTTATCTCTCTATTTTTTTTTTCCCTCCTGTCCTTGGATTTTCTGCTGCTTCTTCCCTCCCCAGCACTTCAAAGCCCCGGTCTCTTTCCAGGCACTTTACCACGTCCTTGTTATCTGGATGCAAACTCTCCTAAGCCGCCCCGTTGGCCACTGGCATGCTTGTGGGCAATCACAAATTTATGACGATGCTGCGATTTCGGAGGGAGGAAGCTGAGCACATTTCTGCCACAAACCGCTGCTTTCAGGGATCATTCCACTTGACTGGCTGAGAAGAAAACTGCTCTGATAGAAACTATGTCATAATAGTTGGGAACTGGATAACAATGCCCTACCGATGGAGCTGATTTATTCTCATATGCCAGCGCAGGGAATTGGTATGCACCAAAGCAGAAAATGGAGCTGGCTTTTCAGAAGTGTTTAAAATCAAGCAGCTCTGGAGTCACCAACTGATTATTTGGGTAATCTTTCAGCAGCCAAGCCATCCCATTTCATTAAGGGCGGTGCTATTCTGCAAAGCAAATATTCCATAGGATCAAAATGAAGCTGCCTCTCCCCCATTGCCCCCATTAAACTTTAACTTTGCTTATCAGCTCCCTGCAAGGAAGCGCCAGCTGGAGTCTGTAAAGGTGCTGGTGCCTCGTAGAAGTGCCTGGGAGCGACTGGAGGGACAAAAAAATGGCCAAGTTTAAAAGCAGCAGCCTGAGTGATGATGAGAGGAATGACATATGTTATGGATTTATGTAGAAATTAAGAACATCTGCCTAGGTTTGCTTTGGAAAGAAAGAAATCAGGAGGCTGCTTGAAAGCGAGGGCTGGGCATCACTGCCCATGTTCAGGGTGAGGGATGGGCAAGTGGCACAGGGTGACACAGCCACCAATGGAGCGGTGTAGAATAAACCCACCTCACCAAGTCTGGTGTTAGAGGTGGGTACCCCCACCCGCATCCATACCATTGCATCCGTGTGACAGCAGTGCAAGTGCATGCACGCATGCCCTCGCTCTTTCACATCTGTATCCCATAGCTGGGCACATAACATGGTATTACTGGTGTGTTATGGAAGAGCTGGCATAATCTGTGTGCACGTATGCTTTTCCCCAGGACTTTTACCCCCATGGTGGTACAGGGTCTGGAAGAAGAGTGGCCACTTGCGGAGGGCAGTGACTCCAAAGGGGTTAGCAAGGATGAGCTGCATGGCTCGCTGGGAAGGGGAGAGGAGCTGCCGCCAGCTCTGCATCCACCCCCAGCACACGTTCTTGGGACATGTTTCCGGTGCACACATCTCCTACTCAGAGATGGCATGTCACTACCTTAGACCAGCTTATTCTGCAGGGGAAAAAATAACCCCACTGAGCAGGGAATAGCACTCCTGCGTCCTCCAGGACATGCCTTACAGCTGCCTGCTGCTCCACACTCCGCAGAGGAGGAACAGGCAGCAGGCAGGAGCAACAGCTGCCAGTCCAGAGCAGTGACCTCCAGCCCAGGTTATTTCTGGGTCTCTTACCTCAGCTATCTTGAGGGAAAAGGATAGGACAGGGTTTAAAAGCAAGTCTGAGCATCACTGATGTTGCTACCAAAGGAAAAAGCTGAGAAATGCTGTCATGAAGAGCTGAGCGGGGATGATGTGTGATGGTCTGTGCCGGGAAGGGCTTCTTGGGCTGAGGGATGTCAAGGAGACATCCTGGAAGGGCTGGATGTCGGGTTTTGTTCAGGGGAGGTTTGCCATAATACATTTTGACGGGTCTGAAATTGGTCCTACGGAGGCCAACAATGAAGGTAAGCAGAAAATCTCCCCCCCAGGCACCCGCATGCCGGCAGTGACCTGCTGCTCGGCCGATGAGGCCAGATAAGCGCCGCCAAGCTGTCACTCTTCCTGGATGCATCCGCGGTTATTTCAGCTCAGCAGCACTGCCACGGCAGCAAGAAGAGCCAGGACTGCACCTCAGGGGGCTGGCTGCCAGCAGGAGGGGTCTCCTCCCTTGGGAATTGTGAGGATTAGTTTAATTCTGGGTCTCAAATTTGGTTTTCTAGGGGAGGAGGTGAAGGCCATCATGCAAATGGCCAGTCTATGGACCTCCCAAAGGTAGTGCATTGCCCAGCGCAGCAAATATCTTTCAGCTACTCATCCCAACTGGATGCTGTTTTGTAAAGCAATCTTTTACAATTATTCGGATGCGAATTCAGACAGATGCTAAAAAGCAATTATTGCATAGTTTTTTGTTACTCCATTTTCCCTGGCGTACTTTGTGCAGCTGGAGTTGGCTTATGTGATAAATGGACGAGGTTCAAAAATATGACTCCTCTGAACTTTTTAACCTTACACGAAAGGGAGGAATTCTAAGAGCAATGGATAAAATTCAATTAACTGAGATGACAGAAAATAATCTACTAAGCGAATACATCAGGCAATTGGAAGCTTTCATACCTTTCAAAAAGGAAATAACCTATTTCTTTCCTTGTTATCTAATGACACAGGGGTTTATTTCTCTGGAAGCAGTTACAAATCTACCTAATGGGGCCTAAATGCTGTTGCCAGGCAATTAGGGGTTTATTGTGTGGCTAATTCTTTCATTTCCGTCGCTGCTGATTGTCATTACAAAATGCAGGACTCGTGAGCCGTCCTCTCAGCCGAGAGTCTGTGTTTGCACGTAGGCACACGCGTGTGCACCTATGTACACTTCTGTGTGTGTGCGCACACATACAGCTCTGTGTGTGTCTGTGTGTGTGTGTGCACGCACATTTGCACAGCCGAGGTTTACAGTGAGCGACGTGGCTCGTGCAACACCTTCCAAACCGCCTGTTCCCCTGCCCGACCGCTCAGCCCTGTCCGTAAGGATCCACAGCATCCTTCCCATGCCTGTGTCGTGGGAACGTGGGGCTCTCCGCGCACCGCTGCCTCTATCGCGTCAGGGGAACAGCGAGGAGGGAGGGCGCAGGCTCTGTGCTTGGTGCACGCTGCCCACAGCCCCCGGCACCAGGGGCACGTCTGGCCACTGGCGACGGCAGTCGTGGCAGATTTTCAGGAGGAAGGGGCTCCATTTCTCTCTCCAGTTGACTTGGGTGTTTGTCACCACGCCCAATGGTGCAGAACCCTGCAGAGGCCTGGCACACACGCTCAGTTTGGTCCCCTCCTCACTTGTTATTTGTCTTGCAAACTGCCCGCCCTGGTCCCCAAACCTCTCTTTGCTCTGTCTCCAGAAGCTAGTGGGGGCGGTGGGACGCTTGGCCAGAGGGCTGTGACAGGGAGCGTTGTCCCTTGCCCGTTGCTGCCTCCTTCAGAGCAGTGGGGGCTGTTTGCCCCAGAGCCCATGCTGGTCCCCCCTGGGGAGAAGGGGTGGCCGGGCACCGCAGGGATGCAGGAGCTTTCCCAGAGGGGAGCCTTATCTGTGACTTTACAGCCAGAAAATAGTTGCATTTTTCTGACTGAAACATTTTATTACGTTGAAAAGTAAGAGTTGGCTAAACCAGACACTTTCAGGGAACAAACTTGCCTGGGACTCTGCACACACATGCAGACGGGCATCACCGTGTCCCATGCGGTGGGGGCCAGGCCTGGGGTGGGCTCTGCAGCGCCAAGCCCCCTCAAAAAGGGACGAAACCCCTTCCTGGCAGTGGGGACTTGCAGTGTGCCCGCAGCACCCAGCCTCTGCGAGTGCTGGGGCTGGGTGAACCTGGCTGGGGTGCCGCGGTGGGGAGAGGACATTGCTGGCAGCGGTGCCTTCGCCAGCCCCTCGCCATTCAAGTGCCACTGTCCTCCCCAGGCCACGGTGGCCAGTGTCACGGGCTGCTCCCCTCAGCCTTCCGTGGATCTGCCAGCTGGGGGCACGCTGAGACAGTGGGAGGGTTGCCATCGCACCACAGGCACGCACCGCGGCTGTGGGCACTTACTGTCGCATCCCCTGCTTGCTGAGCCCAGCCCTGGGCATCCTTCCTCAGAGCACCCCTGCCTGCACCTCCCAGCGTTAGACCACGCGCTGCTGGGCTGTTTTTTCATTATTTTAATGATACTGACGCTCAGTTCCCTTCCAAGTTGTTCTGTCAATAATTAGGGGTTGCTAATTAAAAATACCAACAGGGTACAAGCTTTGGCTTAAATATGGTATTTGGCCTTTCAAGAGAACGCTGCTACAGCTGCAAAATGGCCCTTTCCCGCTGAAACCCTTCCAGCCGAAAGACTTAAAGGCAGAGCTATAGAAAGATGAGCTCTTCTAGCAGGCAGCAATGAGACCACAAATCGGTGAAGGAGCAAGTGCAATTCGTGCAGTGCCCTGGAGCAAGCAGAGGGGGACGGGATGTGGGACCTGATGCCTGCCTGCGCCCACTGTACCACAGCCCGGCGGTGCGGGAAGCACCGGCCTGGCAGAGCCGAGCTCAGGTCTTGTCCTAGTATCCGCTGGCTCAGCCCATGCCTGGCCTGGAGCCCCTCACCAGGGCAGCAGGGCAGTCCCCCGGAGTGGGCATAGGGACACTCCTGCACCATTCCAGCCCCACCATGCCTTCCAGACGGGAAGGAGGAGGTGGGTGGAGGGGCTGGGAGTCCCTAGTTTAGGTGTAATTCAGTCCCAGGTGAGCCTCAGCAGGTGCAAATGGCAAAGTGCCTGGCTGGCAGGGCTGGGTTGGTCTGGGGGTAACGCGGCTGTTGTGACCCCCCCTCCATGGCTCCTGAGGACCATGGAGCTGCAGGATTGGGCTGCTGTGTTTCGTAACAGGTAGGGGAACAAGCCAGCAGGGCTTTTGCTGGGGGGCTCCAGCAGAGGCGAGGGGGGTGTGAGCACTGGGGGGTGCCACCCAAGGGCAGGATGATTTGTGGCTGTGCTGGGAGCCAGGGTGAGTGTAAAAACTCAGGTGGGAGGAATGGCAGGCTCTGCTCCTTAATCCAGCATATGTGTTCATGGCTGAGCAAGCTCTGGAGGCAGAACACGTCCCTCACGTGTTGGAGGCAGCAGGAGCTCTGGGCTAGAAGACGGTTAGAAGCTCTGCTTGAGCTGCTGCCCACAGGCCATGGTGGGGTCCCTCCAACATCCAGCACTGGTGCAGAGCACTTCTTGGCTGGTCTTCTGTGATGGGTTGGCCACTGCTGCTAGAGGCATGCGATTGCAAAAGGGGACACAAGTAATTGCAAAATAAGCCAGAGGTGGTGGGGGCAAAAAAGCCCACCCCCCCCTCCGGCTGCAGCCAGCCAGGTCTGCTTTCCAAATGCTGAGGTTGTTCTCACAGGTGACAGTGTGGGGCCCTGATGTCCCCTCAGGGTTCCTTGCAGCTGCCCATGCGATGGTGGTGCTAACCCTGACGGTGCCTGGGCTGTGTCTGTCCCCCATGGCTGGCCACGCACCCCGGGAGCCAGCGGCAGGGCTCGGCACAGGGGAGAGGAGAAGCCGGAGCCCCCAGGCGCTGGGGAGGAGAGCACGATGCTCCGATAAGGGGCTTGCCTTATCGCCTTGGAGTGAGTTGTATTGTGGCGGAGAAAGCCCGTCAGCCATATGGAGGACTGAAATAACAACCGTTATCTCATCATCTATTGACTGTCTTCTGGGGCTTACCGTTCTAAAAGGTGAGAGTGCTGTTTGAGGAATTAATATAGCTACACGGAGGTATTTAAGGCTGGGGTTGCTGTGACCAGTTGGGAAGGGCTGTGTTAATGAGATGACACAGTAGCAGCACCGGGAGGGGGAAAGCCTGGAAGGTGCAAGAGGAATGAGCGGTTTCGGAGAGGCTTTGGGGACTCTGCTTCGCTTGCCTGCTGGTGCTGCTAATGATGGTGACATGCTGCTTCTCCTGGCAGCGTATAGGACTTGGGAGCCAGGGCTTGTGATGTTTTTTAAAATAACAGAAACTTTGAAATGCTTGGGCTATTTTTTTAATTTTCTGCCTGGTTTGCTGATGAGGACTTTAGCATCCTTGCACATGCTGGCCATTTTCTTTTTAGAAAAGTTGAGTTCCTCAGGAAGCCCTGTTCCAAGAGCTGGGGACTTAGGGAAGGCCAACAACATCCCAACAAACCTCATCCCGCAGAGGGAGGGGTGAATTTAAGAGATGCTTATGTCAGCCCCCGTCAGGAAGGCAGCTCGAGGAAGGAGGAGCAGGACAGGGCAGGGCAGAGGCAATCCGGGTTTTCAAAGCCACATGAGATCCATCCATGGCTCAGGGATGCCACATGTGAATTTGCAGACTTAACCCGCCCTTCTTCTTCCTCACTTCTGCAAATATATTTTTATCTCGTAATTACAGGCTGCTGTATGTATAGGAGCATTTAAAACACATGGAGCTGACCCTGCAAACCTTTCCCAGGGCAGGGAGGGTTTCCCAAGTTCAGGGTCCATATTATTGACAATGATTGAAAATAATCCCCTAAATCAGTATTAGGGTCAGGCCTTCTGCGTAAATCTTTATTTAGGCACCAGAGATGTCTCCTTTTCAATGCCATAGGCTGTAACAGCCCCTTTATAAAGTAAATGCATAGAGACTGTTAAATTGCTGGATTATAAGGCTGTCACCCATACATACTGAGTCTGCTTAGTCTAAACCTTCCTGAAACTTTCATTAAAAAATTAATATAAATGTTCAACACACTTGTAACCCACCAAAAAGGGCTGTTTAAAATACAGCTTTGCCCTGCACAAAGCCACCGGGCATCCTGGGTCCTCTGAGCATCCTCCAGATGGTTTTGGCCCAGTGTAGATCGGTGGCCGAGAACAGCAATGACAAGTTCAAAATCAGCTGGGCTTGAAAGTATTTTTACTTAAACAGAGGTGAACAAATTCAAAAGTATTACTGGAAGTCCAGGAGGCAGCTTTAAAGCTGTCGTACTGGACTAAAGTTCTGGGTTCTGAATTTGAATCTAGAGCAAATTTTTTTCTCTGGGTGAACATGCCCATAAGCCTTGACTCCCAGGGCGATGGCTTTGGAGTCGCTTTGCAGAGCAGGTCCCCTTTGGTCATCTTCTGTAAGCAGAGGGGACAGAGAGGTTCTTCCCAGGGAGGTGGTGTTGATGGTGGGAGCAGAGCCCCTCCAGCCACCCCAGGCGAGAGCAGCCAAGGACCACAGCAGGTCCCGGGGGCGTCCCCTTGTGCCCAGCAAATGGCAGATGCTCCTGGCACCCCATGCAGCTGGATGGCACGGGCAATGCCGTCCGCAGGCTGGGCTCTGCCAGGGGTGTCGCATGGCCATGGCGGAGGCTCCCTGGGTGTCGTGCATCTCCCCCACCACGGAGAAAGTGTTGTCAGCATCTCACCCAGGCCCTGACCCCAGGGCCAACTCCACCAGCGCTTCCCAAGATTGGCTCTCATGAGCATGAGCATTTATCTCATGCTGCTGACCTCCACAGGAGAAAGCGGCTGTTAGGGTGAAACCGGCACCCCTTAAAACGCCAGGGTCCAGCAGGGAGGGTGTATTGCCCTCTCGCAGCAGGGACCAGCCCCTGTCTCCCACCGGGTTTTCCCCCCATATCAGCAGAGCTGTGCAGGTTTGAGACACGCTACATTGCACGGCTTTCAAAGAGCACTTCCAATCTCCTTATCAGTTGCGAACATTTAATACATCCAGGTAAATCAAGAGTGTGCTTAATTTCTTATCATACCTTTCACTTCTTATTTTTTATTGAGGAACTTTCTTTTGTGGAAATTTTTGTTTTGTGTTCTTTTGTTGTGTCAGTCTGCTGATAAAAGTGTGTCGTGGATTGCATTGTGCTGTTAATTTTCCTTTTGGTATGCTTGCTACAATGACTTATTTTGTGTCTGATATATTAGTTATCCAATTTTTGTAAGCTGATTTTAAATATGTTACTACGCAAACTCTTTTTACAGCCTGTGCAGCTTTTGATTATGAATGAGTGCAGAGATACACGCAGGAGTATTATTTATATAAAATATATAAGCAGGAAGAATCTTCATAAATCACAAAATGCTATTATCCTCGGGGTTCATGACAGCCATATCTTTTTTCACGGAAAACTAGAATACATTAAACACCCCCGGCATTCGAAAGGGACGTTTCAAAACCTGTACAATTGTTCTATTTATTCCATTCGTTTAGTAGGGAACATTTAATACCTAAAGTCTGTTTTACACAAATAAATCTTAAAATTAAGATTTAAGTAAGAATTTATTGAGGGAAGCTACTGTATCTGCCTGTAGTAATATTATGGTTTATGACCTGAGGAATACGGTGTTTAATCCTGGAGGGAGAGCTTTCATAAAGCTATTTTATATAAGGTTCTGGTGGTGATCTCATGCCCGTTTGGGAGTATCCGCGTGTGCACGGGCACGCGTGGAGTCCCCCTTGTTGAGAGGCTGTGCCGAAGCTGTGCCAGGCCCGGGATGCTGCAGGAGCATCCCTGCCCTGTGGCAGCACCTCACTAGATCCGTTACAGAAAACCCTTGCTTGGGTTGCACTAATCAATAGCTGTGCCTAACAGCTTACTATACCGTTTAATTAAACAAATTTACCTTTTGAAGGAAAATCCATTGCAAGCAATTTAGATTCTGGTGTATTGCAACCTTTTTTGAGGTTACTAGTGCTTTTAACCACTGTCTAAAGTGCATACGGTGTTAATTAGCATATTTAGGATTAAGTAGATTTACCATGCAGTAATCATTCTCTAATTCAGTAAGAACTATCTCTGGTGAATAGTGGACATTAATGACAGTTGCAAGGGCTTAGATATTACATAATCACTAATTACATTCTGCACAATTAGCGGAGACTCCTCAATGTGAATCGCTAATGGCTGATTCATGTCAGCAGCCTGTTCTGGCTGTAAAGAAATATAAACAGTCTGCATAATTTTCTGATGGTATTAGCATAGGGAAGGAGGTTATTAATGAAGTTGGGAGGCCGGGAGGAGCGCTGATGGATGGGGTGCGCCCAAAGACGGCGTCACCCTGCCGTACCCTGCCTTGGCATACACCTGCGCCTCATGATGAACGAGGCCAGCAATGCTGCCTCTCACTTCCAGTCTCTCAGCTCCCTTCAGGCGGTCAGAGGATAGAACTGGCATCTAACAGGCCTCCGTGGGACTCTGGAGGCTGTTTTATTAAGCACTGGGTTAAGGGGTGCAGAACAGTCTCCTGCACTCAACCCTTTGGTCTTCAGAGAGCTTGGGCTTGGTTCACTGGTGAAGAGTTGGGAATGTCACGCAATCTGCTATGGCAAGGATAGGGAAAGACCAACTGATGTGAAAGCACTGGTTGCCTTACTGTTTGTTTGTTTTTTATTTTGCTACTCAGTCTTTGGAAAATAAAAACGTGATAGTTTCTTGCACTACTGCATTGAGCAGTTCCTTACTTTCAACCATTTTCTAAGACAATGAAAAAAATAGAAAAAGATGGATTTTGCATTTGCCCCCATCTTGCATGGTAAAACTGACCACATAGGGAGAGGACCTTTATTATTAGTTGAACATGACAGAGATTTGGACAAAAGTGAGGTGGCAGGCAATCTTTGCTTCTTTAAAGAAATAAATTTTTGCTCAACTGATTTTTAGTGATCAGGTCCACGGCTTCTTACAAGTGGAATTCAGCTTCCCATGTTTGTTGTGTGATTAAAATGAGGAATAGTAGTATTAAGCCAGTGGAATTGCTTTGGACAAATCCCAAACTGAAGACCAGAATTGGGCCCTGATACCTTTAGGTATTAGGTATTTTAAATTAAGATTGCATGTGGTTTTAAAAGGCATTGTCAGAGCAAAAGCAATTTAACAAAAGGCAATGTATCTGGCGACTACTCTTCTGCCTGCCAAGTGCTCTTCTCCGCGAGTGCATTGTAGGGATTGCAGATTACATCTTCTGAATATTTTTGTCTGTTGCTTGGTTCATTTTCATAATAATAACTTGCATCCTTCTATATCCTTTCATGTTGAAGGGTTGCAAACTATTATACAAACAAACCCACTCCTGAGATGCAGCCACCTCCGAGGGGAAAGACTGAAGCTTTAGAGGAGTGGGAAGCGGCCGCCCCAGTGGGGATACAGGGGAACAGTGAGCGCAGTGGCCTCTGGATGGGGTGCCCAGGGGCTTCTGGGGAGCCCCTGTCGCAGTGCACCCCACCTTACACCCCCAGAGTATACCTCGGCGTGGAGAAACCTGGAGCCTGCAGGTCTGTGCTCAAGGGGTGAACCCGCAAAGGGTGCTGAGCCACCAGCAAGCTCTGTCCTCACTGCTGGGGCAGCGCTTGGGTTTGGAGGAAAAAAGAATACAAAGCATAAATAGCCCTTATTTTCCACATTGTATGTGAACTGTTCTGGATCGGTGGATCTAGCTTCCCGTGTCGGCTAGAAACAGATCACAGACAGAGCCGCCGCTCATCCCTGTTTCAAAACAAGACCCAAAATTTGTTTCTCTGGTGGCAGAAAAACAGATAGCTGCTTATTCAGATCAGTGCATGTAATTGCTGATGTGCCTTAGATAACCAATCATTAACTAATGGTCATGTCCCAACAGCAACACTTCAAAGCCCTGAAAACCTTTGTGAGGCTCCTGGGCTGCCTCAGCCCCAGCAAACAGGTTGCCTGCTCAGTTTCACAACAACAGGTAGGATTTTGAAAGGGCTTGTAACATTTTTTAATGTTATTTCCCAACAGCTAGGATGGCAGAGCATTCAGATTAGAGTCTGAAAATACTGGCCTTTAAGTGCCTTGTCTCGAAACTCCATTTTTTATCTTTCCAGGGCTGGCGGCTGGGCTGACGTGAATTAAGGCCACCCCAGTGAGCAGCAGCAGCGGAGGACGAGGCCAGCAGGCTTCCTGCTAAATGTGCTTGGGAAGAGCAATTAGACGGTGCAGATGCAGCGCGGTCAGTGTTGGTTTTAGTTACGGATTTTTCAAAACCATGTTTTCGGTGTCGCTAATATTTTTTCCAGTGTTTTGACCCGGCTAGTGACAGCCGAGTGCCACGCGTGCCCTCCCCGCCGCTGGCATTCGGAGCCTCCCGACCCCTCCAGGACCGGCGCTGGGGGGCTGGAGATTAAACGCAGACCCTGGCGTGGGACGACATTTCCATAAGTGCTGTTTGCGAAGGCAGGTGCTATTCCTTACATTATCGCCAGAACATTTAAATCTTAATGACTGGCATTGTTGTCTCAAAGACGGTGTTTTTCCTGCTGAGAAACTGCATTAGATTGGCGAAACAGAGCTCATTTCCATTCACTCAGCAGTCTCTCTAGAAATGACATGCAGTGCTTGAAACTGTTTATTTCCAAATTCAGGCCTCCTCCGCATCAGTCATCAGCTTCAATTACCAGTTTTCCGGAGCCGAGCCATCAGGCAGTCTGACACGAGGGTCCAACCTAATTCCCACCTTCTCCAAAGTCAAGAGCATAATGTGCAGATGAAAAGGTGGAAAATAGCCTGGACTTCATTAGCATGCAGAGCCCGGCTGTTCATTTGCTTGCTGCGAATGGAAGTTCTGACACTCGGCGCCTTCTGCAATATGAGAAAAGTCCTCTTCAGAGTATATGATGTCCTTACCAGCCAGGAAAGGTCATCAAAAAGGCAGGCGCTGACCTTGCTCCCTGCTCTTCATGACTAGTTTATTGATTCCAGGAACACCTCATTACATGCCGGATCAACATATTATTGCCATGTTCAGCGGCTGAATTGTTTACAAGTGTCTTTATAACCAGCAAAAGCCTTCCGGATGATGCATGACTACACTCATTTGGATGTGACCTGCCAATTATATGTTATCCGATATGGTGCTGTGTGTCTTGATCCCTGACCGGGCCTGCTGCCCTGCATCAGCACGGGCCCATTTACTACTTCTTTCTAACCGCTCTTTGGGAAAGTGTCCATTAGCCTGTCAGTCTGTAAATATTTTATATTTTTTTTTACCTCTGCTGCAGGCAATGCGAGCGTTATTGCTCTGTCATTTGCTATGCATGAGGTTCATAATCAGTTGGGGGAAGAGGTGGGTTTTTTTTTTTATGGCAGCGTCTGATAACCCACCCAATTTGCAGTCAGTATGCATGGCGAGCGGTGCGACTTGTTACAGAGCCGCGTGCCGGCCCTGCGAGAGAGACCTGTCATATTTTATTCAGGAACAAGCACTACGAGCCCAGTGATTTATTTGCAGGAGGGAAAGCAG
>VXBO01010085.1:93742-192672 GCA_013400135.1 Rhinoptilus africanus
GCCTCTAAAGGTCCAATAACTTACCACCCAGCAAATGTATTTTCCCCTTCTACATATTTTTCTGTGGTTTGCATTCTCATTCTCTAAATATATTACAATGCATTATTTATCCTTGGTCTAGAGCGGGTGACTTGGTGTAGTTTACACGGGCGTAGACACAAGAATTTAAAAAAATAAATCACGAGGCACAACTACTATTTTAATCTCTCATTACAGACACTTATGGCTCAATAAAAAAAAAGAGTGGCACAGCAACTCGATTAGCGAGTCTGTAAAGAGAGATTGCTCCAAAATGTGGCACTGAGAAAGCAGGTCACACGCACCCATCGGCACAGACTTGGTTTGCTTTTTACGGTCTCTGCTGCTGGTTGTCAACAGCCTTTTGGTGGTGCCTCGGACAGGAGTGCAAATGGCACATGAAGCCAGTGGGACTGCTCAGAGGACTCTCCCCGTGCAGCTGCTTCGCATTCGGTTTGGCACTGGAGCAGGGGTGCCTGTGTTTGCCTGCACCCCCAGCCCGCGTAGCTCGCGGGAAAAGGCTGGAGGATGGGGATAATCGCCCTTCCCCGCCGGTAGAGGTGATTTTTCTTGACATTTGATTTCCACATGCAACCAGAAGCAAACATGAAGGGGCTTGTGTGCCTGTGAAATAGGGGAAGCATGGGTGCAGGAGGGCTCTTCGGGACCAGGAGCAGGCGAGGTCTCACACCTGGGATAAGGTCTGATACCTTAAACACAAATGAGATAAACATTTGCTTAAATTAGTCTCTGTTTGGGGAAAATACTTGAGAGTGAATTCAAAAGGACTGTTGGGTGTTTGCCTGCCCAGGAATTGTCTCCTGAGCATGAACCAGACCCCCAGTGACCTTACACTGATTTTGGGGTTTTGATCTGCTACAGAATGATGGAGTTGTGGGAGTGAGAGGCAGTGTGTCCACACAGTATAATCCCACGGTGTGTCCCTACAGCATGTTATCCCAACTTTACAGGGTATGAGTACTGCTTAAAAAAAAAAAAAAAATTAAAAAAATTTAAAAAAATAACAGCAAAAAACACACAAAATAACCAGACGGCATCACCTGAAGCTGTTTCATAGCTTGTTTATTTTGTATCTACAGCTTACAGATGGTTTCCTTTAAAAGTATTTCCCACTGGAATTAGCTATGGTACAAGAGTTGTGATGTGTTTGACCAGCAGAGCGAAGCTGGTTTCTGGTCGATTATCTTTAACAGGGAAGATGTGCAGGGTCTGCCAGCATGTTGGTGCCTCTCAGAGGGGTTTCTGGAGGAGCTGGGGACACTTGTGTTCCTGGAGCCTGAGCTGCGCTGCTGTCCTCTGGCTCTGGGTGTCTGGGGTGCATCACCCCCAAGATGCTGAAGGAAGCTCCTTGCAAAGGTGGTGCATCCATGTAGCCACAGATCTGGATGATGTGGCACTGCCAGAATTTCCATAGGTTTTGTGGTCTGGCTGGAATAAGACAAAATTTATGCACATATAGTACTGCTCAAAGCTCTGCAAACATTAATTAAGTTGCCTAACACCTCTTGGCAAGTGTTAGTGTTGAAATCCTCTTGCTGTGGTTAAATTGAGGGACCAAAGGGGCTTAAGAGCTTCAAGGGTGAACCAACAGCAGTGAAGATGCAGGGTCTCCAGCCTACTGGCTCTTGAGAACCAGCATTGCATCTTCCTGATTTTAAAAACCCCTGTGCCTGGCCCAAGGCTGCCTTAAAACTCCCTGGTGCCATCAGGAGCATATGAGTAGCTGGGGGATGCCCCTTGCTGAGGTGACAGAAAACAGCTAGGGGTCTGGTTCCCTCCTTACAGCACGGAAGGTTTTGGTTTGGGGGTCGTAGAAGGGGGATTTGAATTTCTTCCAAAATAAAACCCATGGTTGGCATGTGGGTTTTTAACTACCCATGGGGTAAAACCCAAGCTCAGGTCAGAATAGCCTCAGGCTCTGGACACAGCAGAGTGGATTGATCTGAATCTGCATTTTGGGAAGGGAAGAAAAAAATAGGAGTCCATTTACTAGCAAATCCCTGGGTCTGAGCAGCCCTGAAGCTGCAGGTGTTGAATATTCAAAGGGCTGATTCACCATAGTGAACTTTGGGCTTTATGCTGGTGTGATGCTGCTGAATCCAGTGCTGCAGTTCGGGAACACCGTGCCCCAGTGTGGGTTGTCAACAGCAGGAACTGAGTCGGCAGCCGCTGAATCTCAGTGTGGGGTCTCCACCACAGCGCTGGGATCTCCCTCCCCGGGGTGAGGTACCAGGTAATTCACTGTCTGGCCTGTGTCACACAACCGGCAAGTGTCACGTTGAGTCTGGCGTTATTTATGCTGGAATAAGCCTGCAGCGGTTTATCAAGCCCCAAACATCCATCCAAATTTGGCACTTGATCCTTTAATTTCTGTTTATGTTATTAATCCCAGATTCCTATTCATGGCGTAAATTTTCTCTTTAAAAGTGGGAGAAAAATCAACTCTTCATGACAGCAAAGTTGCATGACTATGGAGAGGAGCATTAACCTTTCCTTTAGCCTGAAGAACTTCATAATCTTTTTAAAATCACCTTTCTATTAATTTCGGAGTGATGCTTAATGCCTGATGGAAGTGAGAAGCAGTGGCATCATTAGGGGAACGCTGCAGCTTCTCATGTGTATAATTTAAGGTCATGTCTAAGCTGCACATGCCTGTGGGTGCTGCGGGAATGGTGGCATCGCCCCACTACCCAGGTGGAGCCATTTCCCCTGTTGCATTTGCACGCTGATGCCTTCAGCAGGGCTGGAACCCGCAAGTTTGCAGCCCCTCACGTCCCACCTTCAGCAGTTTGTTTCCCTTTAGAAACTCGTCAGGGCCTCCTACAGTGCTCAGCCTGGTTTTGGCCTTTCTGCGCTGCCCGAGCTGCTGTCAAAAGCTGTGGATACAAACACAGGCAGACAAGGGCTGGTGGGAACCCACAGTGCACACACCGTGACTCGAGGCAGTCGAGCAGCAGTGTGTGACACCAAGGGGAGTTGTCTCAGGCCACCGGCTCTTCCATGGTCCTGCCGAGCCGAATTTCCATCCTTTGGCATGCCTTCTCCTAATGTTTCCATGCCCACAAGCCAGCTGCAGCTTCTTCAGACACACCACTAAATGCAAGTGACTTGGAAACCAGTTCCAAGCTCTCCTTGCAGGACATGGCTACCAGGAGCCCGCCCTGCACAGGCAGCACCCACTGGGTGCTCGGGGCAGGCAGCGAGGTGGCATTTTGGGGACCAGGTGCTGCAGCTCCAATGGTCAGACAGGCCTTCCCTTTGGGCTAGGGGACCTCCAAGTTGAACAAGGAAGATGTTAGGAGATGCCACAGTGCAACCCCTTGGTGGCCTGATCTTCTGGCTCATTAGCAGGAAAATGAGGTGGCCACTGGATTTACAACAGCACCCAGTGTGCAAATCTAATTTTCCTTCTCATTGCACTCCAGCAGAGTAATTGGACACACAGTCCAGGGCAGGGACAAAGGACAAGGTCAGTTATTTGTCTGGCAAATGTAATTATACTTAGCTCTGAGGAGAGGTTTGGAAACTACATTCCCTGGCTGTGTCTTGCCCTACGTAAAAATCACTCATGCTCCTGGAGCACAAGCTGGAAACATGTTCCCTGTGACCCAGCACAGGAAATGATCCCCTTCACGAGCGCACGGCCAAAAAGCAAACTCACAGGGTGTATGGAGTGCAACTCTTCCCTGAGGAAATGCATCTTGGAGGAGTGTGCATGGTTTTTGGCGGTAATTGCCGAGCTCTAATTGCCACGATGCCCTTGCAGTGCCATCCGGGAAGCGCCGTGCTCACCGTGGCCCTCTTGCACAGCCAGGTATTTATTTAGACCTCTGCACTGAAGAACATTTGAAGCTTTTAAAGATCAATGCTAGGTACCCTCCTTACAGTGCAAGGATGCTGAGCCTAGCACTTGTTATCAAGCCTACTCAAAACTTTGGTGTAGCTTTATATTTCTTTGAGCACTTTTGCTGCACGTGTTGCATTAACCAGAAAAAAGCATCATTCTGTATGTTCAATGTAGCCCCGTGAATGCAGGCGCTGGAAGAGCAATCTGAAATACAGCACAGTCGCCGTGCTGGAAAGTCAATTTGTTTAAAAGACCAGCGGTCGGGTGGGAAGGATCCTGCCGGGCGGCCGGCACCTGCTTCTCAGCCCGCTCTGCTCCTGCTGCAAATGAAGGCAGCAGATTGCAATACACTGGAACAAATTAGCCCTTCCATTCATCTTCATTAGCCACTCAGTTTCACTGGATCTGAGTTCACTACAAGTGGGTTCCCAATATCTATGTAAATCCTTCTCTTTCTACACATATTCACTCACGTTTATTAGTAGGTACCAGAAGCAATGCTAAAAGTACAAGCCACACAGAAGAGAAAATTAGTGAGGGCTGGCTGTGCCTGCACAAGGTTATCATCCCGATTACACCACGGAGAGCAGAGTGTTTGGGTATTACTCCTATAATTATTGTTGTTGGTTGAGCATTAAATGTGTGCATTTAAAAATAAATCAGGCAAGTCTAGTGCTATTGCAGCAGTTCGATTCATCACTGTGGGTTGTATTGGAAGATGTGGTGGTGGGCCAACATGGAATTGGACTTCTGCATCCATGCTGAAGGAGCCATCTCAATTTCATAAGATTGGATTTCCTCTGAAAATCAGTGGGTGAAAATCAGTATACCCTCCTTAGGCTGAAATTTGGATTTTTCAGGGCTACCTTCAACCATTCCTCCTTTGAGACCTGGGCAGGAGAACAGCCAGGACTTCCATAAAATCCTGTCCCCTTTCCAGTTTGTTGTGTAAGAAAGGAAGCAGCCGCGGGGGCTGGAAATCCTGCAGCCAGGGAGGGGACCCATGCTGAAACCCAAGAAGAGCTATTCACCTCTCATTTGTGCAGGCACCCACGCTAACCACAGAACCTGACACAGACCGACCGGAGATGAAGACCTGGAGCCCCGAAGGTGGGGAGGAAGACCCCAGCCCCTGGCACACACCGGCCTGTTTGCTCAGCGCCTGCCGGGCTCTGCATCCCCCTCCCACACATCAGCACCCCGGCACCTCAGCTGCAATGGGCACAGGGAGGGCTCTTATTAATTACTGGTAATTACTTTTTTTACATATTGTTATTGATGTTTTTTTGTTGCAAGTAGCTGATTATATTTAAGAGATAAGGAGGGAAAATGTCTGCCCGGGCAGCTAAATCACTGGAACAAGGCTACAAAGCCCCGACCGCACGTCGCAGACCTTGCCAAGTGTTTCCAAACTGAATAGTCATTGGGTTGGCAGATAATTCAGAAACTATTTGTATGAGCTGTTTATCAAATTATTAACTGCACAGATGTTGTTTGGTTGAAGAGCAGCTGAACCTTCTCTCTGCCAGCCGTGGAGACAAAGGTCTGCAGGAATAATTGGAGATGTGCATGGAATATTAAATTAATTTACTGCTCTTAATTCTTATGCAAATCCTGACCTCTGATAGAGCCTATCAATTACCCTGCATACAGGGAAAAGAAAGGAGAACAGTTTCTTTCTTTTCTTCCCCCCCCCTTCTTTTTTTCCTGTTGTTCTTCAGTTTGGTTTTTTGTTTCTTTTTTTATTATTATTATTATTCCTTTTTGAAAAGGAACTTGGAAAAGGAAATATTTGAGGGAGGGAAAAAAGCCATTTGTGGGAGAAGCAAAGGACTGGGATTATTTAATTGATTCTCCTCGTTGCAGCGATGTCCCCTGGGAGTCTGGACGCAGTTTTTAAAATAGCGGGAGGGGTGGGGGGAGGCCTGGGAATGGAGGCCAGAGCTGGGCTGAAATAGCTCCACACGCTTCAGGCAGAGGGGATGGAGGGGCCCAGCTTGGCTCACATTGCCTTTGGTTGGAGTGGGAGATGACTGGAGGCCCACGCTGATCTTGGGTGGGTTTTGGTGGGGTTGGGGGCTCTAGCGCTGTGGGGTCCAGCCGGGGGTCTGGGTGGGTTTTTTGAGAAGGGCTTCACGCCGCTGGGAGCAGGGCTGATTCCGCCAGTAATTAACAGTGAAGAAGAAAGGCAATTTGTTGTCAAGTCTATTGTGAGATCCCAGGTAAAATGAAGTACGATTTAATTGGTCCTCGTTAAAAAGAGCTATTTTTCTAATATGGAGAAAAGACCTCATCTTGGGCACTTTTTTTAATTGGGGTTGTGTATGCACTGTTTAGTCAATGTTTAAAAAAGGCTCCGGGCCTTATTCTTTCATCATATTTTCTAATAAGGATAAATAAATAGGATGAATAATGCGATCGGTCTATCCCTCGACCTCTGAAAGACCTCAGCAGCGAAATGATGTTTCAAGCTCCTTTCGTCACATCCAATATGCACTGCCTTTCAGCTCTCCGCAGCCCAAACAAAAGCCATACAACAATATCAATTAATCATGCAGCAGGCAAACAAGGAGATTTATTCCACTACAAATAGCCTCACAGAGAGATGCTGAATGGGCTTGATTAGCATGAGAAAAGAGGAGCAAAACTCCACAGTTCAACAGCTAAAGAGCAATTTGATGGGGCTGGGATTGGGAAATTACTTGATTAGTGTCTATCGGAGGAGAACACGATTAGGACGCGAGTCCCAGCCCCGCCGGGGGAACGGGGGACTCGGGGCGGCCTGGCCGAGGGGTGGGGGCAAGGGCTGTAAAAATAAAAAGGGGGGAAATAAAAGGATTTTTTTTTTTCCTCCACCCCCCCGTAATGCCCGGGAAGCGCCGTGAGACTCTGCTCCCCCCCTCCCAGGCAGCCCATTCGGGTAATTTCATTTATCCCGCAAATCTAATTAGTAATCCGCGGATGACATTAATACCGATATAATGAAGCCTGTGATGACCAGATTAGGAGGCGCGCACTGACAGCCTTAAAGGCGCATCGCACCTTGGCGTCCGCGGGACCGGGGGAAAACGTTGCTCTAAAAGGAGAAGGGGGGCAGGTGGGGGGTGTAGAAAAAGAGGAGCAAAACCCGCACGGGTCGGGCTGAGCAACTATGAATGCAGCCGGTGCTTTGCTGAGCTTTACCTGCCCCCGGCCGCCCTCGTCCCGACTGATTCCCGATTCCCAGTAATATTGCTCCGCAAAGGAGAAGGGGGGGTGGGGGGGAGAAGAAGCCAGAGCCAAAAGAGTCGCTCTGCAATTTATTCCAATGGGTGGCTTTTAAGAAGCTGGCAATTTGAGACGGCTGGGTGTTATTTAGTGCAATATGAAATCAAATGATCCTATTTCTCAAATAACAGTGTCTGGGAGGAGAAGTGAACGCTCTGAAAAGGTAATTGTCTCCTGATGATATTTCCATTATACCCCAATCCTGGCCTAAACGCTAGGAGCGCCGGGCTGAAATCGATACGGGGAGGAAAGAGGGGCTCTCCCGCCTCGTACCGCCGGGATCCCGCACCGGGCAGGGCAGGGAGTCCCCACGCCAGAGCTGGGGTTGGGGGAAGCATCCTCAACATTAACCCCCCGCGATCTTTGCGGGTGGGCTTTCGGGGGAAAAAAAAAAAATCCTAACTCTTTATTATTATCACTGTTATTTTTTTTCCTTGCCTCGTTGCGCTGGCCGCGCCGGGTACCAGGGGAGCAGCCCGGGGCTGACACCCTCCTCGCCGGCGGCATCTCCCTGCGGAGGAGCCGAGGTAAGGAGAAGGAGCGCGGCAGGACCAAGCCCGCGGCGGGGGAGGGTCCGGGGGGGTCTGCGGGAGAAATATCCTTGATGCAAAAAAATACACCACTTTCCCTTCGGCGGGATCCGCCCCGCGCAAATGTCCTGGCCGCCGCTTTGCCTAAAGGATGGGGAGCGAGCGGGGGTCAAGCAGGAGCCGGAAGGGCTGCCCGCCCCCGTCCGAGCCACCTCGGGCTCCTGCCTACGGGGACACCGCCGCGGGGACCCGAGGAGCCGCCACCCCCCTCCCCGCCGCCCCTCGGATGGGGCTGGGGAGAGGAAATCCCGTCCTTTCCCGGGCCGGCGGGCCGGGGCAGCCAGACCGGTTCTCACCGTTTCCCCCCGAAAGCCCCGCTTGCCGGGCGTGTGTGCGCTCCCCCCCACCCCGCGGAGCAGCTTTCGGGGAGCTCTGACCCCCAGCTGCCCTCGCCCCACCCGAGTTTCAAGCCCCGCAGCACACGGCCAGTCTCCCGTCCAGCCGTCGGGTCGCAGGAGCCGCTGCCTGATGTTACCGGTAGTTGCCGTTGGTCCCCTTCAGCGTTTGGCAACTCTCTCCCTTCCCCGGAATGCCGCTGCTCCTTCATTTTGTGAAATACCCTGATTTTTTTTTTTTTTTTTAACGAGAGAGAACGTCCCTTTCGTTGGTATGTGCCCGCGTTGCCGAAATGATAAAATCACCAGAATTAAATCACTCCAGGCAAACGGCGGGGAAAAGGGGGGAAAAAAAAAAGAGAGAGAAATGAAGGCGGTGACCAGGAGGAAAAGGAAAAGCTCGCGGGACCTACCTGAGTCCGCTCCCGGCGGGGCAGCGGCGGGCACCTCCCGCCCGCTCCGGCGGCATCCAGCGGCGCGGAGCGGAGCGGCTGCTCGGCTCCTTCGCCGGTTTGGGGGTGGTTTGGGGTTTTTTTTTCGGTCACCGGCACCGCGACAGCGGGGACTGCCCGCTCCCGGCTGCGCTAGCCCGGGAGCCCAGGGGCGAACGGGAGTTTGGCAGCAGCTCCCGAAAACGACATCGGCGCTTTTTCCCACGTCTCCGGTCGGGTGAAGGGGATTCTCCTTCGGTTGTTTGCTTGGAGCTGCGGGGCTTCTTGGGTTGCTTGATTATTTTTTTTTTAATTTGTTTTGTATTTATCCTCACTTTTTTTCTTTCTCTGTAAGCCCCTTCGCCCACGCTGACGGCGGGGCGTGGGGGGGCAGGCTCGGCGTGGCCCCCGGCTGCCGGGGCGGTGCGGGGCGCGGAGCGGAGCGGCCAGCCCAGATTTGGGCTAATTACCGCGTAATTGCTCGGAAAGTGTCGGGCGTTCGCGCCAGCGCCGGGCGGGCTGGCAGCGCGTCCCCGGGCGCTTCGGGGCGCAGCAAATAAATGCACTTCTGGANCCCTTCGCTCTGCAGCAGGTGAAGTTACTGGGGGCACGTCGCTGCTGCACAAGGGGGGGCAGCGAGGGGGGCAGCGGCAGGCCAATGCTCAGGGCCGCGTTCAGACGCTCAAGGCTCCCCCCGGAGCCTGGTTCTCTTCTAATGGAATCACGGCACCGTCCAGGCCACCGACCTGCGCTTGGAGAGGTCCTGGGTGGTATGTGCACCTGCAAACAGCCAAAACATTTTGAACCTTAAGCCTCTAAGTCAGCCCAGACCTTTGCTGTTCGCAGATCCCACCTGCCGACCCTACTGACACGGGTATTTCCTCAAAAGTAGATCCGAAATGAATTTTTGAGCACTACCTAAATGCACTGTTGGAATATTTTCCAACTATTTTCAAGCCTTTTTGCCAGCTTCTGCTTCAGGTTCCTTTTTCTGTTTGGCACGATTATTTACTGTTGTATATACTAAATGGAGGACAGAGGGCAGGGACCAGCGTTGCCGAGTACTGAGCAGACATAGTTTAATTAATATAATAGTCTTATGCTTGTTCTCCTGCTTTTCAAATGAATGAGCAGTTTATATGTATGGACCCTTTCATTCACCACCAGAACAATCTTCTGCAGAGGACAGAGAGGGAAATGCTTAATAAATCACAGAAAAACAGCATGGTGGTTTGGGACAGGAAGCAAAAAATACCGTGTCTATTTCAAATAAATAGAGAATTCAGAGAAGCAGTGTATAGGTATTACTCCAAGTGAAATTTGGCCAGGCTCTCTAGACAGCACTTGCTGAAAAAGAAGCCAGCTTCTCTAGCATTTTGTAGGGTCCGGATCTACTGCTCCAAACCTCAGGCAGAAGTAAAAATAAAATGGAGAGAGCAACCAAACAGTGACCAGAAATGACTTCAGGTTTACACATAATTCTAGCTCAGGGGAACGTGGTTATTTTCCATGTGTGCTGCCACTGCTGTTTTGCTGTTTTTAAAGAGTCACAGCTGACTTGCAAACATTCATGCTGAAATATAAATGTCTTTAACAAGGTTTAAATATTTTGGTTTACAGTAGTGAGGGATTCTCAAGAGACTCTCTGTTTGTTAGTGTCTGTCTAAAGAGCAGCATGTCGCTACCTGTGCCGACGGTTCGGAACAGCCGTCGGATCTGATTTCCCTTGCCCCAAACAGCACTAAACTGCAAGGCTCGCCCAAGTGCTTCCCTTTGTTTCAAACCCTTGTAGCTTGGAGCACTTGTTGAACCTGGCGACAAGTGCATCAAAGTGGCTGACAATTATGAAATAAACAAATATCATTTGAGGCATTTTTGAGCCGAATCCAGTAATACATAGATTAGCTTATTGATGTCGTTATCATATTGAATATTATTCATGCTTCTGATATTTCTGCTGTGCAGCAGCATTCCCTGCTCAGTAAACATCATATTATCTCACTATGCAAAAGGCTTCATTAATCAAAACAGACAATAGGCCAGACGCTCTCCCTTTGAGTCTGGGGTTTTGGATCTTCTAGGCTTTTTACCTTGTCTAAATGCCTTGTCCCTGTCAACGCAGAAAGCAACTCTTTAAACAGATCACTATAAAACGTGGAGCTAAAAGGAAAACATTATCTAGTTCAGTTAAAAGAATTTCCCAGTTATTTTACATTTTGCCTTTAATTTTTCATGACTTGTAGAAGAAAAACTTTTTCAGTATTTCAGTCAGTACAGGAGATTAATCCACTCATTTGTTAAAATACTAATGGAAGAGCCTGATAGATCTCTGTCTTTCAAACCAGCAGCAGCAGTGTTAAGATCAAGAAAGATGGAGTCGACTGCCCAACCCACGGTTGTGCTGCCTGCCTCATTCCTTGGAGATGGAGAATGGATGGTGGATGGGGAGCTGGGAACAATGTAGCCATGAAGCTGCTGTACTCCAGAAAGAGGATCCTGTCAAAAAAACGGCACTGTCTTGACTTGGTGCAAAGAACCACATGCTGAAGGCAAGGTAGGACACTTTTGTGCCTAGGAAAAGGTTTGGGTGCAAAATCTCCACTTTGCCTCTGTAGGCTCACTGCAGCATCATGAACACATGTCTGTGTGCTTCGGGCACGGGTGCAGGCCAGTCGGTGAGACACTCGGGCACACAGAGTCATTCATTCATTTGGAGAGTTCGGCGGAGGCAGATTTGACCCCCCATGATGGATGTTTTCCATCCCACGATTTGTAACGAAGTTGAACTCTTGCTGGTTGTGGGCTGCCATGTGTGGCGTGCTCTGCCTCGCACCAAGCTACACCGCCTTGGGTTGAGCTGCAGCGTGCACAGTGGAGTAATGCTCCCTCCTGTGGGATTCGAACGGGCAGTTGTGGGATTGATTTTGGCTACCTGTTTTTGAGCTGTCATCTTCTTCCTGCTTTCTTCTTGGTTATTGCAGGCCTGACAGAGACATTCCATAATCATCAAAACCAGCACAAAATAGTCTTTCCTGCACAGAAATACATTAGAATTGTTTCAGACTGAGCAACAGAAATTAACGTAGTGGTTGTATGGGGTGCTCCAGAGGCACAGATGATTTCAGAGAAGACAGGAATTGAGCCTTTTGATGGTCTGCTGCGAGTGGTCTCGTTCAAATTCAGCCTCTTGTCTCACATGTCAGAAAACCTAAACTCAGTTCTCATTTCTCCAGGGACGGGGAAACTCAACACCGTCAATCTCCTCTTTCCTCTTCAGACAACAGCAGACACTTAAACGGAGACTGGTTAATTCCTCATGCCTACATCTTAGAAAATGAAGTGACTTTGAATTATTGGGAAAGCAGAGACACACGAAATCTCCCAGACATCCTCTCCAGATCCTTGGCCTTGGAAAGGCCTGAGTCAGGTCATACCTGATCTCTCCTGGTCTTGGAGTCTCTCATGCTGCATAGGAGACTCAAAAAGCACTTTGAGATGGCTGGAGAGGAGGGATACTTCCCTGCAAACAGTCTCCAAATTGGTCCCCTCCCCATGCCACGGTATTTCTGTTGCTCATTAACAACACGGAAACATAAACAATGGCATGTGCTTGTATCTAAATTCTCTAGGATTAATTAAAAAATTGTTGATGTCATCATTACCAGAGACTTTCAGTTATGTCAATAGGCTTTGGATAAGGCCCTTACATTCTTAATAAACATTATATAGTTTTAAATACTGTAGTTTTGTTCTTCAATTTTTTATTTAATCAGTCATTATCATTGGCTTCTGTGTTAACTCATTTCACCTGTCCTGTCAACAGCAAAAACTGCCTTCTTCAGTAAGACAACGTATTTCCTATTTATGCATCAGAAATGAGTAATAACAGGTTTCAAGAAACTGTAACATTTAATAAAAGCATTTTATTACATTTAAATTTATTAAAATTTAAACATTAAATTCAACATGTTAATTACTATTTCCATGCATTGACACTGACAGTTGGAAATGGATCCACACAACTGCTCTGCTGAGATATGTTCACTGGTGTTATTTGCTCTTTGATTACTAATGTATTATTAGTGCTTTTCATTTGGGACTTGATTCATTAACAAAAAGACTTATATGGGCATTATGTAAATTTTTTGTATGTCTTTTACATAGCTACCAGGGCATGTATTATGAATCTAATTGAAAAAAAAAAAAAAGAAGAAAAGAAAATTTATTCAGTTCTGTCCTGACTTGTGGGCAAGCTCTAGCTAAACGTACAGTCACTCTCAGAAATCAAATAAGCGCAGAGAGGAAAAACCTCTTTTCAATACATCACAGTCTGTGTTTCTGCAAATCCCTTTCCCCAGCCTGCTGTGTTTTGGCAGAAATAGCAAAATGGTGGCAATGAAATCTTCAGGCACTCTCATATCTCACCCGTGTGCCTGCTGTATACATGGGTGCTTGCAGCTAATCACCCCTTTTGGTTTTAATCAATGATTTCTCTCTAGTGCTTTTGAAGTCGTGATTTGGTTTATTCTAATCCAGATGTTGTCAAGCAAGATTTGTATTTCTCATGTTAAGCAAAACTCAGCTAAAATCAGAGAGGGCCCTTGATCTGTAAAAGCTTGTCATTATCATTACAGCAACAGAGTTGGGTGGGGCGGCTTCATGCCAGGACACCTTACACGAGGACACCGACAATTTCTGCGTTATGTAAAGAGTTTCCCATCTTTCCTGGACCAAGGGGCACACCCTCCATTTTCTGGCTTGAGATCAGAGGCTGGCAGACAATCTGCAGCAGGTACATGCTGTGCATGGATCCATCACTCAGGAAAACCATCAAACCCTGTGACAGTGATCTCTGATAGACATAGTCAAGGGCCACTGATGGGTGAGAGGGAGGAGGCCAAGGGTGAGACAGACAGATGATCTGTAGCACCTGTGAAGAAAAAGCAAGGAACAGATGAGAGATAAGTAGGTCAGAAAAAACTACAGCAGAGATCTTTGGAAAGATCACAGTAGTAGAAAAGCCAGAAATGCATTATTTTTTCCTCCAGTTTTTCTAGGTGCAGCAGTGCATTCAAGTCCTGACATTTAGCTCTCTAGTCTACTGCAGACAGCGGGTCCTTCTGTGGATGTCGCTCCAGGCTGGACCAGCCCCTTTGGCAGCGCCGCTGCCAGTGCTGCAGAATCCATCAGGCTCTTGGAGCAGGGAAGGGGCTCTGCAAACCATCACAGACGTGGTGCTGGACCCAGCACGGTGATGTCCTTAAGCATGGGGACACAGGGTAACGCCGTGGCCCACAAGCCTTTCGCTGTAAGGAAGCAACACAGGCTGTCTCTGGAGGCAGTCACTGGCACTGTCATTGGCAGTCCCTCACCCCCTTTTCTCCCCCTATAAAGATATACTCTTTTTCACCTTCTTCTCTTTCTCTCATCCCTTTTTCCTCCTGCAGGTGAGCACCCTGTGGCCAGATGTTCATCATGATGAGGTGAATTCTGCACCTTGCAGGATACTGTTGCATCTCCAGAGGAAAGCAGGATGCTAAAACCACACATGGTTTCCTTCCTGAATTAAAGAGAGTATGTAAAGCTGTTAAGATTAGTGCACATCAATCCCAGCATTTGAATCAAGAGATACTTTCGTTTGTCAGCTATTGGGGAAAAAACCATAATTTCATTCAAAGTGCATTTAATAAGACAGAAGGAGACAGATTTCTTTGACAGTTTTACAGATCTTATCAGATTACATTAAAATTAAATTAAAACAATCTAAAAGAAGTGTTAAGTACTGAAGGGAGAACACAAACAAAACACTCCTCTTTGTAGGCTTTCAGGGATGGGGTACTGATGTTAGTTATCAGGCGTGTGAGTAATAAGATTATTCTGGAGTCAATTATGAGCCCATCAGTGTCAGCGCAGGGGATCACTTCGCAGGCCTAGGGTTGCACCGAGACAAGGAACAGAAGGGCCAAAGGAACAAAATGCGAAGTATCTTGGGGGGACCAGGCTAAAGCTCCTTATTTCCTTATTTTTTTGTTTAATAAAACATCAGTGTTTAACCCTGTCTGCTTTTCTCTCTTCTATTTTGGCTTCCATTCTACTTTTTTTCTTCTCCTTCGTGCTGCCCGCAGTGCTGGGACTGGCGAGGACAGGTTAGCACCATCCCTGTCAGCGTTCCATGCCCCCTCAGCCCCTCCTGGGCTCTCTTCTCCGCCGGGACCGCTTTGCCACCACCTTCTCAGTTTGTCACCATGACCTCTAACGCTCCCCCCAACTCCTCCCCAGTTAGAGGACCCTCTGCTGTCCCTTGCCTGTGTCCCCAGCTAAGAGGTTTGGAGCAAGGGATGCTGTGGGAAGAGGGCAGCCTCTCCAAGTCGGCACCTCAGCAGGGCGATGCTGAGCAGCCCACCTCCTCCTCAGCAGCGGCTCCTGTGCCACCGTGCAGCTGAGTGCCCTTGAGTCCCCTGCCCCACACATGCGCTCCAACTGAAAACACAACTGAAAAAAACCCCCCAAACCTACCAGGGTTGGAAAGGTCCACTAAATAAATAAACTCAGCAGTCCTACGACTCTCACCTCCCGCGCTGAGCTGGCAGGTGAAGATCAACCCCTTTCAACTGAAGCCTGGAAATCTTAGTTTGGGAATAAGGTTTTCCAGTAGGTAAATACAATGTATGCTCGTAATTTTAGATAGCACTAGGAGCGTTTGAAAGTTTTGATATTATTTTAGCAAGGACAAATATTTTCAAAAGCGGTTTAGTCTTCCAGAACCAAACCTGTTATGTCACTAGTACAGGCTTAAGAAAGCCAGATTCTTTGCCTGTTTTGAAAAATAACAAATTTGTAGTATATGAAAGTGTTTTCTTGTTCAAATGCCATACGGCATTCGACAGTTTTCTGCACTGACAATCAGCGATGCATTCAAAATATGTGTCAGCCTGACAGAGCGCGATTCATGGCTGACATTCTGAAATAACAAGTTTTTAGTTTCTCACCTTGGTGTCAAAGAGCGGACTATTTATTTAGATGTAGATATTAGCAATGAGAGCTGTTATGAGGGACTTTTGGGGGGGGGGAGCAATTTAACTATGAAGCAACCATGAAAACCTTTTTATTTCCATTTTCTCTGCCCCCATGACTGAGTAGGAACATTATGCTGATACAAAGGCTCTGGAGAAGTCTTAGTACTACAAGTAACTCTCAAGGAGGACAAGGGATCGTGTCTGCAGCTGAGATGTCAAAGTGCCATTTTTTTCCCTACGCATTAAAGGAAAGGGCAAGGCATGGTGGACCTGGGTTGCAAAGTCAGGTCCACCTGGGGAAAAAATGTCCCACTTTGGAAATTTAGGTAAGCTCAGACCCAGATTTCGCTTGTCAGTTCTTGTGGGGATGTGAACTCACACTGTGACAGAGGTCTCCATAACACATCTTTGCTTTCAATACACAGAAGAGTGAGAAAGAACAGTGTGTCTTTTATTATGAGTGCGGTTTATGTGAATTCAATAATAAAAGGCTCCCAAATCTGCAAATCCTTTGCCTATGTATTTTCTTGAGTAGGTAAGCTCTTACATGAGCTAAAGTCTTCCATATCTTATTGAGCCATTTATTTATAGTGGATATGCAAAGGCTAAGCCAGACAGCAGCTATGGTTATTCAAGTGACAGAAGCTAATTTGGGAACTGTTAAGTACCGCTACATCAATTCAGCAAAGCTTTTTACTTTACATTTAAATTTGGTTTATCCAAGTTTGAGGCTGAAGGTGTTGAAAAATACGAGGAACTCTGTTGCATGACACTGAAACCTGGCAGGGACACCCCGAGCCTGAAAGCTCGTCCCGATGCTGTTGAGTACCCCCCGGCCCCCCAGCGCTGGCACGTGGCTTGAGCTGTCTCCTAGCCATGCCACTACTACCTCGCAACTGCAGCTGATGCTTTCATGTGCAGTTGTCGGACAGAAGTTCTAATGAAGGGTAATTATGATGATGATCTCCCACTAATTGTATACTGATTGCTGTTCTAATTATGCTTAAGCATTTCATAGCTATCCATGATTTTGCCTATCGATGTAGCATTTCTTCTCCTCAAATTCAAATGCTGTCACGGTATTTGAACTTTTGTTACTGGGGCCCTGGAATTTAAGCACTCATTTGGCAACTTCCTTTCAAAGCAACCCAAGCTTCTATCTGAAAGTGAAAAAAAAAAAAAAAAAGTGGTTTTCTTTTCTGCTTCGTTTACCAGCTGGGGATTTAGGTGCAGGGTTTGTCAGGGCTGGTCCAGTGCCCACTCAGGGTGGTGTGGCTTTTTCCACTGACCGATGGATTTTGGTGACAGGACATCACCGACCTCTGACAGCTTGACAAAGTGGCAATTCAGAGGAGGAGGAATCAATAATTTTATTGACTTTTATACAACTGGGAAGAAGCCATTTGCATTTTCTGGTTAGTTTTTTCCCCCTGAAAAACATGGTGTACAATAAACTCAGCAAAACAGACTATTAGAGTGAGGGCCTCATTACTGTAACTGTTCAGCAGCTCACAACTATTTTTGGAATTAACCTCCTAGCAAAGTCTCTATTTCCCCTATTTTCAGAGACATGATTGCTGGCTTGCACAGGTTACCAGAAGCTGGGGCAACTCCTCCTCAGCACCAGTTCGCAGACTGGACTGGGCATTACAGCCATTTTAACTGCTGTATTAATGCCTAAATTAACAGATTCAATAATATTACATGAACAGATGAGGTAATAATTTATGGATAAATGCTGTAAATCTCAGGAGCCCCCAAACTCCTGCCGCCGTTTCCTAGGACAAGGGCAAGGAGCCCTCTCACGGCTCTGAGCTGCGTGCCCACCACCTCCCGCGCTAGCAACGCTCTTCTGTAGTCCTCTGACGTGTTTTTAAGACTTTAAAGGTTTAAAAATGCCCCAAAGGCATAAACACACCACGAAGGCAGCGGGACACCTCCCCCTTCCCGCGCCCCAGCCCCCGCCATGGCAACGTGCGGGGGGCGGGGACTTCCGGGGCGGGGCCGCCGCGGTGCAGGCCGGGAGCCGTCGCTCTGGCCACCGCCGTAAACAGGGCGGCATGAGCGGGCCCGGCTCGGCCGCCCTCAGCGCCCCCCGGCCCGGCCGCGCCTGCTCCCAGGGGCTCGGCGGCCTCCTGGAGAGCCTCCGCCGCAGGTGAGGAGACCGCACGCCCCTCCGCCGCCATCCGCTTCCCCGAGAGCGGCCGCGCCGGGCGCGGCCCTCCCGCCAGGCCGCTAAGGGCCTCCGGTGGGCCTCGGTTCCCCTCACCCCAGACGGGCCGGGAGGGTAGGAAAGGGGAGGTGAGGGAAGGGGTGGTCTCCCGTGTGCCCTCGGGGGCAGCTGCCGGGTCTCTGCCCCGAGGGGCACGGGGGAGGCGGACTCCCGCCTTCCCGGGAACGCGACAGTGCTGCGCTCCGGGAAAAATGGGATTCACTGAGTGCTTTTGGGATGTTATTGCTCGGAGAGGCTTTCTCCGGGAAGGGGGGGAATAGTGCAGGGTCCCCAGCAGCGTCTCGGACAGGGCACTTCTGTTACCTCCCTCTACTTCATCATCTTCTTTTGAATGGTCGCATATTGTGTGTGTGTGTGTATGTATGTGTCCTTAAAGGTAGCTTATCGTTAACACCTGATTTTGATGTTCTTGCTCACTGTGCTGTATGATTTCTGTTTGAGCATATTGGGGTGACTTCCAAAAGCGCTGTAAACCTGTTACTGTTTGTCTGAGAAGTTCTGAAGCATTTCTGGCAATAGTTACAAAATGACTTGTTACTTTAAGTGAACAAGCAGATAATATAGATATTGGTATTTCAGAGCTGGCTAGCTGATGAATGGGCATGTACAGATGTTTCTCCTACAGACATCTTTTTAGTCTTTTAAAAAAAGTTATTTTAGGTGTTTCAATTTATGGATGCTTCAGGGGGATCTGACTTCAGGAAAAAAGCGAGCCTATGTAGTGATGCAAGCTTTCTGACTGGGCTTTGGCCTGAGGGATTTCAATCACCACTCAGTTCCTCTGAAGCTGTGTGCAATTAGTGATGCTCCTGGCCTGTTACTCACTGCAATAACTACAGTAATTGGTGTCAATTAGCACTTTTTTTCCTGGCCAGAGGAAGTCTCTCGAGATCATTTATTGTATGCTGTTATGAAGTTCCTCTTTAAGTAGTACCTGTTTTCTGTCTAACACAGAAGACTGGTTTTCTGGGTCTCGTGCTAGCACATCAAACATACAGAATTAGCAGAAATAATAACGCCATGGCCATGAGAATCTAAACTTGCATGTTGATACTGCTTTTACAAAAATGCTCTGTATATCTTCACTAATATCCTGTTCCGGCCTGGAAGACCACTGGCAGACAAATCAGGAATAATTTGCTGTTTAAAAGACTGGACAAGAATATATACAGTACATTTTTATTGTATAAAAAGTATTAAAGATATGGTCCCTAGATAGGGAAGACACTTGATCTAAATTGCGGAGTTAGAAAATTAAGGGGGAAGGAAGATTAAAATCTGAGTGTTCTAGAGTGCTTGCTGCTTTAAACTGTGTTGTTGTGTGCAGATATCCCTCGTGTTATGAGTGGATGTGTCTTGTGCCTCCTGAGAGCCTGGTCTGCATGAAGTTTGGTCACCTCTTTTGTAGCTTCTGTGTTGTCTGAGCCTGTGGCTGAGCTCACACTGCATGAGTGGTCTTACCTTCTTCAGCACCTCTGGGAACTTAATACATTTCAGATATCAACCTGGTTCAGGAGTTATTTGGGGAAGGGTAATTACAGGCAAACAGAGAGCATGATTGCATAAGCTTTGTTACCTCTGGAGACCCAGCTTAGCAGGTCTTTTGATAATAAATAGACCTTTTCTGCCAGGCAGTTCTGTGGTATGTACTTTAAAATATGAAAAAAAGAGATGTTTTTGTACCTGGTGGTGTGGACAAACAAGGTATAGTTTTTATGCTGGCCTGCAAGTTGTATGCTTCTCTTGCCTCTGGGAATCGTGCTGCAGAGGCAGTTGTCTCTTCAGGATTTCTTGCAGTGATACCTTTTATCTAAACTTTTCAAAGTATAAAATATACATCACTGGGGCATTTCAGCTTTTTGAGTCCTGCTTTGGAATTCTGCACTAATCTAATTTTAAATTGTCTGTTCTAAGAAGTACCTGACAGCTGTTTCACTCCTGACTGCAGTCCTGCTTTCAGTTTGCAGTTGTGCTTGAGCAAACAATGAGCCACTACAAATAAGCCGTGTGTGCAAGAGCTCGAACATGGTGGAGGAAGCTGCTGCTTGGTTATGTCCCCCATCTGACTCTTGGGGAACTAGGAGGGAGGTCTCATGAATATTTCTTTTCTGCGTGTTCTCATAAATCTTTTTTCTTTGAATACTTGAATTTTGAAGTGCTTGAGAAATTAGCTACCAGATACTAAGCTTCTGAGACTTGTGCAAAAAACCCCATAACTGTACCTTAAATTACCTGTTAGACTTTGGCCACATTTTATTCCCTAATGTTTATGTTTTGTCCAGTCAAGATGTAAAAATTACTGCATACATAGGTCTCTATATGCAGGTCAGTGATATCTGTGTTGTGTGCAAAATTATAAAGGATTAGGTTTGAAGTGTCTAAGAGAAGTGTTTTATAAAGATCTGACCATGTTGTGATTACTCAGCACTTAGTCTTCAGTGGTTGCTGGTGAGAAAGGCAGGCTTTGAGCAGTGTGGGTGATGAAGTAAATAAATTATGTAGTTAAGTGCCATACTTAACACTGTGACTAACTTTGCAATTAGCTTCGCTTTTTAGACATTGAGGCCAGATACTTCACTGTAAGGGTGATGTGCAGTAAACATGTACAAATAACGGAGATGTCCTGAACAGAGAATGTCAACCGAGTAGGATTGTTAGTTTCAGAAATATCTGCTGGTATCAGTTGTATGTAGAAGATGGTGCTAAACAGGTCCCCTCTAAGGCCCGCCCCCGCAGGGGACCAGCACAGTTGGCTAAGGCTTGAGCAAGCTCTGGCCAGGCTCCAGGCTAGTAAGGTGGATGCAGCTCGGTGCTCAACAGTTGATTTAATATCAAATTGGTGTAGAAAAACAACTATAAAAATAAATTTTTTTTTATGGGAAGATTGCATAGTACCCAAGTGTTTCACAGTTTTCTATGTACTTATCTCAACAGGGTATCATGGCAGTAGTACTGTTATTCCTACATTATGGATGCGTAACTGAAGCACAAAGACTCTAAGGCCTGGTATCTCAAAAATATTGAGACATCTTAGTCCTGCTGGCTTAAATGGGAGGTGAGGGATCAAATATCACTACAGATCGATGCCTGGTGAAATGCCAGAGATTAGAGAGAGCTTGTGGCCGACCAGGGAATTTAATGCTGCTCTCAAATCCCAAACTAACACTATTTCTCTGTAGACTGGAGATTCATGGTTGTTTGAGAAAGAGCCACCTGGATCTTTAAAAAATTCTGAAGTGTGCTATTTTTGCCCATTTAAGGAAAAAGCCGATACCTGACTGTGTGCACCGTTTTAACCTAATGCAAAACTGCGTGAACAAATGAAAGTTCTAGGCAGAGAGCTTTGGTTTTTTGTGTTTAAAAAAAAGAAAGGTGGCGAAGTGGAGCGGGTAGAATGATCCCTTTACTGCTTCAAGCTTTACTTCTGTCACTGACAGAACCTAGCCAGAACCTGGGCAAGCAGCAAATCCAGAAGAAAAGTCTCGATTGCCTCTAATTCAGTGCTTGGACAGAGCTGTGCTGCAAAACACCACAAGCTGTGTGTAACCATTTTAGGCATCCATAATGATGATACTCGAATGCTGAGAGGCTCTTACCTAATGTTGTCTGTACTGCTTTGTCATGCCTTGAGAAGACCATACTTATATATTCATGTGCTGCCTAAATAGCTGTAGCACAGACTAATGAAAGGGATACTGAAAAACTATGCTAGTAGAAAGGAAACAATCTTTCACGAGCTAAAGAATGTGATGTGCTCCCTGTGGTATCAGAGTGAGAAACAGGGTTGGAGCCAATGGCTGTTCGCATCCATCGGCTTTTACGTCCATCAGGATATCAGTGTTCTTCATTGAGTCATGAAAATTACTTCTAGAAGTGTAAAAACAAGATCTTGAAATCTGCTTTTGCTTAGCTGTCCATCATGTAAAAGGAAATTGAAAGGATGAGATCCCAGATGAAGCGTGGCTTTTAAATTGCATACATGACATGAAAACCTAATCTTGTTTCAGGCAGTGGCAGGATCAGATGGATAAAATGGATGCCTTGATCTCCCAGACTAAGAAGCAGAAAGGGTTTTTTTCCTTGCCTTTCTCTGTGCAGGGCAACTGGGAGGAGGCAAATGTGTGTGGCTATGACATGGACATATTTGTAGGAGAATGCACAAAGCCATAGATAAGCGTGCCTAGCCATGTGGGTGCATGCTATTTCATGTATCTGCCCATACCACTCGCACATGTACAGCCTTCCTGGCTAATAAGAACTTTATATTATTTTTTAATAAGCAACTTGGGGTACTTGCTTTGATTGTTGCAAGGTTTTTAACATGAATGTACTGGGAGCTTCTGTCGTACCAATTGATGATTTTAATTTTTTTGCTCATGGGATAGTTGCTCATCTTCAGATGCAGTTTATAATTATTAAATTCGATCATCTTTACTCTTTTCTCCTCCTGAAAATAGATTCTCTTTGAACTAGATTGCAGGTGAGGCATGGAGTTTGTTCTCAAGCAACCTGATCATCCCCATGGGCATATACCCTTGCATTGTTTCTGGCAGATAGAGATGGCCCCATAGCATTCTTACAACCATAAATATTTTTGATGATTACTTATATCTGTTACCCTTTAGTGAGTTCTGGCAGGTAGTGCTAGCATATCTCTAGGTGTACCTGGCTTTAATGCGTAAGTGTGAAATATGTTCTTGATTTTAAGTTCAAATTGCTAAATAAAATACATTGGGTCTGTCTGCCGGGAAAGAATTTGAATTTTTTGGGAATCTGTTTTAATCTATTAGAAATTGTGAGGAGCTGTCCATTTGAACAAGTTCAGTTAAGTATTTCCTGCACTGAAAGTGGTCTGCTCTGGGTCTTGGGGTGGGGAAGAAAGGGAGAGATGAACTCATGAACTGCTGGTCTCAGGGTTTAAAGCCCCTCCTGGGGCTGCTGAAGGGGAGGGACTTGAAATGGCAACTTAAGCTGGGCAGAAGTCTCAGACTATTTCGGTGGGTCTTGTGTGGATATATACATGTTCAGGCATCTTTTCCTGTTGAAACAACCTAGCTCTTGTCCCAGCGAGGAACAAAGAAGTAAAAGCTTTGAGGTTAGGTTTTTGGTTTTGTTGACTGGGTTGTTTTTTTTTTTTGTGATAAGCTTGCCTGGCAGATCAGTCTGTAAAACTACCAATCTAGCAAAAGTGTGCTCTCTGTTCTGAAAAGGTTACACTCTGTGAAATGCTTTGTTTCTTGCATTTTGAGAATTTAAATTGTGAAGTAGTTTTATCTTACTATGTGTTGTTTGGGGTTTTTTTTTCAGTGAAGCCAAAAGGCTGGAATTAGAAAGAAAACTGATGGAATACCTAAGGTCTGATGCATACCTGTAAGTCTACTTAAAAGCTTCTTTTTAAAAGCTTCTTAAAAGTTTCTTATTTAATTTTAATTACAAAGTCCTAGATATCATGGAATGCTTTTAGAATGTTATCTTGAAGTTGTTTTATAACAATAAATGTATATTCATATGTTAAGTATATTATAAGATTCATGTCTCTAGGTTATTGATGAAACAACTTCAGCAATAACGTAATTACCTTATTCTATAATACTGAAATTTTATTATAGTAGTTATTACTAACTTAGGTGCAAGCTGGTTTTATGCAACTTTTAAAAAATCACTGTTCATGCTAGAAAGTCCTAGGGTCCTAGAAAGTCTGAAAGCTTTAGGAATTCCTAAAGGATATTCCAGGTTCTAGTCTTCTCCTTGTGTTATTTCTGCAAAAATTCCAACAACAGAAGAGGGACAAAAAATATCTCATCCAGTGTTCCTTTCCTCAAATGTGCTTTGTAAAGCTCATAAAGGTGACTGTTCTATCTTGGCTCAAGGGGCTGAGGGCTAGGTGTAATAATAGCCAGTCCCTTAGGAACTCCTGTTGTGAAAGAGGGCCTTTAGATTAGAAAATAATGACATAAATTTAAGAAAAAAAAGTGCTTGAACAGGTGTGTGGAAACATCACATGTAATTTGTTTTGTGGTGGTGGTTGATATATTTTACTCCAAGAGGTTTTGAATTGAAATGTCTCTGAAAATATTGTCATCTTTGGGGGATTTGGGTTGCAATTCCACAATTGATTCAAGTAGACCTGTAGATAGATTGAGACCAAAAGAGGTGCCTGATGGCCCTGGGTTCACGTGTTCCCTTTGTTGGCACTACGCTTGCATGGCTGCCCTGTAATCAGATAAGAAAATAGGTCTGGATGAAGGGAATCTGTTTTTTGGGTGGCTGAGAACTGGTGTAGGTGAATTTTCAGCTGGATTACTCTTGGCCTGATTTGCCTTGTGATTATGTAGCAGATAGCATTGGCACGAAAAAGAAAGGACTGGAGTGAGATGCCCCTTCTGGTGGCAGCATGGATTTAGGTTGGCTTAAAGCAGTTGTGAAACTGCAGCCTTAATGTCACAATTTGTATGACATCCAGAGCACGTTTTTCTACATACAACTTTCATTTTGATTTAATGTGATATGACTAAACCAAATCAATTTAAACCAAAATTACAAGAGTTTAATATACTTATCCTTTTGAACACCAAACACCTGCTTATATCTCAAGTTATGTAGGAGACATCCTGCCAGTTCTGTAATGTAGCTTTGGGCAGTTGTGCAGAAGAATGTATGTGTCTACTCCTTTTTGCAGGGCTTGGGGGGGCAACTTCTACATAAGTGTTAGTATGTATGTGTCTGAAGAAAAGCGATTGTAATAGATGTGTTTATTTTCCTACTCTTTAAGTACAGTTTCTTTTTCCCCTGTAGAATGAAAGTAAAATATATGAAGCTGAAAAAATACTTGAAAGAAATAGATGAACGACAAAAAGGAGCTCTTCTGCGAAACCAGGCCTTTTTAAAGGAATTGGACCGATTTGAAGCTCATATGAAGACTTCAAGTTCAGAGATGATTCGGAAGATGGAAGTAACTTTCTATAAGACCTAATATGTTAGTGTTTGCTGTTATTACAGGGTTGCTAAATTGGTTTTGTCAGAGTAGTATGCACATCAAGACTTCAGATGCTAGTGAAACCTCACCATATATTTTGGAGTGCTTAAAGTGGTAATGTTTGGGAATTTGAAATGAACCCAAACTCTGCTAATATGTGATCTAATAGACCCTACTGTAGCTGCAGAGGTAGTAGGCAATGCTTCACAGAACTCTACATTTGGTCTACAGTCAAGTGACCTGTGCTTCTGAGGCTCTTGGAGGTGAGAGAGAACTGAGATCAAAAAAATGTAGAAATGGATCATGTGTTTGGAGTGTTAGTGGTAAGGTAGTAAGGTTAGGACAAAAAGAAGACTTGAGTTGAAATAGTTTCATCAAGACTTTGTTACAAAACTGTGTTTTAGTAAGGCTTTTATTACTTTAAAATACCTAAATACATTTAATGGAAGTTGTTTCAGGGTGTGTTTTTTAAATTTGCTGGTGTGAACACCTGAAATAGCTGTCCTTAGTCATGCCCCTGCTTACTGCTCTGTCTTCATCAGTAGAGGAAGTGTAAGAGTAAATTTCTGTATGTGAGCTACCTGGACTAAAGCTGAGCTAAAATGAGGTCGCACTTAGTTCTATTACTAAACAGTCAACTAGCAATACAAAACTTGATCAGGATCCATATTTGGGGTTATAAAATAGATGTGATTTTTTTAATCATACCTCATGACTGAAATACTTTGAATTTAATAGGCTGCTGTAAGAAACAGCCAAGCTCTGAGGATTTTTGAATTGTATTATTATATTATATGTTGTCTTGGTATTCAGTGAAGAGCAATTTGGGATGTTGCAAAGTGATATGGATTGGTAATCTCAGATTTAAAAAATAAAATTGTGATATGCTTATGCCACTAATATGTGGAGTCATATTTCTGAGGAGGTAAAAACTGGACAGGAAATGTGTTTTTGTCTACTTTCTAAGAGCAGTAGCATTCTTCTGAAATATTTGGCAGGGGCTGTCTCTGTCCCTCTGCCACTCCCCTTTTTTAACTTCATGGAAGAAAGGAGGGAAGGTAACAAATTAGTTGAGGTATTTTAAGCTTGTGTATGTGGTGCTGACACTTATTTTTGTGTGGCTGTCTGTAACTCAATTGTGATTGTCTTTTATTTCTCTGAAATGCAGTTTGAATTAAAACAGGAAGAGTGGTTTTGGAGCATATTGTTTTCCTCTCTTTGTTCTCTTCAGGGGCACACACAGCTTGATCTGAGACAGTAAAACTTAAGACTGTGATCCTTTTAAAAGGTGTCTAAAAAGCCTGGGTCCAGGTTCCAGAATATGTGAATGTGCAGCAGCACCACTAGATGACAGTGGTACAGGAGTGAAAGAAAAGTGTGGGGTGGCTATAAGGGGCTCTGATACAGCAAGTATCTGTTCTAGGATTCTAAGTATGTGAAAAGAAATACATAAGCTCTTCTGAAAAAAACCTAAGAGGAGTAAAGAATCAGACTGCAACATAAAAACAGGGGGAATGGAAGGGGAAAAAGTATAAAATGTAGAAGTTTGAAAACAAACAAGCAAACCTTACTTTAAAATGTTGGGTTTTTTGAAATTTTTCTCTTGATGTGCTCTGGAAACACGGCACTAGGAAACGTTATTAGAGCTTAGCCTGAGGTAGGGATGTATAAGCTGCAACGTACTTCCCTCCCTCTCTCCCTCCCATCTAGTTTGGCTTTCACTAGGTGCATCAGCGTAAAGGGCAAGAACCTTTGTATGCAGTTCTTGCATTAGAAAAGTTCCTTTCTTTCAATAGATAAATGTATGACCTGAAGTGTGAGCTGTTGTCCTTTCTAAAAATCTATGATGGATTTTAACTATGGATGTTAATGCATGTCTAGTCCTTTTTGAATCCTCATATTATACTGATTTGACAAAAAGCTTATGTACTAGGGCTAAAAGAACCCCAAACAAACACCTTCCTCTCCCCCTGAATTTCATTGTTTTTAAACTAGTTGTCTTTGATTTCACTGAAAATCTCTTTGTGTTTTTATTAAGAACAACAATGACTAGCTGGCCCCAAACAACTCTCCCTATGTTAGCTCTAACTTGCAATGTATTAATGCTGCTTTCCATCTTTCATATTAAAGCAAATAGCCCCAATCTCTGCTTTTCTCTGCTCATGTGGAAGATTTTTATGTATGTTATTTGAGATGGGGTGATGAGACTTGTTTGTGTTGATTAACATTCTCTCTGAAATGCCAGTAGGGTTGCACGTACGTTTCCTATTTGGGACGTGCTGTCCTTGACTTGAGTGTACAGAGACGGTGATCTAGGGGGATGGTTGTTAGCTGGTCTCCCTGCCTTTGTAATTAAGGAAAAGACATAGCTATCTCTTATGGTGGCAATTGATTTCAGCTCTAACACACCAATGGGCTGGCTAACATCCCATACTTGCATAGCCACGTTAATAAATTCCTTGCACAACTGTAGCCCAGCTAGTGCCTAGTAATTCTTTTAAGCCTGATGGGTTTGGTGACATTCACAGAGCCTCTTTTCCTTGCTTCAGCTTAGTAACATATAGTTTAGAGGCTGTCCCTGTGTGTGTGTGCGCGTGTAATTCCCTGCTCTTTTCTTTTGTTCTTTAATTTTTATTTAAAGCAGAGCAGGAGGGGTATGTTGTGATGCTAGGTTTACCCTGTTTTTAAGGATTCTTTTTTTTCTGAGCAACTCTAACGTGCACCAGTTTGATTAGTGGTAGGTTGTTATAACGTAGTGATGTGAGTCACAGTTGTGCCATGGGTGGATCTGCATGCAGTGTTTTCATTCATTGCTTCCATTTTGATGTTTCTATGTCATCCATTTTATTTTTGCCAGGTTAGAATTTTTTTTTTCTGAGCTGTTGAACAGAGCACAGATTACATATCCTTTCTGCTACAGTTATGAAAAGCCCCCTTGTTGGGGATTGCATAAGAATTATGGAGCATGTAATCATTTAACCTATCATGGAGGTACACAGAAAGAAATTATTACTATTTTTTCTTTATTTTCATGGAGAGAGAATGCCCTTTAGGACTGCTTTATCATTACTATGTGCACAGTTTATTATGTGGCTGTAGCTGACAAAACTTCTTTTGTTTCTGAAAGATTCACTTTTTTCCCCCTGTCTCTGTCTGCAGTTTCTTCTGTAATTCTGGGGAGTATAAGTAAATTCACTTAAGCTTTCAGGAAAATCCAGTGGTTACATTTGAGTTTATTTTGAGCATCTTTAATTTTCATGTGGTTAGTTTTTCTTTCTTAAAATTTCATGTTTACAATTCTATGAACAGCTTCTATTACCTAGGAAATAGCAGACTTGCTGAATGCACCACTGGAGTGAAGTGCTGAGATGGTTAAGTTAATTGTTTTAAAGATTTATTTTCATGCATATTACCTGATGCAGAATAGGTATTGAAGTGCTTTCATTCAGGGCCGATGTAACTTGTTATTGGGGTTTACAATTACTAACAAACAGGATTAATTATAGGTGCTGCATGTACTTGGCTTTTAAGCAGTAGTCCTACTATGAATGCATTACATTTGGTCAATTAAACAATGTAGTGGAGGTGAAGATGGTTTATGCAGTTGTTTGTTAGTAACACTACAGCAAGTTGCCTTTCATGCTGGGTTGCTCTTCATAACATCTGCCATATATTTTTCCTTATAATAGCTCAACGAGTTGTAAGATGATGTATGTAAAGCAAAAACAAATTCTAAAGCTCGTTTGATCCCAAAGAGGCAGAGTCATTGTCTGGATACAGCAGAAATAATTTGGCTTTACAAATACTAGTTGGGATGAGATAAATTTTAGTCAACAAGTTATTAGTATATTGTAGGATTCTAAATTACAAGAATAAGTAGATGTGTATTTAAAAACCTGCAGAAGATTGTGTACAAGCCATGTCATTTGTTCAGAGAAGCAGAAAAATTAGGAGAAAATGGGATCTCAGGCTTTTAAAATACAGTCCAAGTGAAAAATGCTGCTAGGACATTATGTTTAAAAGTGCACAATTTGCAAAGTATTTGTTGGGGTTTTTTTGACCTTCAATTTTATATAATGGATTTGTTCACATTTAGACATGGTATGGAAGAGAAATTAAAAGTGTGTTATCCCTTCAAGAGGGTAACTTGTCAGCAGAAGGTGACAAGGAAGAAGAATACAACAAGCAGGTAATACAGAAATGGGGGGGGAAATATGTTTTATTACGTTGATGTGCTTTCCTCTGAGCTGCTGCATGAGGAGACAGGCATTGCTAAGCAGTCTTTGCGTGGGGATTTTTGTTGTGGCATTTGTAGTGTGAAATATTGCTCAGTGCCTGAATGAAGTAGAATAATCTGGGTAAAAAGTGCAATTATTTCAACCAAAGAACTAGAATTAAAAAGGGGGGGGAACTCTAGCTGTCTATATACTGAATAGTGTGAAAATGGTCTTGACTGAAGAGGAAATATTCTTAATGAATGATTTTTTTAAAAAATGCAGCAGTCGATTCATGCGGTGTATTTATAATTTTGTGCATTTTGACCTTTTCTCAGAAGAAGCAAAAAGAGATTGCATATCTAAGTAACAGACAAAAAGACTGACAAGGAATACTTAAATATATTCTGCTATATATCTGCAGTAATGCAGGCTTCTAATCCCTCCTCCTATCTCCATATAAATGATACAGTTCAAGACCATAGCTGTTTTCTTCACTAAAAGCAGTAAAGCTCTTTTAGATGAAATGTCTAAAAACATCTTGTAATAACTTGGAGCATGCTGGCAAGAGTAGTCACTTGTGACTATGTGTGAAACCCCCTCAGCTAGTCGATATTGTAATAAGCAAAAATGGTAGCATCACTCCATTATTCAGAAAAGCCAACAGCATGCTTGTCCCTTAGGCTACAGCATTCATTAAGAAAAGCTTACTGGGCTGAAAGCTGGAAACAGATGATAACGGGATATGATTTTCATATTTAATGCATTCCTTGGAAGAGTATGTGTGCTGCAGATTGATAGAAGAATCAACTGCTACTTTACTAAAAGACTTTCTAGTTTGCCCTATAGCTACCGATGGAATCATTCAGCCAAGAAATTAACTTTTTCTCCTTTTACCTGCTTTATATATCTGCTAAGCAGGCTGCCTGGCTGCCAGTAAATGTTATTATGCAGTTAAATGTTTGGTATTTAAGACTCTTATCAGAAAAGAAACAGAGGCCACACTATTTTGTTTTTATAGTAGGAGGAAGGTTTTCGGTTTTCTTTCTTCAGTGCATTAGCAGTCGTTAATCTGAGTTTATAGGAAGTTTTCCCCATAGATTAAAAAGTTAAAAACCTTGAATTTAGAGCATTCTTTAAACTGTAGTATATAAAGCAATGAACCCGAGCAACCTTGACCTATATAAGCAGGCCTCCAGCAGTTTGTGAATTATGTTTTTAATTTGGACGTATGTGAAAAGGTGAGTTTATTTGTGAAGGCTAGATTCTTCAGTTAAAAGCCGTCGGTGTAAGAGACATGATTTCTAACCTATGGAAAAGTTTACATAAATACTAGAACATCAAAGGCTTATGGTGTGGCTTAGATTTTTAAAAAACTCTTAGCAGGTTTTGGACAGTACAAGAACTTGGTGTATACCGGAATATGTCCCTTTATGGTGAATTACAGTTAGTAGCTTGACTGTGGACTCTCTTCCTCCCCTGTCCCTTCTTTCTCCTTCTCATCTCTTTCCATAAATACAAAGGTAACTTCAACTAAATTGTGCATCCTTTTGCCTTGTCTATGTGCTGTGTCTTGGATCTTACTCTGTAAAGTCTTTTTTTTTTTTTTTTTGGTGCTGATTGTGCCTGTTTCCCACCACCTTCACCTCACTTTAAACGTGCTTGTTCTTATATCCAAAATACAAGAGTTTGTTCTTGGTGATGCGGCACCGAGTCAGTGGTAGTGAGCATGTGCAGTTAGCAGGTGGTATATCCAGGATGCAAATCATCACAGCTTGGAACCAGTTTTATTTGCCAGCACTGGTATCATAATGGTTTCTTTCAGGCTGGTTAGGATGCCAGTGACTGTGTGATAACCTTGTCAGTGATGCGTCTTGGAGACCACAAAGGGCAATCACAGAAGCAATCTTCTAGAGACAGTCAGTATCCCAATGCCCCTAAAACACCGATGTGAATACCTGCTACTTCTCTGAGCCATGGGATATGCATCCTTTTGGTCTCAGTTTTTATGGGAGTCCTTAAGCTCAGAAATCATATACCCAAAGAGTGTTTGTCTAGAAAACCATGATTCTGCATGGAAAGGACTTGACTTCTAGTCCTTTGAAGCCCAGTGTAAAGGCAATCCAGTGTTACAAGTTGGAGGAGAGGTCCCATACTGAAGAGATCCTTCTCAGCTGACATTGCTGTATAACCTGGGCTTCTGAAACCTTTGTGCTACGCAGTCAGGCTTCTTCAACTTTGAAGCACTTTGTTGAAGATTTGGGACTTGTGCATCTTGGCACTGCCATGTCTGTAGGATGCGGGGCATAGGGCACCTCCCAGAAACACCTGTGGGTGAGAGAACTTCCTTCTCTGAGAAGGCAGGTCTCATTAGGTGCGAGTGACACTGGCGCTTGGAAGAGATGAGCCTCTGGCTTGACTTCACCTCCCTAGCTTTCACGTGGTCATCTACTGCTGGAGGAGACTGGGCCCTTTTGTAAAGCCTAATGGAAAGCATTTTTTTTTTCTTACCTTTGTTCTCTTCGATACACTTTAATGCTAGTAAAAAAAGGTTGTATTTGTTTCTGGAGGAAGAAGTGCGTGGCCTGTGCTCCACAACCAGAAAGAGGATTGTTAAGTGTGCTTTGTGCAGAGACTTCATTTAACTCCCAGCTGGAGCAACGTGAAGTTCAGTAATTGTATTGACTGTTTTAGGTAAGTCATCTACACATTTCTAGTGTTCTGGTTTTGGTAGTAAAAACAGTACCTAGACCAATGTTACCTGTCATACTTTTGCTTTGAGAATGCAAAGGCGGTGAAGAGATTATTTTTTTCTGTAATCAAAGAGGAACTTGTTAGACACGTGTGTCTGCTATGACTCTGCCAAGCACTTGTACCTGTTTGAATTGCATTTGTTTTGGAACACTACATCCAGGAGCTGCTAAATCCATGAAGTACTTGCTAGATGCATTTTAAAGCAGCAAATCCAAGACCCGAAAAGTAATTAGGAGGAACCTGAGAGCAGTGGTGATGGAATAAGCTGTGAACTTAATCTGAGTAGCAAACCTTTACTCCTTCTTAATATAACTTCATGGCTTTTTGTTCTGCTTCTTGTTATGTGGAATTTGAGCTTTTTTAATGAAACTTGGTCACAGACTAGACAAGATGCCTTTGTTTCCTTTAAGCTGAGCTTGGCAGCTGACTTTGTATGGTAGGAAGAGGTCAGGCAATGAAAGGGAGGAGAGAGGTGTGGAGGTGACTGTAAATTGTCTTGCTGTGATTTGGGGCTGAAAAGTAAGCCCTGCTTAGCATGAACAATGGTATTACGATAGCTAGTTTTGGCTTTGCATAAACTGGCGGTGACCTTTTAGTAGTAGTAGTGGCAGTAGCCCCTCCTTCTAAATTGTTCTGATTGAGTAGATTTACAAAGAGAAAAAGGCAAGTATTAAAACAAAAACACTGGGATTTAGAAGCAGAGGGGTTATACTGTTTGAACTATTTTTATGCAAGTTCAACAGTTCTTGGAGGAAAGTGCTGTTTAACATGTTCCTGCTTGGTGCCCAAAGTTGCTTTGTGGAAAACGCAATTTCATCTGTGTGGTGTTAGCTGAGTAGACACTCTTCCTCTTTGGCATGATTTAACAGACAGGAAAAAACAGAAAGAAGACAACAAGTAAAGTGAATTTTGTTTCATACTTGCTATGTTGACATGCTGTGAGCGAAGGTGGGTATATAGATAAGTAAGTGATGGCAGATGTATGTTTCAAACTCTCTGAGGGCCCTTCCTCATCCTGTTGCCTTCTAGATAAAACTATGAGAAGGGTGGGAGGAGGAGGAGGTTGCTGAGAGCAGCTCCTGCAGGTGGCTTCAGAAAGGCCAGCTGTGCCATGGACAGTGCAATGGCATCCTAATGATCACGTCTTGGCTTTGGGATTCCGCAGTACCTAAACCACAGACTACCAGCGGCTATACAGAATCACGCACAAATACAGCACAAGGGTTCCACGAAAGCCAGTAACTTAAAAGTGTTTTCAGTGACTTTTTTTGGTAGATCTAAATGTCGTGCTGTGGTCCGGGGTCTTAGAATCCTTTGCAGGAATCTAGGTTTAAAAGTTTACCTGCTTGTAAAAACCAGTTACTGTTTAGATTGAGTTTTGATTTAGTTTGAGTCCTTCGTGTAGTTCAGTCCCTGTTAGACTGGGGGTTCAGTGTGCTTTTGCCACTAGTTGTTTTGGTTCATGGAGTTTCACTTGAGGTCCAGGCCCTTGTTTTCACACTAGAATGCAAGAAAGGCATGCCAAGTGTTTGTGTAATAATAGTACTATACAAAATACTTGAATTCTGTGACAATTTTCTCTCCAGAAACCAACATGTGATCCTCTAGAAGCTCCATTGGCAACATGCTGCCTGTTTGTTTCCTTAAGCCATTTCCCACTTGTGTTTTTCAGATGCCGTGGGTTGCAAGACGGGAAGGAATTAGTACTAAGACAGCCATGCCAAGAGGACTGTATCATCCAGCAACAGTCTTTATGGGCTGCCACACATCAGGTGTCTCAGCTGCTGGCAGTTTGGGCACATGGCAGAAACCCTCCCAGCCCACAGAGAGCTGCTTGCTGCCCGACAGGCCTTCATGCTCTCCATCACTTGAAGGACTTGGCCCAGAGAGCAGAAGTGCTGATTTAGAGTGTGACGCATCAGTGGAGGGAGCAGAGACACGTGGAGACCTTGCCACCAGTGAGGAAAGCTCCGAGCAGCTCATCTCCTCAGCATCTGATCCCAAACCTAAGGAGGAACGGCTGCAGGGAAGCATCCCAGGTATGGCAGGGCACATGCCAGTCTGCCTCTGCCCGGCGCTGGGGCAAATGCATCCCAACCAGAGTGATGCCCATGGCTGCTGGTTTCCCCTATATGTATTGCAGTCTAGTCGAAGCGCAGCAGCACTCTTTTTGTTTTCTTTTTTTCCTTTTTTTTCTTTTTCTTTTGACTCTGCTTCCTCACAGATTGCTCATCTGGGCATGCTGGGGGCTGAGACTGTCTGGATTCACTATTAGAAAGTGAAGACTTCTTCACTGCTTTTTTCATGGTTGTCTTGAAGTAGTCTAAGCCTCATTTTAAAAGGTTTAATTTGAACCTACTTCACTGGAAGAGTACACCACTTCTGTTTCATGTTGATCCCTGGAATTGTTCAAGGCCAGGCTGGATGGGGCTTTGAGCAACCTGGTCTAGTGGTAGGTGTCCCTGTCCAGGGCAGAGGGGTTGGAATTAGATGATCTTTAAGGTCTCTTCCAACTCTAATGATTCAGTAGTTTCCTTCTCCCTCAGATGCTCGTGAACAATAATTTGTCTATTTCCAAAACTGGGATTTGGTAGTGTAGACTGAGGATCAGTATGTCCCTGTATGTGGCTGGATTAGCTCCTCCTCGATGGTGGTTCTCTGTCTCGTTCTGGACTTTCCTGAAAAAGGCAGTGCAGACCTCCCAGACAAGATGCTCTTGCTCTGGGATGAGACATGCTGCTCTCTAAGGCTGCATTCCAGCTTCTTACTCCTTTTCTTCCTTCTCTCCCTGTGCGCCCCCTCCCCCTCCCTTCTTGGAGAAATTTGTTCTCTGCTGTTTTACTGGCTTGGTTGGATACTTTGAAGTAAGCTAATGGACTTGTTTTTGAAGTCACAGTAAAAGATTTGTCGCTAAGTAACAGTTTATTCCTTTTTTAAGACCTTGCAGAAATACTCTCCCATGCTTTGCCAGTTAACATAGCAATTTTCAACTTAAACTAGTTTTCCAAGCACCGTAACAATTGCTAAAGTGAAGCTATTTATAATGGAAACTAGTGGCAACCCTGCTCTTCTGTAATGATTGTGGTTTTCTTTATAGAGGAAAGCTGGCATCCAAATCAGATGCTCTTCTGTGTCACTTCTTGGGGTTTTTCTGATATCCTCTTTCTTGAGGTTATTTTTTTTTTTGCATTCCTCTTTCTTTCTCTAAGGAATTTCTCATTTTCTTTCATCTGGTGCATTTTCCACTTCTTTATTTTAATAAAAGCGTGTCCTTTCTGGCACTGGAAGGAGACCAGTCCAGCCTGGCTTACATTTACCCTGTGCTCTGCCTGCGGCTCTGCAGAGCACTGGCTCTTTCCCACAGGGAGGCCTGAGGTGGCCAGCATTGTGTCTGGGAACGAAATACCCATTTAATTTCTGGAATGTGGTAGCTGTACCTTCAGAGAAACTGTACAGTTGGGCTCAAAATCAAAATGAGCTTTTTGTCAAATGGCACAGTAATCACCTCAGACTGCCCAGGGGGCTTTTTACGTCTGTCTGCCAAACGCGTGTTGCAAAGTGAACAGGCTAATGTGGTCCAGGTTTGGATGTGTGGAGGGGAGTGGCTTGTTCCAGCTCTTCTAGGCTTGACCTTCCACGCCGCAAATAGCGAGAGCTGATGAAGATGCTTGGCTGTCCCATACCAGGAGTGAGCACACGCTGGGCTCTGCTGTCGGCTTGGTGCAGAGTGGTGCTCGCCAGCCTCTCCTGCTGCTCCCTGGCTGCTGCTTGGCACTGGCACCACAAAATACAGGAAGGAACAAATCCCATATCCCACAGGTTAAAGAAGCAAGAAAATGGCCCTTTTCTCCCCTCTGCAAATTGGAGAACAAAACTCTGTTCCTTTCCATCCTCATTTCCCAGCAAGTGCAGTAGTGACATTTCTGTTGCACAGAGTTGCTTCACGAATTTGGAAACAAGGCTAAGAGAGCCCATCCTGGCATCAGCTACTGTTTGGCATAAACTTAGGTGATTTGGTTCCAGTGAAACTCTGTGACCAAGACAGAGATGCTGGGTGCTGTAGTGTTAGCAGGTGTACAAATGCTGGTTAATTTAAACCCACGGTGGATTTTATGAAAAACTGGGAATTTCTGTAACAATACTAATTTGTTACAGCACTAGCTGGTCCATTAACTTTTGGCATTCTATAAAAAGATAAGTAGCATGTATCTGTTGTCTTAGAGCATGATTCAGCCCTGTACTCTCCTCTCTTAGAGAATGCAATTAACACATAGAGTTTAAAAGCCTCCAGGCATGTGTTTCTTCTGCAAGATTTAAAAAACTTGTACAATAGTAGCCTCTTCAGGTGCACTTTTTTCCCCTAAGAAAAGCTTTTTTTTAGCTTTTCTGTTTCATCATTCCTCCAGAGATGGTTTAGTGAAGTAGCTGGTCTTCATGCCAGTGATGGTTTTTGAGGAGTACCAGGTTTGTCTCCCATCTGCCGAGAGCTGCATACCCAAAAGGCATGTGTGGAGGCTGGAGCCTCCCCGGACTCCCCCTTGCGAGAGGAGTGCAGAAGGACACGGGGCCGTGGGCAGGGAAACCTAAAGTGAAGGGAGAAGCAGAGGGATTCTCGCTCACACGTGATAACTGAAAGAGGTGAACAAACAGCATAAGTAGTCTTGGTTTAATTCTCTATGCTATGATGTGCTCCTTGGTCCTGCTAATGTTTTGGGAATAACATTGTTTTATTTTCTTTTACAGGACCAAAGCCTCACCTGGGTAACTGCTGGACTTCTAAGGAGGCAAACCAGGAGAGCAGCATTCAGGCAAGCAGCAATAAGCTCCCCGTCCCTGCGAGCGCTGAGCAGGTGATGCCAAGCGCTCCCGGTGTGCCACAGGGGACAGCCTTGCCAGGGGCCAGTGGGGAGCAGGGCAGTGATGCCAGTACTGCAGAGGGCTCCGTGCTGCAATCACCAGACCCTCCTGCAGTGCAGAAGGAGCCCTCAGTCAGCTCAGCACCAGATGGGTATGTCCTTATTATGTTCTCTCTGCATATGCCGTGAAGGCTGTTTTCACAGCCTGGCTGATACTGGCACTAAAGCTTGCATACACGTGGGCAAAATTCTTACTTATTTCTTATTTCACTACCTCTGTGCTAGTGGTTAAACGACGTCACATATCTCATTCAGGTCAGACTTGGAGGAGGTAAGTATGTTTGTTGTTATAATGTGATAGACATTCTTTAAATATTAGCAAAACTTATTTCAACAAATTTATTTAGTAGTACCTATAACTTACTAAACAGCACATTTTGTGTGCATTGAAATTTCCAGTTGAATTAGTTGCTTGAGCATTTTGTGTGGAAATAGCAGAGAGAATGAAGGAAGCACAACACAGAGATGGACGTCTTGTCCTGTGCCACTGTGTGAAAGTGGTGGGGTTTTATTGCCAACAACTGCAATACCAGAGCAGTTGTAATACCTGTAATACCAGTCACAGCTGGATTTTCAGCCTTGTGATGCTCTCGTAATACAGGGAAGCGCATCCCCATCCTAATGGAGCAATACCCACAATGAGATGGTCCAAGGGGTTTGCCTGGGTTGCATGGGAGGGCCGGCTTTGCTCCCTCACTGTGCTCGAACAGCCTTCTGCCAACTGCCATTATCCCTTCCTGGGTCCCCACCTTGTCACACCGCATTGCTGCAGTGGCATCCCTCCCATCTTCATCTCCTGTCTCTTAGTTCTTCTGAAAGTCCATTTGCTGCCACTTCCCTCTGCAGTGCTTCATGTCCATGTCCCCTTTCCGTCCTACTGCTGCCTCACCTCACAATTTTGTGACCTATGACTGCTGCCTTTCTCCTTCTTGCTCTCCCTTAGTGGCATGCTTCTGTTTCCTTGTTTTCTGTATCCTCAACACCATTTTCCATCCTTACTAGTGTTTTCCTACCCTCAGTCACAATAGAAATTTTGAAGAAAGCCTTTTCGGCAGGTGTTGCTCCCCTTGGGACTCCCTACCTTGTGCATGCAACTCCCTACTGTTCACGTGCAAAATGCTCCTAGCTGTAGTGGTTAGCTTGATACAGGGTGGTTAGGTGGTGGCCGTACGTTGGGGAGAGACCACATACGAAAGAAACCAGTGTTTTTACCTCTGGAGAATGAGAAGTACTCTTTTGCTGGCTGTTTTTTTTTTTCCTTTTTGGTTGTTTGCAGCCTTTTAATCTGCTTAACATATCTATTCTTCCAACATTCACGTTGTCTTACCTACTGATTTCAATATTATTTTGTATTTTAATAGATGACAGTTGAGCAGAAACTAGAGGCCATCAATATACACTTCTGTAACTTTATCATTTCACATTTGCATCAGACTGATCCTGGCTATGGAAACATCATCTAATTTACATCTAAATAGCTTTTACCCAGTTTTTCTTTTGTATAACACCTGTTAATCATAACACTTTGTAGGGAAGTTGCATAGAGTGCCTGCCTTTGCTAGAGAAGTCATAGCTGAGCGATGGTAGTTTAACCTTTTGTTCTCCTCCGTCAATGCTAGTGATGCCTCGTTCATAAACTGGTGAAAATACTGGGCAACGCTCTTGAAGCCCAGCTAAATTATACGAAAGGTTTCACTGCTTGCATTATCTCCGGAGCACGACTGAAACCAGAATGTGGAGGTTTTCTCTTGGATTGTGCTGAGCTGAATACCTCCGTTTCTCAAGGCCATGGAAGTGGGATCGCCACTGTTGTTTCTGCAGAAAATATATAAATTTTGTTTTACCTGAGAATTAAAGTGCAGATAAAATTTCAAAAATGGCAGACACAGAAGATTTTGTGGAGGGATAAAGCACTCTTTTCCATTGTTGCACTTATAACCAGGTGGGTTTTCCAAGTGCATCTTTCCAATGCAGGTGAAATTCAGTGTGCACACTTGAGATTTGCAAAATAATTCAGAAGCTGAAAATCTTGGGGAAAAGTTTCCAAATAATTAGTACATGATTTTCAATTACATGAATTCACAAACTATGAGAATGCAACTTTTTTGGTCTGAATACATCATGTCAGATTCACAGAATGAGTAATATCACAGGTCTTGCAATGTCCCTTCAGTCCATGTGTTCTCTTATGAAATTCCTGTGCTGGCTGAAGAAATATGCAGAGATTTTCAAAACTATATATATTTGTTGTCCTAAATTAAAATATCTGTAGCTATTAAATTAAAATATCTGTAGCTTGGACTTTCCTAATGCAGCAGTGTCGCTGCTGTGGCATCTAAACAAAGTATCATTCCTTGCCTGTCGTTTTTGGGTCATTTATACACTTCTGGTGTCTTATTTGAAATCAGTACAAGTGATGGAGGGGAAAGGAGTTGTCATGTGCAGGGGTCATAGCTCACTAAAAGGCAAAACAAAATCCTTGTTGCATGTCAGGAAGTCACAAGTTTTTTATTTTTGGAGAAAACGCCTTTCCTACCTTACTGCAGAAATACCATTGTCTTTTTAAAAAAAACCTTGGGTTTTATTTTTTTCCCCACAGTAAGTGTTTGCAGGTCATATTTTACCTCTGCATGAGTTCAGCCTGATTTCAAACTGCCTTTTCCGGAGAGAGAAATGGTTATCATGATAACATCATCAGGTTATTAACCAGAGAAAAGAGATGTTGCTATGAAAGGTTATTTAGTGTAAGCTTTACACTTTGGTTGCAGTCCACAGTGGGGTGCTGTGATTTTGCTACCTTATTTTCCCAAAACATCATTTTTAATAACTAAATTCGGTGTTTTGGAGCACTGTTGGGTGAGTGCATTGATCAGAGGTTGTACCTATGTACTTGTCTTGCCAGCTCAGACCTGCGTGAGAGCCTGGGCCGTGTATTTTTCCGTTCAGATCTGCAGCTCAGGAGCCCACTGGTGAGCAGGTAGCTTGCCTAGTTTATTCAAGTGGCACCCCATCTCCCCTCCGGCCAGGTAAAGCCATCCAGTAGCTCTGGCCCTTGGCTGCTTGTTGCTGGTCTGCGCTGCTGAACTGGAGGTGAAAGGGTCCGTATCCTCTTACCATTCATTATAGCACCCGGTCCTTTCTTTAAGGGCTTAAACCCAGGGAGCAGGAGAGGGGGAGAGGGTCTCTGAGAATTAGCACAGAGAAAGATGATGACTATTTTAAGGCCTGTGCTGCGGGGGTGGAAAAAGGCAGAGCTTATGCCTGTGCTGCTTCAGCTGCATTGAAGAGGACTTAGCACAGATGGATTGTGCATTACAAAATGTAACACATAATTCAAGCTGTCAGCTTAATCAGACTGTTTCCAGGAAGCAACCTGTAAAAGAGAAGGACCTCTTGTTTGCTGACCTCTGATCCGTAGCCTGCTGCAGATTGTCATACATTTTGTTTTTCTTTATGTTGGTGTCCCTTCCTTCCCCTTCCCTTTTTATTATTGTATCCCTCTCGAGTGGCACCCTGGAAGGACCACCCAGTGGGAGGAAAACAATGGGAAATGAGCTGGCTGCTAAAATACAGGGTTTGTAAGACTGGGGGGAAAAGAAAAAGCACTGTTTAACTGCATATGTGATCTCCCTGGTATTGTTTTGCTTATTAAACGTCTAGGAAACTCGACTAAATGCACGGCAGCTCCCCCTTAATTGTTCAGTGTTGCCCAACACTGTGATGGAAAACACAACTTGCAGTATAGCTTAATGTGATTGCAAAAATGATGCAAGTTTTCATGCACAGAGCTTTTTACTTGAGGGAACATAAATCAAGGTTAACTATATAAATATGTCAGCTTCTACATATGGGGAGGGGAAAAAAAAAAAGCAATCTTTATGTTGCCTGTGGGGCTCAGCCTGTGGGTATTGCTGGTGGAGACCTGGCCTGGAAAGTCCCCAACAAAGCAGGCAGCCGGGCTGGACCTGAATAGCCATTTACACCTCTGTTCAAGGATTAGCCTGATGTATTGTTTCAATGTTTAAATCCTAATTTGCATCATTATAGAGGTGGAGCTTCATCAAAACCCCTCTGAGATCCCAGTTATGTCCCCATACCTGTAGGTGGTCACCAGATTTATTCCGATTGTGGAGGTGAAGGAATTAAACTACTCAGAGCAGGGTAATTTCAATACAGCATCTCAGGCCCTGGCTGATTTTTTGGATGGCTTGTTTGCTCATGTGCTTTTTTTTTTTCTTTCTACAGAGCTCAAGCAATGTGGTTTTTGCTGTTGTTTGCTTTCAAAAGCTAAAATGAGGTGTCTTTTTTCCAGTTGGTGTGGTGGGAATGTGTTTAAAATACGTGTTGCAACTCAAGTCACTTCAACCCCTGTTTACTGTCCCTCCGCAGGCTCGGCGGGATGCTGGCAGGACTTTCCTGTGCGCTGCAGTTGATAGAAGACGTGGTGGTGAGGATGAGACCCCAGCACCGGGTGCTGTACCAGGGCGAGGACGTGGGGATGATGGGGGCGGCGGAGCTGCGCAGGTTAATGCCGCTTCCCTGCAAGATGCTTCTCCTCTCTGCTGCCCTCGCAGAGCAGGCAGGAACCAGGGAGGAGGGCAGTGCTGCCTATGCCTGAACCCCCATCCCCTTTACTCTTGTTTGCTTGCTGCTGTACATCCAGCCTAATGCTTGTAGTAATTTTGTTGTTGATTGCTTACATGCTTCTAATTGAATTCAGGTGAGCAATGGCAAGAGGCTGTTACCGAGCAGCTCTGCAGGAGCCTGTTGAGATTTGAGCCAGGGGTCCTCGCTCTTGCGCTGACAAATGGCTGGTGCAAAGAGCAAGCGGGCTCCTGCAAACAAACATTTCCAGTTGCTAAGAGGCCTCCCTCCTCTTCCACTGTTTTAATGTCATTGGAGAGCTGAAATATGGCACTTAGAAGCGCATACGCAAATTACTCCAACAAATACTCTTTCCTAAATGTAGCACTTTTTGCAGCCTTGCTCCACAGATCCCTTAAGTGAAGTAAATACTTATTTCTAAGAATGAGAGCATCCCCTTAGCTAGTAATGCTTATATGATTTGCTGAGGTAGACAATAATAACTAAAAAAAATATTCTTCTTTGAGGTAAAAGAGCGAAGAGAATCATCAAAACCCATGTGTTAACAAAACCGGGGTCAGAGAGCCCTTGCTGTCCCTCCACAGCATGGGCTGTTAATTACAAGAGCTGTGTAATTTTATTTAAAATTATATCAGCCTCCATAAACTAGGATTCTCATAAGCACTTAATGGTTAGAGGGTTTCTAGGGAATTAGGAGGAAGGGTTCCCAAACTGACCTGGCCCTTCCAGCCTACCATTGGAGATGGGTTCCTGTGAAATAACCACTTTGGCCACGGCATAGCTGGGACTGCCTGGCCGAGAAGTGATTTTACTGAGTGGATATGCACAGCTTCCTCTCTCTCTGACAAGAAGCAAAGGTGTGAGATTAAACCTGGTGTTTTCTGAGTGTTGGGTTTGACCTTCCTGTCCTATTCTGCGTCTTTCGCATCATGGATGTTTGTCCCTCTGGGCTGTCTGACCGGTTAACGCATTAGCCGGGAGAAGTCTTACAGATTCTGCCTCCAAACTGATGCTGGCTATCTTAGGCTTTAAACAAACGTTACGTGTAATATCTGCTTTATTTTGTAGCTTTTGTAATCGGGCTGGCAGTCTGAAAGAGGACGACCTTGAAGACTGTGAAGCAGTTGTCCTTCATCAGCTTCGGGCTTTATTACAGAGTGCACTGAGTGGATGCCTTGTACCTGAGAAATCACTTGATGCTAAAGGTAGAGCGGTGGATGAAAAGCAAACCAGGTATCACAGACACAAAACTTGCATGTGGGTGTGATTAGCATTCTTTTCTTTCTTCCCAAGTCTGCTCTGCCTTGCTGGTGCAGAGAAAGCAGACCTGGGGCCAGACCTCCAATTGCACTGGAAAATAAAGGCGTCTGAGTGCTGATCTTTACACATCTTGGCAGCAGCCATGTGACTCGAAATGAGAACGTTAAGCAAATTCATTTATTTTCTTTTTCGTTCACTGATGGTGAATCTTATTCCGCCAGGCAGCACTCAGGCTGGGTCCTGCCATCTCGCCAAGTCTGCAGCATCTTCCACCCAGGCTGCTCTGGCAGGGAGGGAAATGTATTAACTTCAGAGACCTCTTAGCCAGTAATTTCTGTGATCTTCAACGTGAGTCTTGGGCACATAAGGATGGGGAATGTAATTTTGAGAAGCAAATTATTTTTTCTGTGAAGCACAAGATGCATATAGCCTTTAAAAACAATAAACCGCAGTTACTCAAAATGCAATTTTTTTCCTGTGTGTATGCCACAAGGACAAGCGAGAACTGATTTTCTTTATTTTTTTTAACTCTCTTTAATGCAGTAATGAAAACAATTTCCATTCTTTCTTACTTAGCTTCTGTCTAGACCTTCTTCCCTTTTACAGGCTCAGCAATGCTCAAGTGTTAGCAGGATCGGGGCACTTGTGAGCACTGAAGAATGGTCTATTTAACTATACCTGGTTCTCCTTTCGAGGCTGATATGCCTGCAAGCACTAATACGTTGTTATATTTCTGAATGGTTTCTTAGGGACAAACACTTGTGGAGTTAATTGGAATTCACTCCTCTGTTTGTGAAACTTCATTGGAGCAACTGGAAAAACAAACATCTTTGGCAAACAAGATTGCAGTATTTATATTTTCTGCTTTAAAAGAAAAGGCACTTTTATTCAAAAATAAGAGTTCTGGAAATAAAAAAAAAAAGATAAGGCTGGGAAAGTGAGTACCCAGCAGAGTGCTTGATGGAGTAAGTGAGGTCTGCCCAAGGCTGAGATTAGGGGCTTCAGAAAAGGTTTAATGTCTCTTGGGACAGACATGATGATTGCCCCTGCCCATCCTCCTGATATTTGCAGAAGTCATGAGTGATTGCTTACATTTTCCACTTTGGACATTTTTTTAAAAGAAAGCATGAACTAAGGACAAAATGTGTGATGAGTTTTCCCACTGCACGTTGACCCGCTTCTCTAGATAAATGAGTAGCATGCCACCTGTGTGAGTCTTGTACGTGTGAGGTGTCCCACTAAGGGTCTTTGGGTTTGTTTCTCAGGCCAGACCAGCAGAGGGATGTGGACATGCTGCGGACTTCCTTAAGCAACCATGCTTTGTTCTTGAAAAAGCACCAGGTTCAACTCACAGAAGAAGTGGTGGAGATGTTTGAAAGCTTGCTGGTTTCTGGCAAGGAGTCGCAGGACGACCAGGTTAGCACTTGCATCTAATATCTAAATCAATGACATCTAGAGACTAATTTGCACCGTTAAGGTGAGATGAGCCCTGTGCTGATATTGTGATCCAGTGTGAGGGTTTTAAGGGGAATGATAAGCAGTCTGCATTCATTAATCAGCCTTGGAGATGGTTAGGAAGTGGGCAAGGAGAGAATACAAGTTCTTCAGTTGTCTTGGGGCAAACGTACAGCACTTCATGCAACAAAGGAAACAGTCTCCAGAAGGGTGTGTTTTTCACCCTTCAAACCAGTTATTTAAACCAGCTTACATGTTTGCTGTGGTGTGAATTTATGACAAGACTTATATCATCTGTCTTTCTCTGTGGCTTAGTAGCTTTTTATCACGAATGATGTATTTGATTTTTTTTAAACAGAGTTATGTTTGGTACACTGAATAGGCAGAGTATTTTACAAATAGTAGCATGCTTATTTTTTTAAATGTTAATGCAAAAGGTTATAAAGTAACTTTCACAAAAAAAAAAGTTGGCATTAGGTAGAACCTCAGTGCGCTGACCTCTTTTGGTGCAAACTCAGAGCAGCCAGCCACGCGGCGGGGCCGGGCTCTGCTCGGACCCCCACTGCCTCCAGCGTCAGGGCAGCAGCCATGCCAGGAGGGCTGAGACGCTGGCATTGAAGCGATGTCTCGTCTGCTTCTGCACCACCCCTGCAGTGGGAATGGGGAGGTCTGCCAGGCAGCCTGCTGGTTAGGAGTTGGCCCCGTGCTCTGCCCCAAAAAATATTTGCAAAAAGTATTTTTTTTCCTCTATTTTTAATGAGAAATTAAAAAGCGGTTTGAACTGCTTTGCTATATTCTAGTTTTAATAGCATTTGAAACAAATAATGAAGATGTGATATTTTAGTCAGTTGTACACTTTCAATTATAGCCAGGGTAACTTCTTTTACTCTATATGGATAAGTAATTTGTATTCTGTCCTTAAAACATTTGGTCAAGTAGAAGAGATGAGCAAGGAATGTATCATTGCACTGGTGACAGATAAACAAATGCTGTACATAAATTTATAATTGTGTGTAAAAACTCTTTATAAAGTCAAAGCTCAATAACACAAGCTTTATGGGTGAATATATGCAGTAATAATCTATTTACCATGTTACTGTGGCCAACACACATGCATTTACCATTTGTATTACCTATTAAGTAGATCCAGTCAAATTTAATGGCAGGATGCACTCTTTGCTTTTGAAACACCTTATTTCTAAGCAGGCTGCACAGAACAGGATCAGTATAAATTACACAACATGCATGTACAGGAACAGTTGCTTTACCATAAAGATATATGTAACGTAGTAGTGAACTCATAAGCAACCTGCACTTAAGGATCTTAAATATTTGTGACTCCAGAGTTTGAATTTTTGGCCCATGTTATTGACTTATTTCTTTGAGGGCTTAAAGTCTGTCAGGAACCCCACTGGACAGTGGTACTGTACAACCAGGCAGTGGGGTGAAGGTGCAGGAGAGGGCTTTGAGCTCCTGACCATGCAAACAGACCTGTCAAGTCTGCCAGCTCTGTCCCCATCAGCACTTGTGGTCCACAGAGATTTGGTGATGGCCAGCAGAGAGTCCACCTTCTCCTGCAGTGCCTTCAGCATCTTACTCATTTCAGTGGTCCACAGAGTCTGTCTGTACACCTGCCTGTTTTCTCCTCATCTTTCATCATTAAATTATGTCTGCCTTCTGTTCTCTTAGGTCTTACTATCAGTTTTTGTATTCTCTCACAGATTTCTCCCACTACCCCTGTTAGGAAAACTGGGTGTGTTCCTGTGGGCATGGGTCAGCCACAGGGAGCTGGTGTGGTAGAAACACCTTTTCCGAGCAATTGCTCAGAATGGTCTCTTGGCTGTGGAATCCGTGGAATCCAGTGCCCTTTTCAGCCAAGTTACACTTCTGTAAGAATAAGACTCACGTGGCTCATGCAGCATGTCTTCTCTCCCTGATGGAGATGTCGGCCACCCTGGAGTTAAAAAACCTGGAGTTCCCTCTGAGATGTTGGTCCTCAGCACTGAAGGCTTATTGTTTTGTTAAACAATTAGATAATTAGAGCAGACAATTTAGTAGATTTTAAAGACTCAAGTCCATATTTTGTGTTACAAAAATAAAAGCAAGAGGAACACCCTACAAATAAAGAAGAGATAGGAAGGGTGCCCAAAAAGCCTTTGTTGCTTTTTGTGAAATAAATGCCAGGAAGGATGATTTCTCCTGCTCTCAGAAAGAGCTTTACAAAGCCACACACAGTACTTTTAACACAAGTGGATGGTAACATAAGAAGTGCTTGCTTTATTTTAAGCCTGCTTTTAACTCAGCCATGTTTACAATATGTTCAGGTCCCTATAAAGGTACTGGCTTTCAACTTAATTTTTTGTCAAAAACACGTTTAACGAGGGAGGTCTGAATAGTGCTACTGCAAAGGGCTGCATGCACAGGTGGGAGAGAACAAACTTTGAGCGTGGAGGAACATGGATTAAACTTGGAACCCTGCCTGGCTGAGGCTGGTTTGGGCAAGCTGTGCATCGGGTTCTCTGGCTTCAGGTTCATCCATCTCAGTAGCATTTTAAGCTGCAGCCTTCGCTAATGCTGTAGGTTAACTTGCCTTATTGCTACGTGCCTGAAATGGAGAGATTTCTTTTCATTCTGTTGCTGTTGCAGCGTGTTTGATACACCCTTCTGTTTTGCTTACCCCAAGTGCGTGAGGCAGGGAATACTGAGCATTTCCAGAAAACCTATTGATTTAAAAGAATAATTCAAAGTTTGCGTTACTTCAAGGCAGAATGCAATTCCTGAGCCAGCGCTGATTTAACTTGGATGTAATTTAGCATCTAACAAAAACGCCCTGGAAACAGATTACACCGTGAAGTATAGATTAGCCTAAACGTATGTTGGGAATCACTGGAGACGAAGGATAATAGAGCTGTGGTTATTTTTATTTTTTTTTAATGCTGCAGGCTCTACCGGTGTTGAGAGAGGTCCTTCCAGAAGAGTGTGAGGATAGGTCATCTATTCAGTGTAATGAATTATCTTGCAGCTTGCCATTGATCCCAAACGATGACAGGGAAATAAAGCAGGCAAAATACGCTACCCAGCTTGGCGACACAGTAGAACAAGGTAACAAGTGTTAAAAGGTCCAGCTGTGTGCTCAAAGCTATTGTTCTTCTCTATATATGTACTTTTTTAATCCAGATCTGCAGGGGACTGTATTATAGTGACTTGCAAATTAATGTATATTTTTAATTAACTTTGTGGGATTTTTCCCAAATATCTCAGTATCGTTTGTCATTCTTTTTACTTCTTAAAATGAGTGATGCCTATTGTGACTTTTTCCTGCAGGAGTAGAAAAACAAGCCTTGTGGCAGTTACTAAAATTGCTTCTATAGGTGTGCATGTATTTAAAAAATGTCTAATGCTTAGAAACTGTGGAATATATTCATTGCCTTTTATTAGAAAGCCAGACTGCAGAATAAATTTTCAAAAATAAAAGGTTTCATGCTGAGAAAGGTGTGTGGTGCCATTTCAGAGCTTAGAAGGTGAATGCGTTTGTGAAAACCCAGTTAATTTCTTTAGATAAGGAAGTAATATATTAGTCTGGTGTAATAACTGGCGACGGCAACTGGCTCAGTCTGCTTTCAGAGCATCCCTTACATCAAAGTCCGGAAGAGACAGGCAATTAGGTTGCAATGCTCTTTACACAGCAAATGTAAACAAACTGCTTTAGGCCTCCTAAATTCACGCGACTTTTATCCACGGAGGAGACTGAGACTTTGATTTAAACTAATTTTCCGCAGTTGGTATGATATACGCTGCTGCTGTCGGGCTGCCGGACGAGATCGCAGAGTTACTGTGGGTTGTTTGTTTCCTAAATCCCATTGGGTCTTAAATTATTTAAGACATTTGGTTAGCTTGTCCTTTTCTCTGGAAGCTACAGAGAGGCAGGGTAGCCTCACATGCGAGGAAAGTTCACAGTAGGTGCCTCTTTTAAGAACGGTAATGGATAGTTTAGATCAATAAACAAGAGATAACAAAAGTGAGAAATTAAAGGGAGTAGGGCTTAAAAGCAAACAAACCAGTCTGATCACTGTGACTTTGAAATGTGTTTCATTATGGTGTGTTCACATCCAGAAGTCACAAGCTGGTGTGAAGATGAGAGCAAGGAAGAAAGCGCGGTCGAAAAGATTCCTATTACAGGTAAAAGTAATGGCTGCATATTAACCTTAAATTCAGTATTCAACTTTATTATATAATCAAAACATGGTATTTTAGTGGTTTCGGTCCACTAATAGTGGGTAAATTCAGCTACTACATACTGAGCGCAAAGATTAAATGTAAGATCACAAAGTCCATGCTTATGTTAACATAAACCAAGATGGAAAATAACAGCGCCTATTTAATTCCTTGTAATCATGTTATACATTTAAACCGTGTGAATATCCTGTCATTTAGCCTTTCAGGTCCTGGTATCAGTGTTACAAAGGTCAGTCTCCATGGGGAAGATCCAGTAATTATATGGCAAACTACAGATGTTTCTGATTTGATTCTTTTCTTTTCTCAAGTAATTGAATGTGTATCATTAGAATAAACGCAGGGAAAAACCCTGCTAGCCAGGAAGCCGTGCCTTTGCCTCTGTTACAAAAGCTGCCTGATAACACAAAATTTTTAGCAATAAGGTTTTATCAAGACGTGTTCAGATCCTCCCGCAGCAGATGTATGAGGCTTGCTTAGGATCCTGAGATGTCGCTGCTTTTTGGTCCCGAGGTATCAATAATGCATTAGTATTCAGGGCAGGGTGCTTTGCAATGAGTCTCAATTTGCTTTTCCCTGATTTTGTAAAGTGGTGGGCTGCTTTCTTATAAATTTTGATGTTTGGCTAAATATTTATTTATGCAGGTGTGTACGCTGACAGAAAGGTGCGAGGGCATTTGCTTATGCAACGCTCACTGTTGCTTTTCTGCTCTTTTACAGCTTCGAAATAGCCTGTCTTCTGGAGAGCAATTCATTTCTCTATAGAGGTTTTCCTCTGCTGCTTTTTGAGCCTAATTTGCAGCTGAAATATAAAAATGTACTTCTTGTATTCCTGAATTATACTGCAGCAATAATACTCCAAGTTAGCCCAGTAAAACTTCGATTTTATTTTATTTTTTTTTTCCTAGGGCGTAGAATGCTTTCCGTTTTCCTGCTTCTTAAAATGTCTTTGTCACACACGACTTGCACTGAAGTTCCAGAGGAATTAAAAGTCACTTAAAACTTTTTCATGAAACAAAACACACTTCTCATTTGAAAATTAATCTAAAATTTTGCACATCTTGGGATTGGTTTGATTTTTCTGAGTGTAATTTAAGAGGAGTTAAATTTGAGTGTTGGGGTTTAAGTTCTCTAAACTGCAGAGGGTGCCAGCAAGAACGATGTCAGGAATGGTGACTCCATCCAACTAATGCCATCACTGATGCTATTTTTTTTTTATTTTTATGTTTTTAAGATGAATACTGGCTCTTGAGTTTGGATCTCCATAGCTGCCATGGCTTTTGGTTTGCGTCTCACCCTGAATTTTATGACTTACCAGTGCTGGTTTTAGCTATGATTTGGCATACAAATTTGCAAGGGAATTCTCTATTGCAGTTTTTCCTGCTGGGTACCCTGATGATCTGTGTAGCTGGCTGCTGTGTTAGATTAGATGTCAGTTAGTCAAAAGCCAAGCCATGATGGACATCCCCCTTCGCTACCTCTCCTATAGCTTTCTTACTGAAAAGGCATGCAAATACTAACACTTTCTATATGTAAAAATGCTGAGAAACTCTCCCCAGCGTAAACACTGAAAGCAGTAACTTTAGTTTAAAATCCATTCTTTCTAACTCTGCTTTATTTACTGTTTTGTTGCAGCATGTTTCCAGTAGCCAGTGGTCACATTGTCTCTAGGAGTGAGGCTTTTCATATCTCACTTGAAAGCAAAGTTGCTCCTTTCAGATGCGATTCATCTTCAGCCCATGATCTTCTCTGGGCTTCTTGTTCTCTTCTGGCTCCTCGCCCTTCCAGCCTGTCGCTTTTTTCCTTTTGCTCATCATTATTTGCTGTAGATTGTGGCCCAGGAGCTCTGAAATTGCTCTGTGCCTAAAATAGAGTCAGCATCTCTGTGCATTGTCTTTTGGGTTCAAATGACTTGTTTTAGGGTTTGGCTTTGTGTTTAGATGAACTGATATTTAGCGTCCATTCTATACACAATCATTTTGCTGTACAGCTTTTTCTCAGCTTAAGGGATACAAGTTTTGAGGTTTTTGGTACTTGCTGTATTCTTTAAGGGCTTTAAGTGTTGGTTTGAAATGCTGGAAGCCTTTGGGGCTTTTGGGTTCTGATCGACTTCATTGTGAGAGCTGGGTGGATGGCCTTCCACACAGTCTTCTGTGATGGCATTTTATGAATACTTCTATAACTTTGGTTTATTTTACTTCTGTTACAGAAAATAGGAACAAAAAAATTATTTTAATATTCTGTAAACATTCCAGAAATACTTGTATTTTTTCTTTAATGCCTGTAGAGGAGGAAAGTAATAGCTGTGTGGCTTTGGGGAAAAGGGCTTTAGCGTCGTAGCTGGCATGGTGTTGGATGCCCCTTAGAGACAGCCTGTACCTGAAACTGCTCATGCAAGGAGTGATTTCACCCAAGGCTCTTCTAAATGTCTGCCAAGCTGTTCCCATCCGTGGCAGGACACGTGAGCTTTTCAAACCTGTGGTCGTCTGGGGGCACAGGGGCAATGTAGCTCGTAGCATAAAGATGGTTTCTTTCCTAGAGCCATGTCCTAAGCTTGTGGAATGCCATGTTGTGATAACTGACTTTAAAGGATTGTATTTTATGTATGGTCTCACCCAGAGAGGAGTTAGCTATTAATAGCAACCTCATTTTATACCAGGTTACATGAGGATAGAGGAGGATATGTGGACTCGTTCCCATTTTCTTCATGGATGCTTTGTTTTTTATTGTGGGAAGACATGTAAAAGAAACCGTTCCACATTTTTGCTGTTTCAGAGGTAGATGAATAATGTCAAATTAGAAAGGATAAAATCTATTTCTTGTTTTGTTGCATGACTGTTTAATGGTCTCATTTATGAGCAGGAAACTACTGATTTTATTGAAGGGGCAGGTTTGTTAAATCTTTAACAAAACCACATTCTCTACCCTGCATTTATGTCTTTGATTTAAATAGATCTTAAAGCTATAAAGCATTTGAATAAAGATGGTGTTACTTCTCCAGGCATCAGGCTTCACTTTCACACCATCTTGAATGTCACCTTCCAGCTACTCTCCAGGTATAAAACCTCTAATGTAGAAATAAGGAGAAAAAACCCTCTTCAGAAGAAAAAAAAATTTAGCTGTTCTTTATATATCATAAGGGAACATGAAAGAGCACAAATCCAATTCTGCTTTCCTTTTTAGGTCACCTTTAATGAGCCAATAATCCTGCCAACACTTTTCCCACGCCCACGCGTCCTTCCCGGTGAGGTCCTTTCTTTGAGCTTGAACCTAAAAGGTTCCCAAGGTTTCATTTGGAGTGCACTAATAAAGGCATTAATAAGTCTACCCAACTTTTCCCTTCATTTGATATCAACCCATTCAGAACTGCTGTTAGGGAAAAAGTTAATCTGTATGGGATTAATCGCTGTTACTCTTGTGGTCTGACAGAACTACCTTGAGACAGTGTGAGATTGTATGTTTTGCTTAAATTAGTATGGATTATATACTCCAATAGGTGGTATTTTATGCTGCTTGACTTAAGTTCCTGAAAGATCTCAGGAGTCTTTTTATAGTTACAAATTCTAGGTGAAAATTCTTCAATCTTTCAACAAAGACAGCAGCTTCTAGAAGTATTCTTACTGGATTGCTTGCTCCCTTGGAATTTTCTGAGTCCACTGGTCATCCAAGTGTCTGCTTTTCAGAGGATAGTATTGTACATTGGTATATTATTACAAGAGTATTTATCTTTTTTCATTTAAATAAAGGGAGGAGATAGTTGTTGGTATTTGACCTACATCTGGGTACTGGTTACTTCCATGTTCTGATCAGGTTTTAATTTGGAGATTTTTTCCATCTATTTGCTCTCCAAAGAGCACATCCTTTGCATCCTTGCAGGCAGCCTTTATCTTCTGTCTGTATGCAAGTTTTTTGCTTTATCACAGGGAAAGTCAGTGCGTTTAAGAGCTGTATACAGCCAGCGCTTGCATCTCTGGTCCCAAGGCAGAGGAGTGCACAGCGGCTGTTTGTGTGCTAGCAGTGGCCCACTTTTAATCCCACATAGCTCTTCGCAGATTATCAGCCAGCCAAGTAATTAGTGTTAATGTGGTGGAGGAGCTTGTTCAGATTTAAAGTTCCTCTGGGCAGGAGCTATTGTTAGTTTTGTATTTTGATGCAGGACCCAGCATTACGGCAGCCCAGACCTACCAGGACTTCTGAATGTGGATGTAGTAACTATTGCCAAGGTAACTGTAAAACTACACAGCTTGCAGGCTCTGCTGATCCTGATAATATTCCTTTCAAGGCATTATTGACTTTGAAATCTACTGACAGCTGAAATACCCAAGCTGCTAACTATTGGTGATAAAAGTACACAGCAAAAGCAAAGTTCCTTTTGGTGTAGGTTCTCACTTGTGTGGGGGAAGAAAATGCAGATACGTGTCTGGGTGGAGTCTGTGAGAGCAGTGGGGTCTCTTGCCTTCCAACCACCTGTTTACCTATGGGATTATTGATTGTTATTGGAAATAATGGATGATAGCTCTTCATTGCTTTTGAATGGAATATACAGTACTCTTGTTCCTTTCCTGGTAGAGCAGCCCCTACTATATGACTCTTATGGCTTGCTTACGTGCTTTATCGTGCAGGTTGAAGGTTTCAGTTTTGCTCACAAACTGCATGGGCTATGCATGAATGCAGTGGTATTTCTGTTTTCCCTGTCTGCATTTTAAAAACCAGCAGCCTTGTGAATTACCTTTCCCACTTCCAGACAGGCAGAGTCAAGCGCTTGGAAACTGATTGTAGAAAGACGATTTGCTGTCTGCAGATGACTTTTCTATGCTGGGACTCTAGCTGCAGTAAAGGGCTTTAATGCTGGTTTTGACGTTTAAAAAGTGTTGGCTTTCTCTGTGGGAGAGGTAGTACAATTAGCAAGATATAGATGTTGCAAGTACAAGGCCAAGAGCTTTCTTATCTCTTCCTTATTAGCAGAAAATTACATCACATCACTTTTTTAGCCGCTGAGATGTTTGGCTACAAATTGATAGGCACTGCAACCTAGGCCATAGGGGGAATGCATGGAGAAAATACCTTCTTTTCAGTTCTGTGCTGGTACAGTATGTTCTGGGTTAAAGATCGCTTTAACTGTTCAGCAGAAAAAAATAATAGTGGTTCGTTATGCAACATCTATGTTTTTTTCCTGTAATTGTTGGCTAATGAAGAAAACTACATCTATTTTGTTCAGAACAAAATTGTAAAAGCTGACATGAAAGCTGCTTTGACCCATGCTGACTGCACAGTTAATTCAAAGTTGAAAAGTGTGGAGTGTTTTTAATTAATAGTGGTACCACAGATCCTTTGCTAGTTCTGAGTGGAAGGAACAATGCACAGGGAAAGCGCGAGGAGAGCTGCGTTGTCTGGGACACACCAACTCCCATTCTCCCTCAGTATTGCTCAGACGACTGGATTAAGAACTTTCCATTATTAACATCCCAGTTTGAGTTTAAAGACTGTTTTATCGGGCTTGTTCAGTTGTGTCTGTGCAGCGTGGGCTGGCTCTTCAGACTGAGTAAATGGTCAAAGTACCCCATCTGCACAGCTTCACCCTGCGTGCCTACATTGCTTCTGGGCTGTCTCCGGGACATGAGAGCTGGTGGTGCGGTGAGGCCGCTCCTTCCAAAAACTGCTTAGGAAGAGAACATCAAGCAGATGGCATCTGTCTTTTACCTGGTGTAGCATGAATTTACTGAAATAGGATGGGAAGGGAGAGGTGCTTTTTAGCAAGCCTGTGTACGGCTCAAGAGATGTTACGAGACAGCCGTCAGGAACTGCTGCTCTCTGACAGCACTGTTGCAGCCTGCAGCCCTCCTCTTCACTGCTTCTGCTCCCTAGTGCCACTGCTCCCTGCTGAATGATTTCTATGGTGCTGGCAATTCTTTTATCCAAGTGTTTCAGTCTGCATGCTGCTGACGTGCTCTAAACCCATCTTTTTTTTTTTTTTTTTTGGCCTCTTCTCCACTCAGTGCATCTTTCTTGCCAGGGCTATCGTGTTCTGCTGTGTGCTCAGGGGGAAAAAAATACGTATTTGTGTTTCAGCACAGCGTGCCTCTTGCTGTCTCCAGCCTGTGACAGGGAGGGTGTGCTTGGCTGTTACAGCACAGTAAGTTAGATGCTTCTGGCAAAACAAATAACAGAAATACACACACAAGCCAGAATAAAAGTGTACTAAGCTGCATTTAACCTTAAACACAATGATCAGTTTTATGAAGGAAACACACTGATCTGCATAAGGGCTTTATGATGCCATAAAGGCCATGACGTAGTTCTATCAGGAGTGAGGTGCTAAAGAGTTTTCTCTCCTACCAGCATATTTGTTGTATCTTCTTTTCTCTGCCCCGTACACTGCACCCCAATTGCTTGTGCTTTCTCACAATGGTAAAATAAGTATTGCTGCACGCCCAGGTTGGGCTGGTTTTGTTGTCAGCGCTGCATGTCTGTAACCGAGACCCTTTCTGCCAACTTACAATAAGGAAGTGTTGTTGAAGGCAGGGGGATTAAGCAGATGACTGGGGTAAGAGGAGGTGAGAGCCAGGTGATTGCTCAGCACACAAAGCAGCAGTCGCTGCCTGCTGACTGGTTACACGTGTTCAGATGCTTTGTGGGTGCCACAACCCAGATGAATGCCCATGGCAGGCTTACCAGGGAGGTGAGCTGGTGGACTTAGGAGTTCCTAGAAGGGTCTCCCATTTCTGTAAGGTATGTGGGATGTAAGTCATCACAAAGATGCTTGAAGGAAATGACTGGGCTAATTGGCAAGACAGCCTTGTGTAACTTAGGCACAAGTGGGGATTGATAGCCTGGCATTGTATTATAATTGGCAGGTGGGGCAAAGCTGGTCTCTGAAGGGTCTTAAAGGTGCAGAACAAGTAGTTTGTGTTACTCTGATGTAGTGAAGGCAGGGGAGCCAATGCAGGCACTGAAAGTGTGAGGGAATGGTCTTTTGAGGCTGGTATGCATGCAAAAGCCCTAAGGAGAGCTGCATTACAACAGTGGCCCAGCTCAAGTTTTGGCAGAGCTGGCAAAGACCTGGACTTTGAAGTGACAGCTGGAAAGGTGTGGCAGGTACGCCTGGATCAAAGATGGGCTCCATGTCACTGCTGTGAGGGATTGGAAGAACATTCAACAGCAGCTCAGAGCTGCTGAGTTCTGCCTACTTGTGCGCAGGTAGAAGTGCTTCCCTGAGTTTGCAGATGTGTTCCTGCTGCCAGGGATCCCATCAACTGCTGCCATCAGTCTTGCATCCAGGGCGTCCTCTGTGATCTCAGCAGATATCTGCTCCTCTGCACCATGTACACCACAAGGGTGGGGCGGGGTCCCCCTCTTTTTTTTTCTTTTTTTTTTTTTTTCCTCTATTCTTGATTTTCCTGTTTTCCTTTATACATCCTCTGGGAAGCAGTCAGAATTTGTTCTGCAAGGCAGCCTGCTGCTGCCAGCGCAGCTCCTGTGCCTGAGCTTTGCCGTCTCCTGTGCTGGTCAGACGTCTCGCGCCTCTTTGGTGCAAGTGCCTGAGACCGAGCAGAATTTCTGCTGCTGAAATCCCAGCGCAGAGTGGTGTGATCCACTGGAGCAGCCTGGTCACATGCATGGCCATTGAGAAAGCAGGAGTGTCCAAGATGTACAGAAATACTGACTGTCCTGGGTTGGAATGAAGTTGGTAACAGTTTGGGCTTGTTTGTAATTTCAGTCCTATATATATATATATATGCAAAGTAGCCTTTTAAAGTGGGATTTGTACTTGAGCATCATGTTCTTTGGAAATGAGTACAAAGATGAGCAATTGTACAATTCCACTGAATGAATTCATTTACCTCTTTTTTTAATCAGTCTCTACAGAATGGAAATGAGATACAGAGAAGGGGGAGAAAGGAAAGAAAGGAAAGACTGGATAAAAGTTTTTGAAATAGTTGGGTGTTTGGCCATTTAAGTCATAAAAATCCCAAGGTGTGCATCTCCCAAACACAGCTTTATTTCAAGAAAGTGGATGAAAAATGGTGTTGTATCAAATAATATTAAGAGAACTAACTATCCAAAATAATCTACATTTAAGGGGAATAAAAATAACCTTACTTCCTGATTAGCTAAAGTAAATGAGAACTCAGGGATAAAAAAAAAAGTAAAAAGACCCCAGAAATCTTTTAAGCTTTGCTTAAAGTTACCATAATACAATACAGCTCTTAAGAGAATCTCATTGTTTGCTCTTTTTCCTAAAATGAGGTGAAATGTGCAAAAATTTCACTATTCACAAAACATCATCATCAGATAACTTAATTATTAGATAATTAAGTTGGAATCTTGTTTTCTTTTGTTTTTAACTGATTTCCACCTAACTGTGAACAATCTTGAGGCAGATATCCTAACTGCGTGGTGCGTGCTCCTCTCCAGATTGTCATCAAATCAAGAGTGTAGCTACTACGTGCATCTGTTTGAAAATAAGAGTGTGTTGCTGCTAGAGACTTGCACGCTGTTGTAAGGTCCAGATGTTGTTATTTGAAAATTTATATTTCATCTGTTTACTTAACAGGTTGGGATAGTGACGATAATAGTTCCAAAGCAAAAGCAAGCCAAGAAATGCATTTGGAAACCAGTTCTTCATCGAATGAAAGTAGTCATCCCTTCCCAAGGTAAAGTTCTTAAATCCTTTAACATTTGAAATGCTTCTGTAGAATGAGAAATACTGACAGAAAATGACAGAAGCTCCGATTATTTTATTTTTTCACTTGATCTAGGGTTAAGGTTCATATTTGTGTTTGACTAATAAAACATCTTAAATTTTGGTACACCTTAGAAAATATTTGTGCCAAAGCCAAGTATTGTTTTGCAGCTGTTGTTTTCTCATTTTAAGACTCAATTGACATCTCAGTGAACCACAAATTAGCGTGTACAGCTGCTCTCAGTAGGGCTACTCAGGGGCCAGACAATAGGGGTTGTCAGGAGAGGGGCAGACATAAGATATAAAGTCTTCAAGAAATAAAGTGGTGGGTTTCTTCTCCATGTATCCGAGATGTAAACTAGCTGTAACTGGATAATGCTTTTCATGGGCTTGGGGTTTTTTTCTATTTGATACTGGGGTATTTATAACATGCCTTTCTTGCTTTCAAACTGAGTACGTTTAATTAATGGCCTTATGTGTACCTAAAGGGTGCAGTTTGTTCTGATTTTAAAGGAGAAAGAAAAAAGAACAAAAAGTTGGTTTGTGCAGGGTGTTTTTGTTTGGGTTGTGTGTTTTTTTTGTTGATGTTTAAAAAAAAAACTTCAGCAGTTCCCTTTGGGTCCTTGAGCAGTTCTGTTGGATGTTCCTTGTATTCTTCATTGGCATGTAACAGTAATCAAACAGCAGCAATCAAATTAGTGGTCAAGAAGCAGCAGAAAATAGGATATAACACAGCCATCACATGAAATATTGGCTGGGCTTTAGATCCTTATCTGCTCTTATTAGAACAGCCCAGCAAGAGGGTGCTGCTGCTACGCCACCCCTGGTCTAAAAACCACCATCAGTAGCACTCAGGAAGAGACTTTAAAAGCATTTTGATAAATTTTTAACTCCTCCTGTTTATACGGCATCGCTGTCTTTCTGTAGCTTTGTAATGCTGTTATTGATAAGGCCAGTTTTGATATGAGACACAATTCCCGTTTTGCAAGCGCTGTTCTGTATTTTGTGTTAGAGTATTTCTGTAATTCCTCAAGTACAGTAACTAAAGACAGGCCATAATGGCATTCATGCTTTTCTTTAGGATTAATTCTTATAGTCTTGTGGTCAAACTCTTTCTCTTTTTTATTTCTTTTTACATTTTCTCGAACTTTGAGAATGATGTTCCAAATCATACTACCTAATGCTCTGAAATGCAAGGGTGCTTTTATAGGTGAATTTTTAAGTGTTGAATTTTAGTCATTCACTGAAGCGCAGGACAGCAGGAAGAAAGGGATCAGACCCTGAAGAACGTGCCTACAGGATTGCTGTTAAGCATCTGAATAAAATATTTATAACTTAAAATAAACTATTTTTTTAATTTAAAAAAAGGCTCCAAGCTTTTTCCCCCTTGGATGTTGCACTGCTTGCTAATAATGTGTTCAATGACTTTTGCATTTTTCAGATGCTGTTCATATGGCGTATGGGTGTTTTGCTGGGTTTTTTTCAAATTATTATTTGCAATAAATTTTAAAATAAGTTGCTCTGCCCCACAATTTCATGCCTTTCGGCACAGAGAAGCAAACGCACTTTATGCACTGATACATGGTGATGCTGCTTTAAAAAAAAAAAGAAAATCTCTTGCAGCAGCTTAAAGTTAGATTTTTATAAATGTGTCAAAAATAACGCAGCTGTCTAAACGTTACGTTGGTTAACAACCTTTGCTTTTGGACACTTGGCATCTGCTCCGCAGAGACAGAGAGCGGCAAAAGTAGTGAGAAAGATGGAGAAATGGGAAGGGGGCCGGCAGCTTGTTTGCGGCCAGGACGCAGTGCAATTTCTTCGCCGCTCCCATTTAAGCGCTCCACTTACCGCAGTCACTTCTCGGGCTTTATTGCTTTTACAAGTGGTCTCGAAACCCACTACTTGAGAATAAACATAACTGTGTAGCACTGCTGTGGTACTTTTTATAAATTCTTCTTTGCTCCGTTTTGTCACTGAGCTGATGAGTGACCTCGCAAAAGACCCTGCTGGACCTAAATAAAAAAAATGGCTTCCTCTGATGTCCTCCAGACAATAATTATGATGTGCCAGTTAAGCCCAAACTACAGCTGAGGGATTTTACTTTAAAGCAGAGGCTCGGGCGCAAAAATGCATTTATAGCTCTTTGTCTGGCACCTCATTATGTGTGGGCCTGATTCATTAAGTAATTGGTTTGCAGTTGTTTACATGAGTATTAAGGCTTTCTATTCAGCAGCCTTTGAGAGATACATTGTGCAAATGTTGCATGTTATGAATGCCGAATGAGGGGCAGGGGACCGGTCCCATTGGCTAAACACTGCGCTCTGTTGAAAAGCAAGAGAAAGAGATTGGGTGCTGCTTTGCATAGCAATGACTTTCTTAATAAGCTTTACAGATTAATACACACAAGCTATAAAAGATGCAAAGAGATACTCTTAGCACATTTATACATGCTCATTTCACTATTATGGTACTGGAGACAGGAAGAATTGAGGGCTTTCATATTCGGTTTTTCAGTGCATGTCTTCAGTGCATGAGACTTAATAGAATCTGATGTTTATTGTATTATAAATCATGGGGAAGTAGGCAGATCTGCAACAGTTTATTATTAAAGATTCTTTCAATGTAAATCTTTTTCTGCCATTGTATTTCCTACAGCAAAATCATTTTGTGGTTGAGTGGGGATGAAAGGCATAATGTACGAAGGAGTGAGTCTTAATAGGAAGCTGCTCTCTGAGTAAAGACCACTTGTTCCCTTTTGTTCGGAGGTGCATGCCAGAGCTTCCTCTTCTCCCGCAAATATCGTCCTGCTCTACATTTAGCTATAAAACTACTTTTTCCTGGCTTCGTTTGCTTTACCGAGAGAATATTTACATGCACGTAGATGCAACTTTTGTTTGAAGAGTTAGTGTTTTGCAGCAGAAAAGAGCATGTTAAATTATACAATTACTTGGGGGAAAAGGTATCAGAAGTCAGGACTGAAGCTCTCCGCGAGAGCGGGAGCAGGCGATGTGTGTGGCATTTCGTGGTCCTGTAGCAATGGATGCAGCCAGTTGAGGTCACTAGCTTTCTGGGTAATTCTGAATTTTTGATGCAAGCAATTTATTTTTCTTTGACTTGTTTGCGCTGTCTCATTTCAAAATAAACTGGAGATTAAAGATGCATTGTCGACTGAGAACCAAAGAACAATTTTAATTTGTCAGGACATAAACACAGTGTAAAGTATTTTAAACTTCGATTAATCCGTTTTCTGGAAGCAATCCGGTCTGGTCTCTGAAGGCTGTTTTTTAGTAGAAAGCCGCCTTCACCAAACACAGATGTAATTATATGCAAATAAAAATTGACATATTATAATTCATCCTCTTAATTATTCTCGGGGGTGATGGTTAACACCGAGTCCGCTGCTGTGGCTGTCGGTGCCGAGGCGCGCTGGCCATCGGGGGGCACTCGGGCTCTGTGCAGCCCAGCGCCCCGCATCCCCCACCGCATCCCCCGTCAAAACCAGTCCTGACACTGCTTAGCTGACCAAGCTGGGGGGAAACTGCCCGCTTTGGCCGGGGCTCTGAGGAGAGACTCCAAAGGTTTGGGACTGGGAGTGTTCAGGAGTTTCCTGCATTTAGCAGGAAATTGAGCGAAAGTGCGTAGCGTGTTTCCAGTACCCATACATGAGCACATACCTGATTGTCTTATACTTCTGCCCTACTTTCAGTTGTTAAACCACTTCTGTAAGAAGCTGACCGGAAATTCAGGCACGTTTTTGTGACCTTACAGATATTTCTGTGAGCCTTGTTTCCTAAATCTTAACATCCAGCTGTTGCAGAAATAGTAATGCTGCAGCACGATGCTCTATGAATATTGGTCGGGAATGGCTTGTGAGCACAGGCAACAACATCTATCCAAATATATTGCCTTTGTGGCACAGAGGAAATAGAGTTTATTTTTGTGGTGCTGCCCTGTACTTTTCCAACACGGTTTCATCACAGCGCTGTGATGCAGTCTTTGTGTTAGTGGTTTCTCTAGGCAAGAATGTGGTTTGGGTTTTTTTGTTCAGCCTGGTATATCTAAACAGAGAACAGTCTTAAGTGCAGCTTGATACAGATCTTTGTATCCTAAAATAAAGATTCTGTTTGGGGTGTTAATAGCTTAAATTCAATATTACTTCAATTCTGGCATGATGAATGGATTTTAGTTTGTACTGCCTTTCCAGGGTGGGGAATACTTCTGTGATGCCCAATAATTAGTAAACGATCAGCAGAAAATGATAGAGCCATCAGGTTTCTGCAGGAACTGGCAGGAAAGCGTGCAATCGGAGGGATACCCAGCTGCGACTGTCACGTCGGAGGCACGGCCATGGAGCAGCCTGGCTCGCCTACTACCACAAGGCTTTTGAGATGTTTTCAAAAAATAATTTTTAAAGATGGATCTGTGACTCCTCATCCTCACATACTGCTGGGGAGAAGCTTCATCGCTTCCCTCACTGGGGGCTAATAAACACCCCCCTGCGAAAAAGAAGTGCTTGATTTGTTTTTGGTGTCGTGCTGCCTCAGCAATGTGTGTGCAGGAAGGGAGCGCGCAGGCTTCGAGCCTCTGACAAGATTAGCCAGAGTATCAGTGTTCCTGAGGCTGCTGCACTCTGTATTTTGTTTGTTTTTCTCATAAAACCTGGCATTTGGGTTGGGTTTTTTTCCTCTTGGTGCTTGGGTGTGTTTTGTTGGTTTGCTGTTGTGTTTTTCCCCCTTGATGATTGCATAGTTTTTTGTCTTTTTTTTTAATTATTATTTTTTAGCAAGTAGGTGTCTTTTTTTTCTTTGCTGTCTGGCTGTCTTTTTTCACTTGACATTAAAATGTAGAGGTTCAACAGGTGCTTCAACAAAAAGATACACAGGCTAAAGCAAACATTTTCTGCTGTTTTTCAGTGAACCACCTCTGTTAACTTGGCTCTTGTTTGTTTGCTGTTTTCCTCTTAATAATTTTCTTTAAGGAGGGCGAAATATTTTCTTGGAGCTTTTTCATTTCTTATTGTTGCAGCATCTTCAATACAAAAAGCCCATTTCATCAGAGTAAAGGGGAGATTAAAAGGCCCTTTGAAGTTAAACTGGTTTGGGTTTTCTCTTTGTTAGAGCCTGGGTTCAGTTTGGAATTATTTTAGGGAAGAAGCAAATGTGTAAATGGATATCGAAGGGTCACAACGGGGGATTAGTCGAGGCAGTGAAACTGGCCTTACTTCATTTACACTCCTAAAATTTCTCGGCGGAGGTCTGTGTGGTTATTGTGTGCTCAGTACACCAGATGATAACTTTCATGATTGAATTTGCCGATTTCTGAGTACGAACGTTTTGCAATGTAGAGGTCTTCTTGCATCTTATCGGCCTCGACTAACACTTCAGACGTAATTCAGGAATTTTTATTCCGTGTTCTAAAGCTATCTTGCAGTGTTTTTCTGGCTGGGTTTGGCGGGGCTGCGATTTCCGATCTGGCCTTTCTGATGTCCTATTTTTCCCCATCTCCCCAGGCATTCTCTGTGCCGACAGCTTTCACACCAAGCCGTTGCTGACACCCTGTTCCCCGTCTCTCTGCATGGACTGCTGTGTCACATTAGCGCCCAGCTCCCAGCCTGCAGCGCTACGGCTCGGTGCTGTTCTGGGAGTGAATCGTACCCTTGGGTGTGGTGGATTCACCCCAGGAGGATGAACCCCAACAAATGGGTCGAGTTTGGTAGAATACAGACGTCTACCTTCCTCCCTCTGCTGTCAGCATTGTTTCCTCCATGGGAAGCTGGGGCAGAAGAGGGAAGGTTTCTAGACCTTCCTACAACTATCGTGGTCTTTGTCCACCACGACTTCTCCATGAGACCACTGGCCTTCAGCCAGATCTGTAGCACCTTGCAGTGCTTTGAGTTGCGTAAGAGGACCGAGCCCTGGGCAGTCTTCTGCTGGTGGTCCTGTGCTCCATGTTGTGCGTGGTGGTCCTCAGCACGGCAGAGGCTCTGGGCCCAAATGACCAGCCCTCTTGTGTTTCATCTGGGCTTGAACTACAGAGAGATGTGAAGCAAAAAATGACTTCTAGGGACTGCCTAGCATGGCTGAACAACGAAATCCCAGACGCCTCCCTTGACAATGGGAGACGAAGCAGCAGGCAGTGGAAGCGGTAGCTGCCAGCTGCCTCATCTTGTTTTACTGAACTACTTGAAGATAAAATGGTTCTTGTGCAGTCTGCCACAGAAGTCACCTCTCAATTTGTAGCTCAGCAACAAGTGGTTTCTCGCTCTACACCCAGGGGAAAGAGAGTTGCATCCTCTTGAGCACATTTTTATGGGCTAAGCCTGGGATGCGTGGAGCACCTCCCGGGAAATGCTGAGGGTCATGAAATCTCACCAAAGTGAGCAAGAGTTAAGGGCGTGCAGGGTGTTGCAGGACTCAACCCAGAGGCTCTGACTTAAAATACTTGCTGGAAATACTGTTGAGTAAATGCATTTGAATGAGAAGTTGAAGTGTAATGCAGCGTAGGGTTTGACTCTGAATAAAACGGAAACGTGTTTGGATGGCACACTAACAAAATGTCAGATAAACATTTAAAGGCTAACATTTTAAAGTTTTTTACTTAACTAATTATTAACTTATTATTTCTTTATGTCACTGTTAATACTCCACTATGCTGTTACTTGTTAATAGCACTTAGTTTGGCATCTTGGTTGAATTTTGGCTATGTTTAATATTCTATTCCTGGGAATTTTTATATATCTGCAAAGAGGGAGGTTGTGCGCTAATGGCATTCACAGCTTGTAGAAAAGGAATATGATGTGAACAGTATGAGCTCTCTCTTATTTAAAAGGAAAAGTTTCTCTAACATAGGTAGCTGTAACATGATGAAGCTTTCCCCTGCTTTAAGTTTAGGTTTCCAGCTGCAGTTCCACATTCTTACTGAAATACAGTGGTATAAGACAAGCAATGAATCATCTCTACATATTTTATTTTTCATATCTCCTTCACAAATGCCTCCGCAATAGTAGTTAGACTATTTTTAACTCCCTGCTTTAAGCAATTATGTATTAGCTGCCATGTCTTTAAACGAAATGCAGCCAATTGTATGAAATTTTTAACAGCTGATTGAGTCCTGTTTTGACTGCGGCAACAGCTTCGAATTGCAGCTTGACATTTGCTTATATTTTACTAGTTCGCACAGTACTGTCACAAATATCTCCTATTTGATCTTCTTATTAAAATCAGCTGAAGCTTTATTTTTAGAGCTTATTGCAGGATTGTTAATATAACAGTTAATTCTCCTACATCATTGCCCCTACGTGATTATTTCACAGCACCAACACAATACACACGCCACACACAAAAGATCAAAATGATTCCAGCTTGTTTGAGAGATTCAAAAGGGCCTGTGATGCTCTAAACACAAGAGCAGTCATTTAACAGAACGGACTCGCAACTGCATATACATCAAGGTAGATCAAAGGCAGCCGGGAGATTGCACATTTACATAGGGACGTGGAGGATGCTATGGGAACCCAGGAGCTGGGCTGGAGGAGTATACGGGCAGGAAGGGGAATAAGGAAGTTCAGTGAGCATCAGTGGGGGGTGCTTTTAGTTTTGTTTGGATTTTTTCTTTACTTTCTTTGCGTTATCTGAAAGGCTGCAAAGATAGATGGAGCTCTGATCCTTTGTACCCTTAATTCACTGCTGGTGTAAATCGGCGCTGCTACCAAGGAATGACTCCACTTCATGCTGCCTGAACATCTGGACCAGTGCCCCTGCTGCATGTTAATTTCTTCACCTTTTAGAAGACATAAAGGTGAAGAAACCCTTGGTAAAATTGTTATTAAAAAAAAAAAGGTACAGAAGTTACTGATATTGTTTTAAACCATCTCACAGTTTTTTTTTTTAAAAAAAGTCAACTTACATTCTTTGAATTTTGTGACATCATGCTGATTATTTGAAATCTGTCTCTCTTACAGGACTGAAACGAGGAAGGGAATGGTAACTGCTATAAAATCCAAAGGTAAGAAACAAATGTTACACAACTTAAAATCAATGTCTTTCCAAGTGTAATATATATTGTAGAAAACCTCCAAGAATAACACTGTGTAACTGTATAAAATGTGAGCATAAGGAGATGGGAAAGCGTGGAATTTCCCCAGCCTCAACACAGGAGCCAGCAAGCAGTTGATGATGAGTTCTGGACCAGAGAGGACCTGTTTCGTAGTGTGTATGATGTGGAGGGAGTAGTCATCTTTGCTTCGGGGTTTAAATCAAACAGTAGCAAATAGCAGGTAGGAGAAAACCCAGAGAAGGAAAAAGCTGACATTTTCTCGATCTCCCATTTGAAATAGGGGCTGCAGAAGTGGGTAGGCAGCAGCAAGTGCATTTGCACAGTTAGAATAGCCAGGTGTGCAAAGGTGCTTGCGTGGCCGTGTGTGTCCTGCATGTTGTCATTCTCCCCTGCATTTTATTTTCCTCTTTCAACCACCGTAAGGACCACTGGTGTCTGAAATCACCTGTAGTGGAGCCTCCCGTAAGTGAAGTCAGCGCTGGGAGCAGGGAGCTCTTTGCCTGGAGCTCAGCTTTCGGTGCTGTGCAGTCCTGAATGGTAGAGAACCTGTTTTAGAGGTGTGGTATCCAATCTGACTTAAGGATGCCATAAATGATGGCTGCTTTGGTGCCATTTGAAAGGTGCTCTCACGTCCCCTGCCTGTTGCCTTCTCTGCTAGGGAGTTAAAATTTTTTGGAGCCTTTGGCGTGTTCAGCCTCTTCCCAGGTGTTCAGCGTGGGAGTGAGCGCGTGGTGCAGCCGGCACTGCTTTGCTGTTCCCGGCCGAGCGCAGACCTGCCGTCCAGGGGGCCAGGGATATAGGATGAAAGATGCAGCTGCTGCATTTGTAGATAAGATGTTTATATAGCTTGTGCCATCAAAAGCACTGAACACATTAATAACGCCTCAGTCGAACATGAGCTGAAATTTCTGTATGAGGGATGACAGCCTTCCTCTCTCCTGCTGCCTGAATCCCCATTTCTGAGTCGTACGCCTCATTTGGGGCATGGCAGCTGTTGCACCGACTTTGGACAAACAGCAGCCCTCTGAAAGTGGTTAGGACAGTTCTGTGAGTGACTGTGGGCTTGACTTGCACTTCCTCCTGTGCCATGGCTGGTTTTTTTTCTTCTGTGGGTCAAATGAATTTACATATTGAGGAATCTCTCGGGCACTCTGCATTTAAATGCGATTCTGTTTATTTTAGTGAAACTGTTTGCTAATTCCCAGAGCTGTTTGTTAAAGCCATGTGGTTGTTTGAAGTCAATCTTGCTTGTATTTGATCCTGTCTCAAAGTGGTAATTTTTCATTTCTGACATCATTGCCATTTTTATGCCAACTCTGTGATGTCATGCTCCGATTGTGACTTCACCGCAGGGTCAAGTAGAGGAAGAAAGTGGAACATAATAGACAAAGCTGTAATTCAGGCAGCAGCTGGCCAAGTAAATTGCTTGGAGTGGAAATGTTCTCTCAAGCTACCTTGAGGAACAATGAAGTGGGACATCTGAATGAACCCACTGTTTGGGCACCGCAGCTTCATTACTGGAGACCACGACATGCTAACAGCACGCTGTATCAGAAACACACACACCTCGCTCTTGTGGTCTTCATAACTCTCACCTTCTCCATAAGCCGTGGTGTCTGTCTGCCTCCGGAGTGCTGTAAAATGATCATGTCTGTGACATAAATGACATAAACATGGAAAAGATTTTATAGTTATTTCTTTTTTTTCTCTTCACCCTCAGCTTTCTGGGGTGAATCTGACGACAGCAGCTCTGAGATTGAAGCTGCTTTGCGCCCACAAACTCACAGCACAGAAGCAGACGAATTTGATGACTTCTATGATTAAGATTCCCACGCTCATCTTTGGGGAAGAAATAAACAGTTTCATCTTGTACATATTGAGACTGCAGCTGTCTAAAGTGCAGCTCATCACTTTACAGTCAAAGAAAATTTAAATACAAAATAAATATTACTTGGTACTATACATGGCCTCCTTGTATGTGTGCTTTTTCTTAACTGCTAAGTGTTTTCCTGATCTGACGGCAATCCTGCCCCAGGAGACTGAGCCTTCTTGTGATATGTTTGTTTTTGAGGAATAAATGAAGGTATGTCCTGAGACGTCCACTTGCTCAGTGCTCATCTCTGAGTACTATCACCTTAGCGTGGCAGCTGTCTGTAAACAACCTCCTCCTTGGGGAGCCTGGGTCCCTCTGTATCGTGTCCTGTCTCTTTCTTACTGGGTCTGGGAGCTGCTTGTCCGCAGTCCCCCACTCGCAGCGAGCACCTCCTGCCCGGCGTCAACGGGAGAGGTGCAAGACCCCTGTGATGGGTCACCCTTCTGCATGGCAGGCACAACGAGGCTGCCGCAGGTGAGGAGTCAATGGGCAGCGAGCTGGAATTGACAGCAGTATTTCATGGCCAAACCGGCCTGGCATCTGCTTTGCTGGAAGCTGCCCAGCAGTGCCACTTCCTCTCACCAGCCCGGCCGCTGTGAGTGCAAAGACCATCCTCTTCGGACGCGTGTGTGTGTTCTCATACTTTGCCTACAGAACTAGATGCGGTTTTGAAAAAAGCAAGCGAGCATTCTGGGTATGCATACATATGCTACTCAGGGCGGGCTGGCATGTTTGATCTTTATCTTCTTCTGCAACAGATCAAGAAGAAGAAATGCATAAATCGTACATTTCTAATTCAGCACATTTTGGAACAGAGCAGCATTTACATGTGGCGAGCCTCAGTGATTTTCTGCTTTTACTTGCTTTGTAAAATCCATGCTGGCATTGCTGTATGGACATCACAGTAATTGGATGACTCTAGGAGCTTCATGCATTTTTAATTTTCTTCTTTTAATTCCTTTTATCTAAAATTAAGTTCATTAAACATGAGATTTTCTTTCGAAGGGAGAAACCAGGGGACATATTAAAGAAAAAATCTGTTCATAATTATGGTAAGTTCAAAAGCAAAAAACAGCACCCCAATTAAACTCCGCTGCAAAGCAGTACTGCATCTTTGAATACAGGCACCAATCTTGGGGCCCAGTCCATCAAAAACAATTTTAAAATGGTAAGAATATTCAATTTAATAAAAAGAACGTATAGTCTGAGACGAGCTCAAGAATATGAAATCAAGACTTGCAGAAGGCCTGAAAATGAGAAGAAACCCTTAGTATCGATGTCTGCTGGCTTGCTTTTAATCCCGTGGCTTTTGCTCTGATGTTGGCAACGGTGCAGCGTTGAATATTCCAACGACTGGAGAGTCAGCTGCATGAAGGATGGAGCTGTGTGAGTGTGTGACCAGGGCTGATGTCATGTGAGACAGCTGGACTTGACTAAAGGACTAAAGCTGGACTTCACTGAAGGCTTTAACGTCCTCCCCCACTGCACTGGGGTTTCTGTGACCCTTCAGCCACAGGCTATTTTGGATTAAGGCTCCCGTGATCCCTCCCTTCAGAGGCTGGCTAGCTCATACAGCCTTGGTCAGAAAAACAGCAAAAATCCCTCCTTCCCAGTTTTTACCACTGCCCCACAGAGAAGCCCCTGTGGTTTGTGACAGACAAACTGTTTGAGGGATGGGAGGTGCACAGAGAGGAGGAGAAGGCAGCTGGTGGGGACCACAGGAGGTCTCCTGTTTCCCAAAGCAGCAATTCCCATGTTCCAAATGATAGCACAGGCCATGCCAGGCTGCTGGAGAGGGTGGCGCAGCTCCTGACTCTGTGTTGCTACAACCAACCTCAGTCAACACTCTGATATCAAAGTCTTAAGGGGGAGAATCCGGGAACTAGCAGGACTGTCCTGCAAATTGTGACAGTGGAGTACAAATTCTGCAATGTGATGGCAGTATGACCAGATGGGCTAGCACCCATTGTGCCGCTGCTCTTGGTGGACCACCAGGTAGGTTTAGGGGCTCCTCGGTAGTCTTCTCCTAGCAGCGTGCTGTTGTCCTTTGTGTACTGCAGGCTCAGTGTCGCCCAGGAGACCTGTAGCAGAACCAATGTCTGAACTCACCGTCTGAGTCACTGATGCTTAGGCTATTGCTCCTTGACGCTTTTTCCTGATCAGCCCTAAGCCGTGGTAATTCATTCCTGATGGTCCTAGCCATCTGCTAAGCGTCAGCTCACCAGTATGTCACACCACAGACAGACTATTGCTACGTGACTTTTCAGCGAATGTCAGACCAAGGTTCATCTGGAAACAGTCTCTCTAGCAGCCTGCGCTGCTAAGTAACATTGCATCAAATCCGCGGTGCCTTTGTAGTTTTAAGCTCCTCCTGAGTGATCCCGGGTTCTTGATGTCAGCCCACTTTATATCTCCTTGCATGATACAAGGCGCCCATCAGCAATCTTTGGTGCTTTCCATTCCCTCCGTCCAGCTCATCCACAGACATGCAACTCATGACAGATGACAGATGGCTTTGGGAGCTTCTGCTAAGGCAGTATCTCTCTTTTGGTGTTTAAGCGATAGCTGAGTTCCTCCAAAGCATTATTTATTATACTCTTATTGTGCAGAGACTCATTAGATGCAAAACGTTCTGCCAGTCAACTTTATTCTGCTCCTTCACAGCTGTCATACTGGCAGCCTGAAGATGATGACAGATGATGCTGATGGACAGGGGGACTGTAATCAATACAGCCTTAACAGATTTAAATCAGCATGCCAGTCATCTATGGAAAATACTGTAACGAAGTCTTCTCGTATTCCTGCTGTGTATGTGCAACAACTTGGTGCTACGTTCTTTTTTCATGTGTCAAATGCACACAGTTGTGAGGCAAAACTTCAGCTCACGCCGCGTACGTCTGCTGACAAACACAAGATAGCACATAGGGGCTGGCAGGAAAATGCTGAATGAGCGCGCTGGTCTGGTGAGCCAAAACGGAGCCTGTGTGCGCAGGCAGCCCTGATTCCGAGGCCCTGCAGAGAGAAGCACAAGACGCAGAGGCGGTGGCTGTATCTGTGACAGCTCAGGGAGTGGAGAACTGCCGCTGCTTTCGGCTGCTGATGGAGCCGGCGGTCGCTTCCTCGAGAGAAGGTCGCCCTGAGAAAGGAGCTCATCCCTGCTCCAAGTCAGACGTTTGGCAGAAACTGTTACCGCTGTTTGTCAACAGGATTATTTTTCTCCAGTGGCAGACTTCTGCTACTGCTTCCTGCGCAAGAGAAGACTTTTCAGTTCGCTGGTGCGCACCTGGCCTAACAGCAGCCCTCCTGCCCAGCTGCCCCTGCCTTCCCCATCTTGTCCTTAAAAAGCCGGGCTTTCACGGAGCAAGTACCGGGCAAGCTCCTGCACCAAGGACACCAGGTCTTAAGTTTCTGCAGCATGAGTTTTGCTTTAGGATATTTGTAAGGGTTTGGGTTTTGTTTTGGTTTTGATTATTTTTTTTTAAGCAAAACGTAGATTGACTTTTCAAGGAAATGTTTGTTGCAGTATTAATTTTTTCAGCACTTGTTTACGCAAGTAATTATAAGATAAGATGATCATATTTCATTTGCATTTGCTAGTGCTGCTGTCTTCTGTTTTCTTTAGCATTATCAGAAAAACAACTGATTGCCCATCAATACAAACAAAATGTTAATACTAAGCTGTCTTAGTCTATACTAAATTCCAGGAGGAGAAGCAATACAATAGGAAACTTCAATCAGGGTGTATTTTGTAAGGAACAGATAAAGGACAATCTTTAGCTGATACCACAGATGTGGTGCCAGTACAAAGTTGCTGGGGAAATTTATTCAAGTCACAGATTTTATTAAGAGGAGTGACAACAGAAAATGGCTTAACAACAGCTAAGTGAGGCTAAGAATAATGAGAAATACAATATTGGGTTAATTTGTTCTACAGCACGGTAGCAAGGTTCCTCTCCCCTCCCCAAATCATTGGCCTTGACTCAATAAGCAGTGCTGAGATTTTGTTATTTTTGTTAATGATTCCCAGGCTGCTTTTTCATGTCCTCGCCCCCGTCACTGCCCTCCTAATGAAGTTGGTGTATAGTGACAGGACACAGCAGAGCACAAAATCTTCCTCGTGTTAATCCTGTTTAATATCTGAAGGTTTAATTCCATTTGAACATCGTCAAACGGCTAACTTAATGGTATTTGCTTATGCAACGGGTAAAGCGATGGGATGGGGTTTCTTTACGCTGCCTGTTGCGGCTGTCACGAACCTCACCAAGCCATTTCACACAGTTCCTGCCAGCGTCCCCTCAGCTCCTGCAGCCCCTCTGCCCTCCTGCCAGCNCTCTAAGATGGCGGCCGCACCGCGCGCGCCTCACGTGACCACCCTCCCCCCCTCCCCCTCCCGCCCAGCGGCGCCGCCGCCGCGGGCGCGCGCCCTCCCTCCCTCCCCCATGGTGCCCCGCGCTGCCCTCTGCCCCCGGAAGCGTTGGTCGCCGCCTCGCCCGGCACCGCCGCCGCTCCCCGCGCCCCCGGGCCGCCATGGGAGTCCCGGCCTTCTTCCGCTGGCTCAGCCGCAAGTACCCCTCCATCATCGTCAACTGCGTGGAGGAGAAGGTGAGGCGGACACACACTCCCCCCCCCCAACCCCGGGACAGGGCCCCTGTCCGGGCTGTGCGTGTGGGAGAGCGAGGGCAGGAGCGGGGCGTTTGAGAAGGAGGGCTGGCCTTCGTAGCTGCACTTTTTTTTGGTGAGATTAAAACAATATCTTGGTGTGCGGACGCTTCCTTGGGCTCTCGTCCTCCTAGCANCAGTTCGCTGGTGCGCACCTGGCCTAACAGCAGCCCTCCTGCCCAGCTGCCCCTGCCTTCCCCATCTTGTCCTTAAAAAGCCGGGCTTTCACGGAGCAAGTACCGGGCAAGCTCCTGCACCAAGGACACCAGGTCTTAAGTTTCTGCAGCATGAGTTTTGCTTTAGGATATTTGTAAGGGTTTGGGTTTTGTTTTGGTTTTGATTATTTTTTTTTAAGCAAAACGTAGATTGACTTTTCAAGGAAATGTTTGTTGCAGTATTAATTTTTTCAGCACTTGTTTACGCAAGTAATTATAAGATAAGATGATCATATTTCATTTGCATTTGCTAGTGCTGCTGTCTTCTGTTTTCTTTAGCATTATCAGAAAAACAACTGATTGCCCATCAATACAAACAAAATGTTAATACTAAGCTGTCTTAGTCTATACTAAATTCCAGGAGGAGAAGCAATACAATAGGAAACTTCAATCAGGGTGTATTTTGTAAGGAACAGATAAAGGACAATCTTTAGCTGATACCACAGATGTGGTGCCAGTACAAAGTTGCTGGGGAAATTTATTCAAGTCACAGATTTTATTAAGAGGAGTGACAACAGAAAATGGCTTAACAACAGCTAAGTGAGGCTAAGAATAATGAGAAATACAATATTGGGTTAATTTGTTCTACAGCACGGTAGCAAGGTTCCTCTCCCCTCCCCAAATCATTGGCCTTGACTCAATAAGCAGTGCTGAGATTTTGTTATTTTTGTTAATGATTCCCAGGCTGCTTTTTCATGTCCTCGCCCCCGTCACTGCCCTCCTAATGAAGTTGGTGTATAGTGACAGGACACAGCAGAGCACAAAATCTTCCTCGTGTTAATCCTGTTTAATATCTGAAGGTTTAATTCCATTTGAACATCGTCAAACGGCTAACTTAATGGTATTTGCTTATGCAACGGGTAAAGCGATGGGATGGGGTTTCTTTACGCTGCCTGTTGCGGCTGTCACGAACCTCACCAAGCCATTTCACACAGTTCCTGCCAGCGTCCCCTCAGCTCCTGCAGCCCCTCTGCCCTCCTGCCAGCATCCCCAGCGTGCCTTTAAACTGCTGCCAACAGCTCCTTCTCTCCTTCCGAAAGGGAAAAGGCCTCTTCACGGCCTCACCCTTCAGTCCCATTTCTCTACTGCAGCGGCAGGGGAAGCTGCCCCACAGCATTAGCTTTGACAGCGCAGCCATGCCCTGAAGCACTTTTGTCGTCTGTCTTCTGCCTGAACCATCCCACAGGAGTGGGAAACCATCCCACATTGGCAAAGCAACTTTTATTTTAACGGGGGTTTCTCTTAATTGAAGGGAAGTTTTCAAACAGGACCCTGTCTGAGAACAAAGACGGCGTGCAGCGCGACCTCAGGCGCCAGCCTGCCCTCAGGCTTCTCCCTTCAGACCTTTGTGCCTAAGGAGCCCCCCAACACACCCNGCCCCTGTCCGGGCTGTGCGTGTGGGAGAGCGAGGGCAGGAGCGGGGCGTTTGAGAAGGAGGGCTGGCCCTCGTAGCTGCACTTTTTTTTGGTGAGATTAAAACAATATCTTGGTGTGCGGACGCTTCCTTGGGCTCTCGTCCTCCTAGCATTTGAATGCTTCTCAGTTGTGTCTCTTTTAGATCTTACTCGTTACTTTTGTCAATCTTTTCTTCCACGTATTTGTCTTACTACAGCTTCCTACTTTACTCTGGTATTTTTTTTTTTTAAATGTGTCCATCAACACAGGATATTGTTCTTGAATCCAAGACTTAAAACAGTCTGTAGTTGTACTCTTTAGCCTTGAGCAGCTTCAACTTTTTATTTTGTCTCATTGCTGGTATTTTCTAGTGTAGAATAGTATAGGATAAACTCCCTGCACAAACAGGGAGCTGATTTTTCCAAAGGCATCCTCTAAAACGTGGCATTTCGTAGCAATAGAAGGTGCTTTTTGGTGAGGACTTAGTCCCAGAGTGGTTGTTGGGCTCCACAGGTGGTCTTCACCAACCCACCTCTCCTCTGGCTGGTCACTGCCTTCAGCTTGTGTTTGTCCTCCCCCTGGCACCAGCACAGAGATCTCTGTGGTTATCGGGGGAGCACTTTTTAGGAAGTAACACAGCTCAAATAGCATTTGTTTATTTGTTTTTACTAGGCAGGTTCTCAGATAGGCTGGTTCCTTTGTGCACGTCACTGCAGCCATGTGAATGCTTGTGCCATCCGAAGGGATGTTGCCTGAGGTGGAAGGTGATAGGGAGGATGGGCATGTTGCTTCAGCAACAGCACAGACTCACACAGGATTTCAGTAGCTGTGCTGTGGTAGCTTTACAGTGCAGTGTACGCAGCAAGTTATTCTCTTGGGGGCTGACTTAGACAAAGCTTTTCTGAGTAGACAAACTCTTGAGTTTGTGCTTCCCAAACTTTTTCCTGCATGCTTTTACAAATATTTTGTGTCATCTTTTCTCAGGATGTACTAGCTGGGCTCTGCTTTTCTTCATACTACTGTTTTTAAGTTCATGTCCTGGCTGCTGAGCATGTGCTGTGGCTTCTTCCTTTGTGCAACCACCTCTCCTTCCCTGGAAGAGAAGTGCCTCGCATTTGGGAAACACTGTACTGTGAAGGAGATAGAAACATGTGGGCAAAGTAGAGAAGAGAGTGATGTGATTGAATTATGTATTGACACTGAGCTTTTTTGATTGCATGTATTACCTACCTGCCTTCAGGAAGATTTCAGTGTATGCAAGTGGCAGATGGATCAGCTTTAGTATTCAGTTCTTGTTACAGGGTGGATGTTTTTGTGTTTCAAATTCAGGTCTTGAAACAGAATTGTATGTTTGGATTAATCAAATGTTACACACTTAAAACTGTGAGTTACTCTTTTGCTTTAATACCATTGTGGTTTCAGTTAGCCTCTCTCAGCATGAGAGAAAAGTCGATTTTACCAGTAGCTGCAAGAAGTGAATTTTTTACTGCAGTGGATAGATAAGATTTGAGGATTTGTCTGCCTGGAGGAACTAGGATAGGAAAAGGTGGTTTGCGGGTTTACAAGTATCGTTTATTAGCCACTCATATGAGTGATTACTCTGGAATAAGCTGTTAGCAGGTAGCAGTGATTGTTCTGGTTGCTTTACCAAACTTGTTTTTTGTGTCCCTGATATGATCTGTTCTGGGTAACTCTCAGTTTAGAGGGCTCTTGGGGATGGTGTGCCGTGGTTGCATCTTCTAGGGAGAAGTGGGTGGCAAGGGTAGTGGGGGGATTTGGAGAACGATGTGTCTCTACCAGTGCACCTGTGGAGCACATGCCTGTTGATGTCGCATTCGCCTTCTCCCGGCTGTGGATCTTCAGAGTACAAACATCTGAAGGTGTGTGCACGTATCCTACTCATTGTCTTCCACTCACACTGGCTGGTTTGCTTTATCCCCATTTCACCGAGGTAGGGAACTGACAAAGGTGAACAGTTTGGTCTTTTGCTTATAGTCAGCATCACAACTGGCTGCACGGTCCAAGCCTTTCATTCACCAAATCCGCCTTTCCTTCATTACGTCAGTGGTTGACTTGCATCAGTGAACATCCATTCCAGCCATAAAGTTAGACTGTGGGGACAACCTGTTACCTGTCTGTTATCTGTTACTTTTATGACCATGCTGATAAAATATCCTCAGCGCTCAGGAACAGCAAAAAACTTGCAAGGTGATGTTTAGTTGTGATGTTTTGAAGCAGTGCTCTTCTGATCAAAACGATGCAAATAGAGTTTTGACAATATAAAGTAGATTTTTTTACACCTCTGTCTTTACTATAAGTGGTTCTTTTACATTTTAGTCTCATAAGCTTGTCCAGCTGTTTCTGGATAATGCTTTAAAATTTGTGTATTTAAATGCAGTCACAATTTAAACAGCAAATATATCTGCAATCTGTGACAATTACAGTTTTCTCTAAGAGCTGAAGGCTTATCTTTTTCATCAAATTTGTAAACATTTAGATTAATCTTTATTTAACCAAAACTGCTCTAATTTTTAGGTAAAATAAAGGTTTGTATAGTCTCATTTTACTGGGTTTGTGATTGTATACCCTTTTTTGTGTGTTTAATAACTGAGCTTGTAACAGCAAATGTTCTTCATTAAAAGAAATGGGAAATTACGACAAATTCCATTGGGCCACGTTAGAGTTACTTTAACTGAAGTCCCAGATCTTGATGTACTCATCCTCGTTGCTTTCTTCCAACTTAAGAGCAGATTGCAATTACAGTAAGGAAAGCACATGGATAAATCATATTCATTGCAATTTTTCATATTCAGATCTAGTCATAAATTTTAGATCTGAATAGGACAGTGGTGAGAAGCTGTAGTTTGTCTTACCGTAGATGGATTTAAACTTCTCTCACGGTGTAATCAGCTCTGTGTGTATTTTAGGATTGCTTATAAATCTCTCTAATCAGAAATTTTGTATCTCACGGTAGCTTGTCTCTTGGAAATATTAAAAAGTTGATCCTTGTTCTCTTACCTTGCTAGATTATTTCTTTTTCTTAAATCTAATTAATCTTCTTCTTAAGCTGAGCAGGAAGAATAAGAGGAAGATCTTGAAGATAATATAAAATCCAGGAGAGAATATTCTTAATAAAATTCATAAGAATTAATAAAGCGCAACTAAAGTATCGTATTTGAAGATCTATTTTCAATGGTTTCAAAAGAGGCTGTAGATTAAAAGTGAACAGTTTAGTTATATCACAAGAGATATCACTGCCAGATACTTAAACCTTTTACAAGGCTGTTACATTAAAAATCTGATAGGTTTATGAGGATGTAATGGTAAAGTTGCTGACATAGTGGTATGCAGATGAGAACTGAATGGCTTTCGAAGCCATCTAAAACAGATCATACTTATTTTGCTTTACCTTCAAGACTGCAAATAAGATCTGTGACAGGGGCAATTTTATTTCCCGTATCACATAGTTGTAAGCCTTTGATATCTTCTGAGTCACAGTCAGCTCTGGCAAGAGGTTTGATGAAAGATCAAGTAGAACACAAGGCAAGCTCCTCGTCCCGTTATCTGATATAAATCAGAGTGAATGCTCTTCCTTTAAAATTGTAGGTCTTGGTTGCCCAGAGTTACTTTATTAAAACTGCAAGCTACAGTACAGTGTTTGCACCTGACAATTAGTTTCTGCTAAAACCAAATAATTTTTGTGTATGTGTGTTCTGGAAAGTTCAGTAAAAGAAGCCAACGGTGGTCAAGATTTCATCTGTCAGGATTTGACTAATTTGGATGAATAGTAGAAGAAAGATGTGAATTAGCAGAAATTTTGTGTGTTTTAAAGAAGTGAAATAGAGGGACTTAGTGTTCAATTACTTAAAAGTGACTTCACAAAATTGTCCTGAAATAATTCCATACACTTATAACTGTGGAAAATTTAAATACCAAGTAAAGACTTACTTTGCTTTAGAGGTTACAATTTTTGCCTTTTAAGACTGGGATAAGTTCGGCTAGTTTTGCTGCTACTCCAAGCAGGAAAATTGTAAGAAAGTCGATGGTACGATGTGTGAGGAGTTTGGGTTTTTTTCCTTTTGAATCTGATAGGTTGAACTCTGTACTAGAGATGTGGGAAACTCATTTAATGACTAGTAGGTAGCAAGTCTGCAAATGTAGGTGCAGAGGAAGTGCCTGATGTTGGTTCACAAGCTACCAATAAGTGTCACATGAATGAAAAAACCGGCAGTTTCACATTTTTCTGTTTTATACAATCCTGTGATCATAGCCTTTACATAATAACATGACATTCTTCTTTTTTTTTTTTGATTTCGCTTTATGCCAAGTTATCCAAGAGTACGCTTCATTCCAACTTTGTGGTATAACCCTTTCCAGTCATAATTTCTCTGAAAATTCATTTGACTTTTTCTTGATCAGCTCGTGTCTCTTCTATTGGTGTTTAAATCAGTGGTTTATATGTTTGCCTGGTGGTATTGCTTTGAAAGGGAGAATGCTGAGTTGCTCGCAGTCACTATGAGAGTGTCGCTAACTACCTTTTGACCAAACTAAAAAAAAACCAATCCCAAACAACAAAACGCTAAACAAAACAAAAAACCAAATGTGTGGTGAGGAAACAAAATTGAACATCGCTGATAATCCACCTTGTAGAGGAGCCACTCTTTGAAGCTATCACCAGCATTTCAAAACTGTTTCCTTTAACAGCTTGAGAGAAGGGGAGGAGGTTTTTTTATGTAGGTATTATAGTGCCAACTGCAGTCTCTGGGGCTGATTAGAGACTGTTCTCTTCACCTACATAGTTACTTCTCATTGACATGACAGCATAGGCAAAATAAAGCGGTGTTATTTATTACTTCTAGTTCAGCTGAGATTTGTTTTCTTTGTGCTTCTGGATTTATCTTGTGTAGCTTGTTATAAGTGTTCAAGAATGTCAAAGAAGTACAGGAACATAGGTGGCTGTAGTTGGTTTAGGGTGATTACAATTTAGCATCAAGTTTACCATCTGCACTGTGGCCTGGGTTTCATGCTTATTAGGCAGCAGCCTGGCAGTAGAAAAAGCACTGATGTAAAGGAAGTGAAGCATTATAGTCAAAAAGTTTACTTATTTCCAGAAGTGGAAGGTGAGGACTGCATTTTATTAATAATTTCAAATATATCCACAGACAAACTTGGAGGCAGAGGTTGAAGAGTTCAGGGTTTTGAGCATTTTAGTGCATTTGATAGTCACCAAGAAAAGCAGTACATGTATACCCAAATTGGAGATTTGGCTGGTGGGATCTGAAAGGATCTAATTTCTTTGTGTAGAGGACGCTGGGAAGAGCCCTCTTTCTAGTTAAATCTCGTCATGCTTTGCTCACCAGGATGTGCTGATACACTTTGGGAAGCTTGTCATGCCATCAGCTGGGCTCCAATATCTCATCATCTGCACGCGAATCACTTTTACTGCCCTGCCTCCCCGTGTTGTTTATGTAACTTAAAAGCTGATTTGCAGTTAGAAAAAGACAGGGGTGCAAGTTTGTTTGGGTGTGTCGCTCTAGGGAACTAAATGTTTAAAGTAGGAAGATTTTGATAGTTCTTAGTTATCATGCTGAAGTTATAGCATCATATTATAAACTTTGAATTCCTGTTGCTAAATTTTGAGGGAATCGGGATGGTCCTGGTAGTAGAAGGCATTACTTTCTTGAATAATATGAGGTGTGGAAACTTCTTGTTTATAATACATGCTGATCAACAGAAATAAAACAACTCTGCCATAACACATCCTATCATCTTCTAGTTGTGCTAGTATCTAAGCATCTTAGGAAAAAAAAAAAAAGGTGCTGTTTTAATAGTGTAAACATGTACTTTCAGGTAATTAGGTGAGTAGCTTGTTACTCTCTTTTATTCTACTTGCCTTTAAAAAAATACACTTTTATGAGTCTGTACATTAATACTTCCGTTGGTTATTTTTGATACTTCTCTGACTGTGTACTGAAATACTTGTTTTGAATTTGTTCACAGGCTAAAGAGTGCAATGGCGTCAAGGCTCCAATCGATACAAGCAAACCGAACCCTAATGAGGTGGAGTTTGATAACCTGTATTTGGATATGAATGGTATAATTCACCCTTGTACACATCCAGAAGACAAGTAAGGCAATTTTTTGTCTCTTTACGGATAGGATTTATTGATAGCATTTCCGAAGTTAAACTGAATGCTCTGTGTTTTAGGCCAGCACCCAAAAATGAAGATGAAATGATGGTTGCGATTTTTGAGTATATTGACAGGATCTTCAACATTGTAAGACCAAGGCGACTTCTTTACATGGCTATAGATGGAGTAGTAAGTATTGATATATTTAGTTCCTGTTAAAGGCTGTTTGTAAAATTAGAGTAGAAGCCATCCTCTGTGCTAAGATCCTTTGGGAAATAGTTTTCTGAAATGAGAAGCTACGGGTAAAATATACTATTAATTTAATTTTGGTGAGGGTAATTAAAGGTATTAATGAGTTATGTTGTCCACGGGGCTATATGAGCTGGATAATGTAGTCTATTGCAGTCTGAACTGAACTTCTGAAAGGCAGGAAACATCTGTAAGACAGTAACACTCTAAAACTACTTATGTTCCTCCGTTCTGTGGCTTCAGTAATAATTTATGTCGCAGGCTGGGAAAGACCAAAAAATCATTTAAGCAGATAAACTTAAAATGGGCAGTGAATGAATTGTGCTGTGGAATATTTTACAGGCTAGCCTTAAGGCACTTCTGAAGCTTGTCTTTCTCCATACTCATCTCCCCTTGGAACATCCATTGGTCTAATGAAAGACAACCCCCTCTTCTTAATAACTATGCTTTACTGAGTATTTTTCTGTTCAAATTGTATAATCTTACTGAGAGATGCCAAAATGGCCTAGCAGACTGCTCGTAGGCCTCTTAAGCTTTGGTTGTTTCTGTAGGCTTTTCAGTTTCTCAAAGGTAATATGAGTATCATTAAGTAAAAAGATGTTTAACCTGAATTCAAGTGCAGGAATTCCTAATGTCCATGTGTCTATAGAAGTAATCCCAACTAAATGTTGATGTATCCTTGTAAAAGCCCCAATATACCTGCCATAAGTAATAGATAACCACTGCCTGCTGTAGTATTTTTATTTTCAAAAGAATTGCAAATACAATTGTAGGAGTTTTTGTTGGAGAAAGGGTATGGAATGAATAATGCTTTCCAGATACATGTCTTGCACTGTAAGTTTGACTTATTTTGCAAGGGAAACTTTGAATCCTTGAGCATTGTGCATGTCTAAAATGAGGGTGCAGCTGTGCATGCTGCTAATTTATCTTACAGAGAAGCTTAAGGGAGACCTTTTTAGAAATGTGTCCAGCTCCCTGTGCTGCCATATGAGAGCTAGTGGTGATGTGAGGGAGGGACAACAGAAATCCCTGTTTCAGTTAGAGTTTAGGCTGATGCCTTGTTAAATGGTATTTGCAGACTGAACAATTTCAAAAGACTTCTCCATAAAGGAAACAACTGTCCAGATGCAATAATTGAACCAATCATTATACCTTTTTTAGGCTCCACGGGCAAAAATGAACCAACAGCGATCAAGAAGATTCAGAGCATCAAAGGAAGGCATGGAAGCTGCTGAAGAGAAGCAAAAAATAAGACAAGAAATTCTGGCAAAAGGTAGAGCTGTGGCTATATCTGAGGTTTTTCAAGTGAGAGTCACCTTGTTTGTTTTGAGTGCTTCAGTAAGAGTTAGAAAAGGGATGTCTTGCTCAGCGGATATTTTCCTGTGCGTTACTAGGAGAAGGAGGGGCTACAGAAGAATGGATCTGTATTTTCCTAAGTTAAGAACTAAGATAAAATATCACTTTTTTCTCCTTCTGTTTCCTGACTGAAATGGATTTGTGTTGAGTACTCTTAATCCTTTTAGAAAAAAAATTGAACAGAAGAGCAGGGATAAATGTAGTAGTGGCAAACTAACCAAAACTCTTATGGAAGGAAGTACAAATTTGTAGGACTTGATGAAAGGAGGGTTGAGGCTTAAAAGCAGGAATCAAATGAAAATGCTGCTGCACAGGAATAACAAACTGTGAGCAGGAGTAGTTGCTTTACATTGGAAATTCTAAGCTCAAAGTCAGTGCAACTTCCTAAAGGCAACTTTCATAAGTGACAGTACTCGAGTGAAAGGAGTGTGTGTAGCTGAAGCATGCTGTCTGCGCTGGAGCAGTTAATTCAGGTGGCTGCGTAGGAGGAATGAATGCTGTAGCCCAAGTGAGAGAGAGCCAGTGCGTAACTGTAACCTCAGTAGAGATTAAAAAAGGGAGGACAAAGACTTTCTTAACATTTCTTCCTGTAGCATTTCTGGACTATGAAGACCCTTTATGAAGCTCAGAGATGAGAGAAGTTGGTGTAACCCTGTTTGTGAGCCCAAGTGAATAGATAGTGGAAACATAGGGGAGAATATGTAAGAAAATAATTATTTCCTAATGTTTTATCTCATTTAGCAAGTTTAGTTTCTTTGAGATTTCTCTCACGATCTTTTGACAGAATAGGTAGCGAAATCACTTTTCTGAAGTAATAACAACATTTGTAAATGTACTAATACCTTATTTTAAGATGGAGATAATACAATGGTAAGAGCTGTTTTAATTTTGTGTTTGTTTTGGTTTTGTTGGTTTTTCTTTAAACAAACTAACTTTCAATAGGTATTAACTGTTATCAGGGGAGCCATCTGGGTTTTTTATCATGCAAACTGTTTTTAATGTTCCATACTGATTTACTTCTGTTAAATGTTTTTATTGCTCTAGGTGGCATTCTTCCTCCAGAAGAAGTGAAAGAGAGATTTGACAGCAACTGCATTACCCCGGTAAGTAATCTTGCACTTTAGCCAGCAATTGCTAGTGGCTGAATGATGGTTTAATTTATTTTCTTCTGTCACTTTTTAGGGAACTGAGTTTATGGACAATCTTGCTAAATGTCTCCGCTATTACATTGCTGACCGTTTGAACAGTGACCCGGGGTGGAAAAATCTGACAGTAAGTTTCACAGTTTCGTACTTCAGGAAAATAAAAGCGATCTATTAGGCTGGGTTTGGGTATGATTGAAGAGTATAAACTTAACAGATTTGTCTCATCTTCTGCCACTATGCTGTTATTCATAATGGGCCAACTTGCACATTCTGCTGGGGCTTCAGAGACAACGTTTCATCCTAATAACATAATCTAACAGCACCATTTGTTTTGGTTTCATTTAAGAGCAATGAAAAGATTGGATAGCAGAAGCTACAATTTGATGTAATGGGAGACAGAGTTTTAGGAATACTTTTTCTTCTTTTGGGGAAAAGTGTCAAGATACGTTGCGTATATATTCTTTTCACTATTTCCTTTTTAACTTGTTTGCTAACTCAGGTAGGCTGCATTTTCTCCTTTATTCTAATGATGGATTACAGTAGATGACAGGCAACAAAAATAATACATCAGCTTTCTTGTCTTTCTGGACTTTGAGATTCTGTCCTTCTGTTCCTCAACCACTCTGCCCCTACCGAGTTTTGTTTCTGACAACCCAGTGTTCTGTACAAGAGGGCAGAATAGTCAGTCTTCTCAGATGCAGCTGTCTGCTTTATTTTCTGTAAGCTGGCTGTTAAAGTGGTCTAATTAGTGGCCAGTTGGCTCTGCTTAATTCCCTCCATCAGACATGAGTTTCATAAACGCTAATGTTCATCTGGACATCAGTGTAAGGAAGTGTATAATGTAGTAATGTATCAGTGTATCTACGAGTTCAGAAGATCTAAAGGGAAGCAGGCATATGTCTGCTTTATCTGTTAGTTTTCTAGTGCGTGTTTTGATTGCCCGGATAATTTAGGGGCCTGATAATTTGAAGGAAACTTTAAATATGTTAGTTAATGATGTGATAATTTCAGTGGTATTCGAATCAATATGCTAAGTTCATCCTAGAATTAGTAGAGAAAAATGAAGATCTGTTTGTTGGTTCCAAACTCTTAAATAATTTCATTTTGAATCATAACGTTTTAGTTGAAACTACAAATTAGGATTTCAAGTATTCACAAGTCAGATTCAGTGTATGAACTACATAAGTTGTTTGGTTTTTTACTGTGGCAGTATAAATTGTTTACATAATCTGTAAACATTTTACAGGTTATTTTGTCTGATGCTAGTGCTCCTGGTGAAGGTGAACATAAAATCATGGATTACATTAGAAGACAAAGAGGTAAAATTCAAATAAACGTGAACATTTTGTTTTAAATTAAGTCAGTAATAATATATTATACATGACTTTTGTTGACTAAATGTCATTTTCTTTTGTATAGCTCAACCAAACCATGACCCGAACACTCATCATTGTCTGTGTGGGGCTGATGGTGAGTTCTCTTTTGCTAGCAGTATGTCCTACGAAACTTTCTTGTGCCATTTTCTGATTGAGTTGGACTGTAGTTTTAAGGCTTTAACTTGTATTTGTGTAAATAATGCAGTGTATTTGTTAGTTTTTGAAAGCTCTGTGTAATACATGTGTAAAAATCTAGCTGAAGGACTAACTTTCACTTAGTTGTACTATCTGGGTAGTTTGTGGCTAAACACATCTGTGTTTTCACGCTTGCTTAAGGTAGAATGTACTTTGCTTTTTAACTTTTTTTTTAAAAAAAAGCTTCATAGTGTTTATCCTTCATTCTGTTTTATTCTTCTCTTTTGATTGTAGCTGATCTGATTATGCTTGGCTTAGCTACACATGAACCAAACTTCACCATAATTAGGGAAGAGTTTAAACCAAATAAACCCAAGCCATGTAGTCTCTGTAACCAGATGGGTCATGAGGTTAAGGATTGCCAAGGTTTGCCCAGAGAAAAACAAGGCAAGGTAAGATTTTTCCTATTTCTATAAATTCTTTTTATCTATGAACTCATTTATATTTTAATGAGATCCTCAAATTGTTCTCACTGTTCGATTTTTGGCAGAAACATAATGCAAATATAACAACCTAACTTTCTTCTTACATTAATAAGTAAAAATTGTACTTCTGTAGCACAAAAATATTATGCCAAACCTAACATCCTCATTTGTGGTGTTCTGTTGTGGTATTTTCCCACTGACAAGAGAAAATTATCAATAACTTAACAGAAATACAAAGTAGCAAAATGCATGTTTGGCATAAGAACTTGAGAAACTGTACTTGTACCTCTTAACTCCTCCCAAAGTAAGCCTTTAAAATTGAGCTGAGGAAACTTTTAAGGTGAGCTTAGATGTAATGCCACTTTCTTTTTATTTTAGCATGATCAGTTTGCAGACAGTCTTCCTGTCGCTGAACAAGAATTTATCTTCATCCGATTATGTGTTTTGCGAGAGGTATGTTGAAGCAGTGACTATATCTGCTTTATATAAACTATATTTTTCAACTTAATACACAGTGTTTTCTAATGTCCTTTTTCTTTTGCGTGTGTGTTCTGCAGTATTTGGAAAGAGAACTCACTATGGCCAGTTTGCCTTTCACTTTTGATTTTGAAAGAAGTGTTGATGACTGGGTCTTTATGTGCTTCTTTGTGGGAAATGACTTTCTTCCTCATCTGCCATCTTTGGAGATCAGGTAGCTGAGAATACCTTTTCTTTTCCTGCAAGTATACCTACTGTGGTTTTAAGTAGTAAGAATCTCATGCTTTTGTTTGTTTGCTTTTAGGGAGGGAGCAATTGATCGCTTGGTCAACATATATAAAAATGTGGTGCACAAAACCGGGGTAAATTTTTTTTGCTTTTTCTTTAAAAATATCTGGGTGTTTGCTACAAAAACAGACTTGTTTTTCAACTATATTTTTTTCTAATTTGCAGGGGTACCTTACAGAAAGTGGTTTTGTCAACCTACAGCGAGTCCAGATGATCATGTTAGCTGTTGGAGAAGTTGAAGATAGTATTTTCAAAAAGAGAAAAGATGATGATGTAATGTTTTTGTTAAATTCTATGAGTTTGATTTTAATCACTTGCGTTACTGCTAGGCTGTGATGCTCCTTTAGTAGAATAAGAAAAAATACAGACTTTGTATTTTTTTTTGTTATAATCTTTCCATATTCAAAAGGAATTGCATGCTTCCAGTTGAACTACCTGGACTGCAAGGCCTGTTCTTCTGGTTGTAAACTGTATGTGAGTTCCGTTACTCTATGCAGCTTTTTGAATAGCTGCTATGAAAACTAAAGGACAAATTGTTTTGTAATTTGGTTCAACATGTAGAAATGCAAGACATTGTGGCATACTAAATATGAATTCAGAGTGCATTCTTGCCTTGCAGTATCTCCTTGCCATTTGAAATGTGTCTGGAGATTGTTGTTCTTTTGGTCTCTCTCTGCAGTTTGTCTGAGCAGTTTTTTTGCAGACACATTCCAGTTTAGTCATTAAGTGCAGGGGGAAAAAACTTGTAAATGAGAGAGTTGTATTCACTATCCAGTCAAAAAATACTGTGCCAGTGCTTTCAAACGTCTTTTTTAAATAATCGCCCCAGCCTGCTTTTCTCTTTAAATGGAAGTGATGTTGAAGTCTTCAGTTTCCTTGGCCCAAGAGTATCTTTCCTTAAGCCTCTTCTTTTCCTGTTTCTAGGACTTTGTCTCTACTGTTACTGTTTTTAATTTTTTTGGCGGCTCTTCCAGTGCAGGCAAGGAGCTCGTGTCCTTTGACACTGATGTCACTGTTAAGTAAGCCTATAGCTAAACTTAGCAGACGATACGTGTCATTACCAGAATCATGGGACTTTTATTACACAGCTGTGGTTTTTTTCCCCATAGGTTTGTAAGTTTGCAGGATAGTGTAGAAATTTCTATCCCATTTCTGTTGGATTTACAGGCACAAGAATTGACCTATATCTTATCCAGAATGTTAGTAAAAACCCTATGGCCAACTGGTCAGTAGCAGATTATAATGAAATATTTTTACAAGAAATCTGTATGACTGTCTCTTTATTCTCTTTTTAGGATAACTTTAAAAGACGGCAGAAAGAAAAAAGAAAAAGAATGAAGGTAAATGAATTCTTTCACAATGCAAAAACTAGCAAGAATGAAAAAGTATGCTGTCGCTTTCAGCAGATGTGTTGGTTGAAGCTGCAGTTGCAATCATGGTATTTTCTGGCCTGTGTGTAAATTATTTTTAAGGGGTTTTTTTAATGGTTTTCTGTAGACTGGAGCTGTGAAAGAAGGAATTGCATATTAAAGGCTTCATAAAAGGGAAAGGAGAGAGAGAGAGAGAGAGAGTTGAATATGCTGGATGATAGTTGTATGTTGTGTCCTTCAAATCTACACAAATCTGCACTTTCGTCATTACTTAGCAATATTTCAGCATGGTAACTGTACAGAAATTGGTTTTCCGTGCATTTACGAGAGTCTTCTCAGCAATTGTATTGCTGAGGGCAGTGGAGTTTAGCATGAGAGTTTAAGTTTAAATATGTATACCACTTTGTGTTAAATGGACTTGCTTGATTAGGTGTATGTTTCTAAAAAGACAAGGAAGTCTTACCTCAACCTGTAGGTATCTCACATTCTGCCTGCAAGCAAGTCAGTGTTGCCAAATATCTCTCAAATGTAATAGAGAAGCATTAAATGTTGTGGGAACGTGTTTGCCCTTTCTGACCCATGTAAGCCAAATTCTTTAAAATTACGTTATTGGAAGCATGGTGATTTTTCTTCTATTCACAAAATATTCTGATATTTTTTTAAATGGCTCCTTTGAAATGCTCATTTCAACATAGCTTTGTTCTTGGTTAGGACACTCGGGTACGTGTAGCTTCCAAAACTTTCAGGGCATATGATATCACCACTATGACTAATATCTAGAGCTTGTGTTTATTTTTTAAATTCTGTATTTTCTGGCTATCTCTATTAGAGTGGAAGAGGTTATTCACTTTGCTTATGAAGAATATATTCTTCCTCATAAGTCAGATGAAGTCTCACTTCCCCCAAAAATTGCCTTTCAGCCCATGTAGAAAGATCATGGGCACAAAATGCAGCATTTGTTTTTTTATTTTAGAAGAGCTTAATAAATTATAGGAATATAAGGGTCTCACTTGTAAGTGTCATTTTATGTCTGGTTGGGATTGTTAAACATAGGTAATTTAAGATGAACTGACTGAATGAGTAAATTGTGCTTGTTTTATATAACATATTAATCTCAAAATTGTGAGAGCGTCATCACACTGCTGTGGAGATTACATATCTTTTTCAGTATATATATATTTATCTTTTAGAGGGATCAACCTTCCTTTATTCCTGGTGGACAGTTTTCCCCTCAAGCTCTGGGAAATCGATCTAGCCCTCAGGCAATCAGTAACCCTAGACAAGCTGCCTTTGAGATGAGAATGCATGACAGACAGAATTCTGTAAGTAGGTGTTCAAAGGTATTTACACATGGAAGGGGAAATAATCACATCCTGTGTTACTCTGGACACCTTTTTCTCTACCCCATCGAGCTTCCTTGAAAAGCAGACCCCCAAAAATTTATTTTTCAAGGAATTGGCTTTTAATAACCAATTTTTGTGAGACTACTTGAATAAAATTGTGGGATTTATTTAATGTTTGGTATCATACTGCTTGTAAAATAGTTTTGGGAGGGCAAGCGTTAGGTCAGCCTATCAGACTGGCTTTTCTCCCCAAGCTGTTTGGCACTTGTAGAGTCAAACCTCCTCTGAGTGCACGTTTAGGAACTTCCTCAGTAGGTTTGTGGACACACAAACTGAATGCCTGAATTGGAGGTCTTTTAATAGTCTTTTTGGAATTTGTATACATGCACACAGACATAGATATCTGCATTTTGGAAATTTGTGACTTTTCTGTCTACATGTTCATCAGCTGCTTTTACTTTCCAAAGCATTGCTTTTCACTGGGAAGAGGAGAAACTTAGATGAAATTTTTGTAAGGTTATTAGAAAGTGAGGGAAAACTGGAAATAAGTTGAGTGCTCTGTTAGAAGTATTGATTGTGAACCTTAAATAACGATTATGACACATATTTTCTTTCTGGGCATAAATCTTGATCCAAACAGTGAAAAAATGTTTGAGTAAAGGTCCTTTTCATCATAAACCTGTGGGTTCTGTCTCTTAAGTCTAAATATATAAAGTACGCTTTTTCGAAGTATAATTTCTGCTATTTTTCCCTTTTAATCCTGAAATTTTTGCACATGGGTTAAGCAAATCAGTTCTTTTATGGAATGGGAGAAGTTTCTTTTAGCCTCTGTAATATTAAAATAGATAAATTTGAAATGAGTTTAAGAGCAGTTGTGAAGAAATGTAGAGTATTTCTGCTAGTTCTGAATTACAAGCAGCACTTTTACAGTAGTTTGTATATGCATTTTTTCACTGTTGCTGTAAAATGAGTTTGTAACATAAGCTGCAGGACTAGAGAAAACAGCTGCATTCCAAAATGGAAATATATAAAAAATAGCATGTTTTATCGAATTATACTGTCTTGTTTATTGCATCTTTTTCTTTCTCAAATACATTAACTTTTTGCCTGTATGTATCAATGCCTGCATTTTAATACAAAGATTTGTTCTTCTTTTCTCTTGCCACTTGACTTAATAGTTCAAGGATTGTGTAGCTTTTGCCCTGAGTTTTTTGGGAACTAAAAATAATGCATGTGATTATCACAAAGCTGTTAATTTTAACTTGAATTTAAAATGCCTAATAAATCCTCCCCTCCCCCCCTCTATTTATCTATAATAATTTTGACCCTAGACAACTTCATCATCTCCAAATACCAGCCTCAATTCTGATGGCAGCCCATCCCTGGCAGGAGGAATTAAGCGAAAAGCTGAAGATAGTGACAGTGAACCTGAGCCAGAGGATAATATCAGGTGAAGCCATTTTTTGTAGCACTTTGTTAGCAAATTGCTGAAATAGATGCAGTCTAATTAATGCCATTTAGCTTCGAGCAGCAGTGCCTTCAGATGCTTTTCTATGATCTTTTTATCCACCGGTAATTAATGTGGAGGGTTAGAATATTCTGTAAATTCCAGTGAGATGTGTAAGCTATAGCTGTTAAATCTAAGTATCTAGATTAGTATGCGTGCAGGTTTTCATCCTCCAAGCCATTACTCCCTTTGAGACCAAGCAGTAGATTGGTTAGACGTTCACTGTTCAGCTTTGAATATGTGAGCTGAATGCCACTGTTTTGCAGTTGAATTCTTGAGTTATTTAACCCATAAAATTCAGTTATGTTCACGTGTGCAGTATTATTTATCTTGTCTCTCACAATATGTTTTCTTCCATATTTGATTTGTAGCAGGCCCTGTTTTGTCTGTGACAAGTTCTTTAAATATCTTAGCACAGCTGATCTCTGGATGATTAAGGGATAGGGATTTTATGAGTATTAACTGACAGTGAATTACCAGTGAGTGTGTGTTTATCAAAAGTTTAAATCAAGCTATCGCCCTTTAAGTCAAGGGTGAGGGTCCTTACAGTTTTTTGTGAGAGGTTCTGTCGTGATAAATGCAACCAGTAAGTTTTTGTTTTCTGTATAGTCAGGGTACATAGGTGACATGGGAAAACAATAAGGGTTACTTCACGTAAAGTACTGATCCCTAGTGTCCAGTACTGTTGTCGTGACATATTTGTGACATCTAGCCCATCACATCTTCCCATATCAGATATTCTAGCTCTCATTCTTATTTTGTCCTGTTTGTGCAGATCTGAATGAATTGATCTTTTTTTTTTTTTAATCAAGCAAGCAAAGTTTTAATCTAAAATTGGTGTAGATTTAATACTGCTTTCCATTTGAATTTTAGCAGAGATTCAAGAAGAAGCTTTGAGTGTTACAGCAACTAGTGTGAATTAACCAAGGTGATTTACGAGTAGCAATAGTTTTGACAGGGTTAATATTGTCAAGCAAAAGGATATACTACATTCATCTGCAGTTATTTGAGCTCTTTTGTAGGTCAGAATATTTATTCAGATCCTTTTCTGAGTGGAAAGTAGTTTTATGCTTTTCATGGTAAGTAAAAACAACGGCATAAATGCACTAGATGCAACGAAGTTGTTTGCAAAAATGTATCTTGTGTTTAGAATGACTTGCAAACTTGAACCAATAGTTCTAATCAGCTAGCAGATTGGGTTTTGTTATCTTGCAGAAAAGGTTTTTGAAATTTGTGCGAGTGTCTAGCCACCAGGGAGCTCCTAGGATCAGATGCTCATAGACTGCAGATGTTCCTGACCCTGTCCTTCAAGGCTTTAGCAGAGGTAGCTCTGTCCTTGCTCACCTGGCTTTCTTAAACTCTGGAAAACGTTTCTTGGTTTCTCCACCTCCTGATCAGTTTGAATCATATTTGAACTAGCTCAGGTCAGATTTTAAGAAGTACCCCTGTACTGGGCAACCAACTTGAAACAGAAGCAAGAGAAGGTCCTTTTTGCAAAACCGAAAGGATATACATTGTGTAAAACAAAAAAAAAACAACCAAAAAAACCCCCACATAAATGGATCTCAGAATTCATGTGAACTTTGAGATATGTGTGTGTAAAATACATTCACTATGGTGAATAATAAATTTAAATTTTAAAAAAACCAACCCAAAACAACAACTAAGAATCCCGAAAGCAACAAAACAAATCCAAAAACCCCAAGAAGCAACCCAGATAGTTTTGTGAGGGAGGTCAGTTTTAAAGCATGATATCATCATTATTGAGCCAAATGTTAAATAGAGCCTAATCTTTCTGTTGCTTAAACTACCTTTTTAGATGGCAGTCTCTGAATTGAACTGGAATTTTCCCCAGGATTACGTCGTGTCTGTTAGGACTAACAACTTGAAGTTTTATGTGCATATTAATAGCTTCTTGCTTGTGGCACAACTATTCTCTCAAAATTGAGGTGTCACTTAGTGAATGACAGCGAACACAGCAGATGTAGTGAACAGATAAAATGTCCAAGGAAATAAATCTCTGGAGACTGTAGGCAGTGTTTCGTGTTGCTGCCTGCGCCCACCACAGTTGTTTTCCCCCAGCCTTCTCAGTTTTTTGAGGAGCCTATGATCTGTGCTTACTGTCAGACTTCACAGATTATTCTTGCTTGAAATGTTACACAATATAGCACATTATTTACTCTTTTTCCTAACATTATCACTAGAGCTGAGGGTTTCAGATGTTTGTCTGTCAAAGATGAGCAAGTGATTGTCTTCCCCTGCCCCATCCGTAGGCAGACATAAGGGGGAGCTGTGTGAAGTAAGGATAATCGGTGTCTGAAATTGCTCTTTTGACTCCAGTATCCATCTCTGGCATGAAAGACTGAAAATCCCTGTGTAAAAGGGAACTCGTCTGATGGGAGTCAGCAAGCGTGGGATTCCTGAGTTGTAGGTAACTCTGCTGGTAGCATAGCTTGTCTGAACAGCAACAGAATACAGAAATCAAGCTGCTGCTGCTTAGTTTTTATTTGCTTACTTTTTATTTTGAGTGGCAGGAAAACTATAGCAGTCTTCTGCTTGAGAGGGGCATTAAGAATAGAGGAATGAACTTGATGTGAGAAGATGCTCCAGCAAGATAAAGATTTTGGTCTAGGGTAGATTAAACAAAATAAGGAGGGGGAAGAGTTTGTGCTCTTTCTAATGACTGGAAGAGTTAAAAAACAAAATTCAAATGGCAGTTTTGGTGGTAGATTCGTGATAAGAAAGATGAAATTGCAGACTAGGAACAATACTGTTCTGAAAAATCCTGACAGCAGCAGGCACGTGTTTGAAAAGCTAGCCTATCTAAGAAGTACTTTGAAGATGAGTTTAGCAGGATGGTAGCTTCAGAATTTCATCTGGATTATCTGTGATACCAACAATGAAATTTTATTCTCTTGCTGTTGAGTATCAGTTTTTATGCTTTCATTGAAATTGTATAAAAATGAGAATTGAAGTTGCAGTGACTTGGCTTATATTTTAATTCAGATATGTAAATGTGTTTATATTAACATGTATTGACATCTCTTTGTGTTTGTTATGCAGGTTATGGGAAACTGGTTGGAAACAGCGCTACTATAAAAACAAATTTGATGTTGATGCATCTGATGAGAAATTCCGTCGTAAAGTTGTACAGTCCTATGTGGAAGGGCTTTGCTGGGTTCTCAGATACTATTATCAGGTACTTAAAAAATTCTCTGAAACATCAGTTTTCTGTCTGCACCCTGTTTCTTTTCAGGAAATAATAATTATCCATTGCTCTTTTTTGGGAAACAATGCTCTTTTTTTTTTAAGATATAAAATAAGTGGGTGCCCATTCTATTTGGCACTCAAGATTTGAATGCAGGTTTTGTTTCTCACATACAGTAATGGCACTTGTTAGTTTATTAAGGACTGATGCATGTTTTTCCTTTGCAATCCATGGTGTGGTGAAATTAGAGATGACTAAATGGGTGAACAAAGGACAAAGCCTGTGAAATGCTAGTAAGAATTTGAAAGGAACAGAGTTGTCAGTCTCCTCCATAGATTGTATTGATGCTCTATGAAGTGTATTGTGATTGAAGTAATCTGTATCTTATTTAAATCTTTTAATAATTGAGATGTCAGATTGGCAAGAGATTAGTTAGATATATTGGGGTTTGTTGCACTGATGGTTAATAACTAGCTTCGTGCCCTGAAGACAAATTAAGTTACGTTTTGTGTGTGACCTGGGAGCAGAATGTGATGGAGCCAGTGAAGTTTATCTGTTTGAGCAGGGCTTTGTAGCTTGAACACAGTGCCATAAAACTGCACATTTTTCATAGGTGGCTGTCCAACTTAGAGCATGGGCAGGGCAAATAATTTGTGCACCTGCAAAAAACCATGCAGTCTTAAAGTTAGTTTATTTTAACATGTACTCCTTTCTGCCTTCCCCCCTTGGAAATAAGAGGGAGTGTGTTCCCTTCCACTGTATGAATCAGTTGAGTTTGGGCTCCAACTTGCATGGTTTGGTGGATGAAAGTCACAGAGTTTAAGGTTTAAAAATCTGTTGCAGTTGATCTGCAGCAGAGTTGAGTTCTCCACATCCTTGAGTAGCTCCTTCTGCAAAGGACAAATGTCACCTGGACCCCTTTATAGGTGGAAATTACCATGATCCTGCGCACAGTTTAGGCCTGTTGAAAGCAAACCATGTTTCTGTTAATTATGACAAGATACATTCCTAGAACTCCATAGGTGCCCATATGTCTCCAAAGTGTGTAACTGAATCTTCAGATTGGCTGTAGGTGTCTACTTGCTGGAAAACTGTCAGCATGACTTTCAGTGATGCAGTAATACAAAACCACAGCAAAAGGCAGTCTGGATTTTAAGTGAAACTGAAGGGCTTAGAGGAAGGGAATATATGACAAAATATACCGGTGACCAAAATATTTATACTTATTTGAAGATTGTAAAATTTAGTTTGTTTTATTCAAAGAAGTGTGCGTGGGGTGCGTGTTCATTGCTTTGTGGTCAGTCGCCACGGCCTTGCGCAGATGTCATCGTGTGCTTTTATAGCTGTTCAAACCGGGGTCGAATTTGGATGTGCACTGTTGAGAGATTTGTGGTTCTAAGTGTATAGGAGCTGGAAGACAGACATACACCAAACTAAATACATGCAAGTCCCTATGCAACATGTGCTAGTTTAGCTTGCAAAACCAATTTAGTTATTGAGGTGTATGGAGGTGACTCCTTGTCCTTCTGAGTTTGTAGGTGTTCTGGCTGAAGTGACTGATGCATATAGAAGTGATAGAGGATAACGGCTGCAAGGAAAATAAGTCAGTGAGGTTGATAACAACTTCAGACTTCAGGCAGGACCATAGTGCTCCCAAGAAAATTGAGGAGTGCAAATAAGACCTCCAGGAAAAATGACTGTACAGAAAATATTTTCTAGTTCAGGAGTGTTCCAAAAGTACACAAATGGTTAGGGCTTTTTTTTTTTTGCCGTTTTGCTTCATACTCGGATTACTCGAAGAGAAGGCAAGTCTCTCTCTAGACCTTATAAAAATTACATTGCAGACTTAAAATAGTACAACAATGAAATAGTTGCACATGCTACTGTTCCCACTTGTACAGCAGAATACATGGACAGTCCATTGTATTAGTGTGGAGCAGCAGTCAAATCACTTTCTTTCTGCCCATATGGAAGTTAGATGAGGAAGCTATTGGTCTGGGGGAACTTCAAAATAGGTGTGCTTAAGAGTTTTTGTTTGTTGTTTTCTTTTTACTATAATAAGAATTGGTTCTAATAACTACTGCTCATTGTCCTTAAAGCTTCTGACAGAATACATTACGTGCTTTTCTATTCTTATAAAAAAGCTAATCATGCAGAGCATGTTCCACTAGTGGGAACATCTGCTTGGAAAGGAAAAAAAAACTGGAAGAAAGGAGAAAAAACAAAATAAAACCAAAAAACCCCCCAAACCCCAATCCACCTGGCTTTTGAAACATGCTGAAAACCATCTGAAAAATTACATCTAATAATTATAGTCTCTGTAATTTTATACCAAAAATATCGCTGGAGGAGCCTCATTGACATTTACGTATTCAGAATTGGAAGACAAAATAGTAGGCTTTTGTTTCAAGTGGTACTGCTAAGAAAAATAGCTGAGGAGGTGAAAACTTGACAGAGACCTCCGAGAGACACCTTTCCTTTATAAAGTGTATTGCGTTCTGATGTGTTTTGAGTTTACTTTATTTTCTCCTTTTTGAGGATTATTTTGCCACTTTCAAGTGAATGCACTTTGTATTTCCCAATATTCAAGACAAGAATAAGAGAGGAAAAGCAAAATGCCAGTCAAAGCGTGTATTAGTGTTTGTACTGAATAGAAAAGTAACAGTTAAAACCAGAATACTTTTCAACCTGCAACAAATATTGTTCACATTTTCACAACTTGTAGAGTGTATTGTATCAGGGTTCTCTGGTCCCCCATATTCACGTTAGTGGTTGGATTTTGCCGTGAAATACAGTGCAATCCTGTGTGCTTCCAGGAAAATAATACTTCTGTTCCTGTTGAGACCTCTGTAATGGGTTTCTGACTGGCATGATTATGCTGTTTATACAATTACAGAGAACTTGGAAATTCCTACTCTGTGTCAGCTGTATTTCCCCATTTGAGATGTGATGGCAACTCTACATAAGTTGAAAATGTGTCCATTTGTTACAGGCTCCTCAGCTTAGCCTAGGGATGGTTAACTGTATGGACAGACACTGATTTCCTACACTTTGCAAGAAATTTTTTGTGCTTGGTTTTATTGGATTTTGTCCACATGCTTGCGTGTTGTTGTTTTTTTTCTCAAGCGGGAGGAGAAAGGCATGAGGTATGTTACAGTGTCCTGAAGCTAAGGTTAAGATTCTGCTGTAAGGTCTTTTGTTACGTTATGGTGCTAGGTCCTGTCTCTTTGGCTGTCTCCCTTAGTGACTCAAACCTAGCACATAGCAAGAGTACTTTGGCATAGAAGTCTATCTGCTGTTCTGTGCTGCTGAGGAAATGCCCGAGGTCTCCATTCACTGTCCAGTGAACTCACTCGCTCTAGTCTGGCTATGAAAAGTTAAGTCCCAACCTGAAGTCCAGAGTACCTTTAGAGGCAAGAGCTCTTTCTTTTCTAATCATGGGGACTCCTCTTTCTCCTGGTTGATGCTGGGCTAAATTTTGTCATCTTTAGTGACTGGGCTATGCAATTTTTGTTTTTCTTTTCTGATTTGTCTGATTTTGTTTCTCTAACCTAGGGTTGTGCATCCTGGAACTGGTATTACCCTTTTCACTATGCTCCATTTGCTTCTGACTTTGAGGGTATTGCAGACATGCCCTCAGATTTTGAGAAAGGCTCAAAACCGGTAGGGCATCTTTCTTTATTTATTTCTTCATTTATGGTTTAGCAGCTCATTAGAAGCGTTCTACATCTGCTTGTTTAATTTCAACAGTTTAAGCCTCTTGAACAACTTATGGGAGTATTTCCAGCGGCAAGTGGAAATTTTCTGCCACCAACATGGAGGAAGCTCATGACAGATCCGGTAAGAATCCTCGTTTTATTCCTCTCTGTAAGGTTATATTGTCTTGCGGTTGTGTGAGCATGACTTGCTGCTTCTTACTTCAGGCAAAAAAAATAATGGAGACCAGGAAGGAAAGTTTTTGGTAGATTGCAGAAATTCTTCAAAGATTCTTAAAAGTAATTCTTTGAATTCAGATGTTTCAGCGAGAAAAATTATTTTACACTTTAGTAAGATTGTTTACTTTCTTCAAGAAACCTTGCAAAACTTAACTGGGGGTTATTCTATTCTGCTTAATTACTTGTTTTGATACTCTAAGTAGTAGAAGCGCCCTACCGCACCTCGTGTTAAAATGGCATTTAATGAAAGATGTTTCTATTATTCAGAGTTCTTTGCATCCTCCTTAGGCTCTGTGTTTGCTTGCCTTCTGTGAAGTACAGTATTATATGGCATTGTGAACCCATTTCATAATTGGCTTCAATGATTATTTTTTTATTTTCTCAAATACAGGAATCAAGCATAATTGACTTCTATCCTGAAGATTTTGCTATCGATTTAAATGGGAAGAAATATGCTTGGCAAGGTGAAATTTCAACTTTCTTTTTTTTGAGCTGTAGTCTTCTGACCTTAGTCTTGAGAATCTATGTAAAAATAGGAAGAAAATGGAAAATTATCTTAGTGAAATAATGACAGAGCAAGCCACACAGGTAACTTGTGTTAGTTGGTGTCAGGGAGAAGTATTTTGCAGCAAGTATGTTTTTGAAAAGAAATTAGTGTGAAGAACAAATTATGATTCAGTAACTGATTTAGGATCAGCAATGATTATTAGTAATTTCAACAGTCATTCTAGATTTGTTAATTTTGTCTTGAACTAGATTAATCACTTTTCTATTTTTATCAGCCTTACTGTGTAATTGTCTTTTGTCTCCTTTGCATTTAATTAATGGATCTTGTTCTGTTCAATCAGTGGCTCATTAGTATCTTGTGAAAAATGCTTTGGGGAATATAGAAATATTTGGATGCATACAAAGAATGAAAAAACAGCTACAGTATTTAATGCAGCTTCTTCTTTCTTTAGAGAATATTAATTTTAAAGGTCTGCCAAATTTTGTGGCTGGTTACACTGTTCAGCCAATAGTGTAACATCTCAATTATAGGTATAAAAAATTATATGGGCACCAAATGAAACACATGAAATTCCATCTGAGCATAAGAAAGCTCATCTTTACTCTGAGGGTGGTCAGACACTGGAACATGTTGCCCAGAGAGGTTGTATAGTCTCCATCCTTGGAAATACTCCAAACCCAGCTGGCCATGGTCCTGGGTAACCTGCTGAGCGCAACCTGAGCAGCAAACGACCATGCTGGAGCACAGGGTGTGCACTAGATGATCTCCAGAGGTCCCTGCTGATGTCAGCAGTTCTGCAAGTCTTCCCCCAAGACAGCTCACCTATGTTTTGAAAGAGCCACAGTTCAGACACACGAGTATCTTACTAGGAACAGTGTTCCAAACTCAAAGAGAATATTCCTAGGTATTAGAAGACATGTTGCATAGCAGGTTTTCCCTCTGTAACTTGAAGCCCTTTCTTACCCCTGTTGTAATGCTGCCAACTTTCCTTAGTCCTTTTCTCCAGGTATCAAATGTACAGTTTGAAGCAGTAATGTTTTAAGTAGCTCCCACATGCTTTCAGCAGCCTGTAACGTTAGTTTGGATTCCTTTAATGCTTAATTGCATTATAAACTCTTTATTCTGGATTAACATCTGGAATTCTCATCCTTAAAAGACAGTTGTGAAATAAGAAATATTTTCCAAGCCGGAAGGACAGACTGTATCTGTTAAGCAGCATCTAGCATACCTTGTCCTTACCTTATCTAGTATACCTGAGATCTGCCTGCTGGCAGAACTGTAACACGCACAAATATGAAACTATGAGTATCGGTTTATTAAAAAGCCTTTGCTGTCATCTTGGTCAGAAAAAGCTCTAGTGTTCATGGTAAAGGAAATAAAAACTGAAATAGTTACTTGAGATTCCAACCAATAATAAGGGTGACAGATGTCAATATTTGAAGAAGTTCTTAGTGCTTTTTTGGATTATATAATAGAAGAAAACAGAAGACAACGTATACTGGTGCATGCCATGGAAGGCTATTCTCCAGCTTCATCCAGTATGATTGTGTGGGCTCTAAGATCTGCTGCTTAGTGAGAGATTTTGATCCTTGAAAGGACCTTCTGTGTTATCTTGGAGTAAAATTAATAGCTGGTATGAACAGTCCTTGATGTATAATATCTGTATCACCTCGTTGCTGAACTTGGAGTGATTTTCTTCCATTGTTGTCTCTTAATAAATGAATTTGAATAAAGTAGTATTGAGTTCTGTCAGGGGAGTATCTGTAGCAAGCGAGACAATGATTGTCTTACTGACCTCATCTTGTTCCTAAAAGGGCAAGTGTGGGGAGAGGTTACTGTTTCCCAGTGCCTACCCAGGACTGGGGAGGAGGAGGAGAATGGTGGGGTGCTTTGAGATGAGCTTCCCTTTTCAACCAGCGCTACCACTGAACTGTTTTTCTCTAAACAGCTTGCATGGTCACAGCCTCTGAAAATGCAGGGTTTTCCTTTCTGTGACTGATGCAACAGTTGTTTCTCAGGTAAAGAATCTGTTGGAACTTTCCGTGCTAGTGTCATTTTTGGGTTTGTTTTGTATTTTTGTTTTATTTTGTTTTTCAACAAGTGTGAAAAAAAAATGGTTTGGTTTTACTAGGTGTTGCATTATTGCCATTTGTCGATGAGCGACGCCTTAGAGCTGCCCTGGAAGAAGTCTACCCTGACCTTACTCCTGAAGAAAGTAAGAACTGTGATATTTTGTTACAGTTTGTTATTACTACTGTGTTTCACCCTAAATGAGTAAGGTATAACAGATGTTTGGTTGGATTGAATTATGGCAAGCTGTAGCCTCTTCTTTATGGATGGTGCTGGTAATAAAAAAAAAAAAAAAA